>JAKOGI010001504.1:32500-225793 GCA_029747015.1 Carnegiea gigantea
TTATGAGGTAGAGGGCTTTGAAGTACATTCTGTGCATATGCAGGTCAATAATTTGGTTACATGGGTGATTTAGTTGATTAGAACGTGTGCATATCTTCCCCTAATTTTGTACATATTAATTTTGAGAAAAAACCAAAAAGCTTTTCTTTTATTTTTGTGGGTAGTTCACTTGAAAACCCTCACGAGACCTCACTCGTCCACTTGGGAGACCGAGGGGTTTAAAGGGCTAGTTGCATATGCTAAATGTAATCGTGATTCCTGCGACAGTGAGTTAGAATTTTCTTTTTCTTATTTTCCATTTTCTTTTAGTTAGTTTAGTTATTTTACTCGAGGATGAGCAAAATCTTGGTGTGGGGGTATTTGTTCGTGCCAAAAATGTATTATTTTTTCGACACTTTTACACCTGTTTTATGCTCATTATAATTGTTATTTTTAGGTTTTTATTTTATTTTGTAGGTTTTGAACAAAATAAGAATAATTATGAAAAAATGCTGGAAAAATGCCGGGAATAGATAACTGGGTCAAATTGACTTAAATCCGACCCAAACCTTTTGCCCATTAGTTTAGCCTAGAAAAAAAAAAGAAAATAAAATTGAAAAGAAAATACCCAGCCGTGCCTGTCGCCTGACCTTACCCCTCCCCCCACGCGTGCCGTGTACGTGACCCCCAAATTACCCCCCTTAAACCTTCTCTCTCCTCTCTCTCGGTTTTCAAAAGCCCAGAACAGCAAAGAACCCGACAACCCTGCTACTCCATCTCTCTCTTCCTCATCTCTTCTCTCTCTCGATCGAGCCACGCACCACCATCTCCATCATCGTCGACCACCTTCATTCGTGCGCCTGCTAGCACCGAATCGCATCCACACAGCCAGCACATCATCAAAACCCACCGTCCACAATTGCTGAGATTGAAGGGCCGAGATCGAAGGAAGGGGATATAAAAGGAGCTAGCGGCGATTGAAGGAGAGGGAGGTTTTAATTAGGGTTAGTTTTACGTTTTTAGGTTAAATTTTTAGGTTGTTCTTCATTTTAATTTCAGTCATTAGTAGTTTAGGGTTTTGTTTTCGTTTTGGATTTTAAATGTCAGATTCGCAATTTCGTTTGTTTAGAGCTTAACTTGTAGTG
This sequence comes from Carnegiea gigantea, assembly GCA_029747015.1. Lineage (NCBI taxonomy): Eukaryota > Viridiplantae > Streptophyta > Magnoliopsida > Caryophyllales > Cactaceae > Carnegiea > Carnegiea gigantea. The sequence continues at coordinate 33,625 of JAKOGI010001504.1, forward strand.
ATTTCGTGTCATTAGGTTATGAATGATTTGATTTCTGGTTAGAATCCATTAAGTTTATGTTGATTTTGCAATTCATGCTTGATGTTGTGGATGGGAATTACTGTTCGTATTCTTCTATTCTCATCTGGTTTAGTTGAAACCTGAAGATTCAATGGCGATTTCACCCTTTTTTTGGGCACACTTGGACGAACTTGAAACAGGGTTCTAGGTTGTTTCTTGCTAAACCCGATTTCCCTCTCCCCTGTTGCCCAATTTTCAGGTTCTGTTCTTTGAGTAGCTCTGTTTTGATTCTGTTGCACCCCTCCCCTGTTTGCAAGTCAGTTCGATTCGATTATGGAATGGGTTGAATGTTCATGGAGGCTGTGATTTTCATGATTATTGCCCTGCTTTGGTTTAGTTTGCAAGTTAGATTGGTACTGCTGCTTGACTACTTTCGAATGCATACTTAGATCAGTTGCTTGATTTTAGTTACTTCCGATTTTGGGGATTTGATTGTTGATGATGATAATGATTGCATGGTTTGATGGTTGGACTCGTTTAGTTCAAGTGATTTGGTCTGATTTGGTTCGAATGATTTTGTAGATTATAGCTTGACTTAAGTTGCTATGATTTCATTTCATGGATGGTTTGGATATGGCTTGACATGGTTAGATTGTTGCTTGGTTTGGATATGACCTTGTTCCTCAATTTAGATTGCTTAAGATAGTTTAATTGCATTGATCTATGTTTTGGTTTTTCTCGTTTTTATTCCTTCAAGTCTATCTCCTTAGGTTTCCTAATTGTGGGGTGTAGTAGCTTGGTTTGGTTACTTAGGTTGCATAATGGTTATTTCTTCAAGTTTTCCTTTTTACTGGCTTATTTCTTTTTGTTAAAGTTCTATTAATTGCTTAGTTGAAATTTTCTAAATCAAGTATTTCCTTAGGTTTAGGTAATGTTAGTTTTAGAAATTTCAATGACCTAAATCTTTTCCATCGCCCCCGAGGATACGACCCTCAAGTACTACAGCGAAAGCTGTACTCTTGCGGCTTTATTTTTCACTCAAATTTATATCCTAACACTTATTCAAGTTTTGATTCAAGATCCATTAGAGCTCAATTGGCCTCAAGTCATTTTTTAGTCCTTAACTCGCACGACTAAACTTGACATTTCCTAACTTTGGCTCTCCTAGACACAATTATGACTTTATGAACCCTATAGCAATACATGGGTCTTTGGCTATGGGTTAGGTTTAGACAATCAATTAGAGTTCTAAGCATTCACAGAATCACGCACGCACATGATTTCTAACCTAATCCAAAGTTCTAAGTTGTAAGTGGTTTAGAAAAGGTTTAGAACAGTCTTCTTGTAACCCAAATGCTTCATATGTCGTTCATAGGGTGTATGGTATGGCTGGAACATTTTAATTGCTTTTCTGTATCACGTGGACTAGAAAACTGTGTCACAAGTGGGTGGAAAAGCTGCATACTCAATTGAAAGTCTAATGGACTGACCGAGTTAACCAATGGTTCTGACAAAAGGGAATAGCAGGGTTTAACCTAGAGGTACTATTAACTCGATACAGCGCCACTTTTAATGTAAGAATGCCTAATGCAAGTGTCTCCGTATTAAATTTCAAATCTCGCCCTCTTTTATTTTTTTAAAGAAAAAAGAAATCCCTGGTGGAGTTGCCACTGTAAGGACTACACCTTGGGATTCACCCTCGGGTGCAATTCCCCCATGAATGATTGGATTCGCTTGCTAGGTATTCAGATTCGAGACTAGTTTTTTTTAAGAAATTATCAAACTACAGTAGAACAAGTGGACTAGATCAGAGATCTGGACCAGAGTTCTGACCCAGGAATCGGGTTCTTAGGCCAGAACTAGGTTCAGTCCTCTGATGTGGTTCCAAACAGTGTTGGCTGCTTGATCCCAAAAACTAGACAGCAATAGCCTTGATTTAGGAACCCACCCGGGTTCCTCAGCCAAAACTAGCCTAGTTCCTAGTCCAGACTGCGACACTTTTGTTGATCTTGAACCTGTTATGCCGCAATCCAAAAATAAAAATTTTTAAAAAAATAGTAAAATTAATTAATATAGTTGCTAGTGACTTTTAGGCGAAACTTACAAACCAAATTCACTTTTTGAAATAAGCGATAACTGAATAGACAATTGGTTCATATGAAACATAAACCGAATGGACACCGAAAGGAATAATGAGGTCGCTTAAACCAAGGATCCATATTTGGAAGCGAAGGTACGATATCAGGACAAAATACATCATGACGCTGCCGGCATCACTGATGATAGCCTCTACCAGTTAATACAGGAAACTAAATTTATTACACCACAAACAAACAATCACGACATATTAGGATTAATCAGATAATAGAAACCAAAGTATAATGTAAATTTAGAAAGAACTAAAAGAAATAATGCAACTAATTATAGCGGGCGGGGCTAAACTAATTAAAGATTACATCATTGCTAAACCCAAGATTAAATGAAGCAAAGCGAAAGAAAGTAACGAGATGGAGGGAAGATTTAGGAGATTGGCGGCCTCATCTGCCTGAGTGACTTAAGGAACCATAGGATTGAAAACTACGAGCCTTGACTTAAGTCTTGAAGGGTTTTGAGGATGGATTTGAGAAGGGATTAGTTAGGTTCTCTAAACCTCTTGTGTTCTCTGTCAAATTTCTCATGTTACTTCATGAATTTTCTGATGTTCCCTCTCTAATTTTCTGATCATGTTTAACCCTAGGGGTAGTCCCCCGTATAGCGCTTGATGGTAGCAACAAAGCTAATTAAGAAAAGGAGACCTAATTCAACTCCCAATAGGCTTATTCTAAACGGATCACCTATCCAGATAGAACTGAAAGAGTTGAGACTCGTTTTAGAAGTAGAGAGAAACTTTGGGAACCCATATGGGTTCCTATTATCAGGTACTCGACCTAGTGCCAGGTAGGCTCAGGCCAAAACACGATCGGGTTTTTGTAACTTATTCCGGGCCCTAACCTTATCATCTGACATGCATTTTGAGTGATTCATTTTCTCCCTTAAAGCTAATTGAGTCTATTTTCTCATTACACTTTTCTTAATTTTTCAATAAGTGTGGGCGAAGATATAAGTAAAATAGTGAACATGTGTCATTTTTAGCACAAGACCCAATATTCGACTTATATCTTTTCTGTTGCTTATCAGATTTTGTTGTCATTAGAAATATTATTCAATGAATAACATTAATATCTAAACTTGATAATTTAATGCACCCTAGAATGGAGTGAAAATACAGAATGAATTTCAACTAAACGCCAAATACCATCAATTTAGGCCTATTTGGATTCTTTTAGACTTTGCTGGCCATCTTTAGATTTGGATGTGTGGGTTAGGAGATTGTGGCACATTTTAAGGCTCTTTATTTTCAATATTCAGGGGTCCCCACGTCTTACTTGATTGGTTTATCATCATCTGGCATTTCATAAAAAGGAGACACTTTCCAGGTATGTGCACAATATTAGAAAAATTGAGTACCCATCTCTGAAATTAGCCATAGTTAAATATTTCCATGATGTCCCTATTGTGTGTCCCTAAATAAAGGGGAAAATTTCTATGGGTGTCATTTTGGAAGGTAAGTAACGTTGATGGTGATTAAAAATAGGAGTTTTTATTGGGTTCAATTTTAATTGGAATTTATATATGAGATATGCCCTTATTGCTAGGTTATTCAAGATTGTGGGTTTTTCAAATAGGATGAATCGGAAGAAATGAATGTTTTTTAGAAGAACGGGATATTGGAAGAGAGCATGGAAGAGTTGGTTGCTGAAATGAGCAGAATGGCAACTGAAGTGAGCAACATAAAAGCATTGAAAGGAGGAACTAGCAATGGAGGAAATGATGCTGAAGAAGGTGAGCAAAATGTTCTAATGAATAAGGAGATTGTTAAATTGAGGAGCTGAGCACGATTGTGAAGAAGGAGAAGAGGAGGATAGCTGAGGAAGAAGTAAAGCTCATGAAGGAAGAAGTCATGGCACTTAAACTAAAGGCTTCAAAGAAATGTGCATGGGATAAAAATTGGATGTCTTTGTGCTTATTCTTGTTTATGATTGTTATAGTGTAGGGAAATTAATAGTGTGGTAGGGATAGTTGGGTGGTTGATGGTTTGATGTATTTCAGTTGAGGTGGTTGGGTTTTGTACGTATGGATTAAATGGACAAATGAATGAGAATGAAAATTGAAATTCAATGATGGGAAATAGAGCGCAAGTGTTTGAGTTATATATGTTTGATTGTAAAGAACAACATAATACAAGAACAAATTGCTAAAGCCAGTAGCTTGGATATGATCTAGAATTTTAATCTCATTAACTGAAAGTAATGTTTTTAACAGGTTGAAGGAAAAAATTACCCTGCCCTACAGTTCACACACCATAAATACAAACGTCACCCAAAAAAAAAAAAAATTACCTGAAAGAATTGGCAAAATAAAGCCTAATGTCCCAAGGCTCATACAGATGACCAATTTCCCAAAAAATAAGCTATGAGTCCTATAACTTTAGCTTCTCACTATACAATCCAAAAAGGCATGCATACATTAGCGAATCTTCACTGTTAGGACATGGGAAAAGGCTAAGAGCTCGTGCTATCAATTGATGTCTGAGTGATATGCAACAACTGTCCTTGATTTGTCATAGAATATGGCCCTTCAAATGAAGAAATCCCCCCAGGCTAAATATATTTTAAAACAGGAAAAAAGTAGTTAGTTAGTAAACAGAACAAGATAGGGTAACAACTTAATTAAAATTTCAAAAAAATTTTACCTTGTTGAGTCCTACCTCTCATCTAGCTTCTCTTCCCCTATTGGCTCCTCCCCCCTCCCACCCCTACTTCCCCCTCTACCCCTGTTTCACCTTTTTCCCCTGCCTCTCTTAGAAGTTGAAGCAACAACCATTACCTCACTAATAAGCTCAGTTGGATGCTTTCTAGGTTTGCCCCTCTTCCTTTTCTCTAATGCTAGTGGTTGGGTATCCATTTAGCTAGATTTGAATTTATTTAGGTAACCCTTTCTGTCATGTCCAACAACATGGCATAGGTTGCACACCACTTGCCTCTCCTACCTTGTTAGTTTTCTTGGCTTTTTAGGATCTTCATGGGGATCCTTCCTTTTATTTTTTCTTAATGTGCTAGGCCTTATTTTTATAGGTGGAGGATCCAGTGGAAGTTCCTGGAAAGGCCAGTGTCTCTCCCCCACACGAAGTGAAATTGAACCCTCATATGTCTCGAGGTACCTCTCCCTCTTGAAGTAACAACGCACAAAATCCTTGGCATCTTTCTTGAGCTGTGCTGCACAAGTAACGACATGGCAACATGGAATACCTGTTAGGCCCATTTCCTACATATGCAATAGGTAGTGTTCAGATCTATATGAAGGTTATCTAGTCCATGCTTTACTTAGAAGACTTTGTTGCTTGCTGGTAGGGTCGCGAAAAGAATTTCTGACTTCCTCCTTCTTCTCTAATTTCTTCCTAATTCTAGGGTAGATTTCATGTTCATAGATCTACATCATGGATTTCTTCACTACAATCCTCTCCATAAGTGTCATTCTTATATCTTCCAACATTTCTATTATATGCTTGCATCTAGCTTGGAAAATATAAGCATTGAAAGTCTCCGCCATGTTATTTAAAATAGCATCACATTTAGAATCAACCCTCATGAAAGACCTATAAAATAACTGAGGATTCTAATTCAAGAGATTCTCAGCAGCTTTGGCAGATTCAAGCTTTAAAGCCTCCAATGCATCTTTAAAATCAGTCTCATTTTATGCTTTAGTAGCATTCAAGAAAAGCAACTTGAATTGCTCAGCCTTGTGAAGCTTCTTCCAATTAGTATAGATATACCTATCACAATGTCTATGCTCATAGTTAGGGAGGGCAGTGGCCACAACATAGAGTACTACAAACATGGCCAAGGGTAATAGGGATATCAACTGGGGAAGGGATTGATATCTCACATGGGGACTTTGTCATTGTTTGGGCCACAACATGTTCTTATGATTTAGTTGTTGGGCTTGGTGTAACATTTAGGTTAGGGTTATTCAACTTCTGTTTTCTCCTAGAGATAGGGGACTTGGATGGAATATCTTTCCTTCTTACGCCCTTTGAGCCAAATTGCCTATCATTTCTTAAGGAACTTACACCATCAGTTTATTTGAGCTACTTTATGGGCCTACATTTGAGTTTTGTGTACTCATACTTGGCCTAGGTAGGGATGTTCAGGAATTCCCAGTACATCATCCACCTTATTAATTAAGTACTCAACCAATCTCCTCTCAATAGTCGCAGCAGTAGCCATATCTAATGATTCAATGTCATCATGCAAGTCCTCAAATCCTCTTTCAATTTCATCTCAGGTATTAGATAGTAATAGGATTCAATATCAACAAAACCAATGTCCTTAGCAAAACCTAATATCTCCTAATTTCATACCTTACCTATGCCCACATACCATAGTTCTGTTGCCTCACCATCTACATGTTCTAACTTATTACCATCCACAAATTTCCTTCCATGGTGAATCACCAACGTTATATTGTCACTTGACATTTTCAGCAATTTCACTATGCAAATAGTCAACAAATATATAGGCTTCTACATTACAACTTTAACAACATATTATACACCCCCTTCCACTCCACAAATAAACAAGTAATCAGTTGTGAACCTCTGAAAACCATTAACTAAACAAAAAACCCAAGAATTACCCCAAATTTTCAACTAATAACTCTCACATTATAAAATAATGCTTTAATAATACTATAATTACACATTTTTAAGTAGAAAAGCTCACCTTTTTACTGAATTTCACTCCACAAAAATTGAATTTTGCTGCGCTTTTGCCTTTTTCCTCCACTTTCTCTTACTTCATTTCCAATGCACATTCTGCAGATAATCAATGACGATTAAATCCTCTAACGTTCTTTAAATTTTAGTTGAGAAACTTCCATGAACTCAGGGTTTCAATTTCCCACACACGCTTTCCCTTGCTACTCAATCACAAAGAGAGACTAAAGTTGATGTTCAGTTTAATTTTGCAGTTTTTATTACATTAAATAGGTGTGCTCAACGTGGTGTTTAAGGAAGGAGAGAGAAATAGAAGGGAAAGGAAAAATATTATGTGGTAATTCAAAAGGGTCAACTGAACTGATATATCTAATACAAGGCTCTCTCTCTTTTTTTTTTTTTAGTCGCTCCGATATTTCAGATGGGGCTCTAGCATCGCCACTTCAGCTCTCCTACAAGTTGGATCCGGTTGTAGTATATTACAAATATTTCCTCTTAAAATTCGGCTTGCTGACAAGAAATTTTTAAGTTATAATTATTGGTTTTCGCACCCCCTAAGTTGAGATTATTAAATTCAAAAAATTAGATTTATGACACCTAATACCTCAAACATTAAATTAGTGTTCTTCAAAAACACATAGAAAATTATGGGTGAACGGGATTGCTTTGGGCAAATTATTTTGTACCTTCTAAGGTATAAGAACACTATACATGCTACTCCTCCCCCACACCCATTAGAAGCCATGTGCATCTTTATTGGTTAAATTTTATCCTCCTCACACGCTGTCATGCAAGCGACGGTTGAATGTCAATGTTTATGAGGTTGAAAGGTGCGTGGGCAAATTAATATTTTTCTCTACCGTAAGCGTATCTTGTTAATCAATTTGATAAGGCAGTAGGGATGCTATGAGTTGGTTTCTCCAAGGTCAAGGGTTCAAAACCCATAGCCCACAAATTTATTTCATTTTTTTTATCCATTACCTTTCTTCTTATTTTTGGGCGTCATTTCTCACTTTTTTCTAGTATTAACTATTTCTCTTTTTTTATTTTTAATTTTTTGTTGAATTTTACGTTTTAAAATTTTTTTCTATATTTATTTGGTTTGTTAAACATATTTAATTAACCTAGGCTAAGTTAAACATAAAAAATTTTAGTTTACGACAGAATAGTTTTGGTGGACCATAGAAGACTCTTTGGTGACAAAAATTTTCATATACTTTGAATGAAGAAAAGGCTAATCTTTAATAAACAAAATGTTATTTTGAATAAAATTGGAATGTAGGTAGTTTGATGTTATCAGGTTTAAGATTCTAAATTGCGCTGGATTTTTTATATTGGAGTTTATCAAATGCATACATACGTATTCATTATTTTACTATTTTAGTCTAAAATGTAACAGTGTTTAGTATATAACAGTGCTTAGTGTATGATCAAATAATATTTAGTGTAAATAAAACACTAGTCAATAAACTAGGATTGATTTTTGGTGTGGGTTATTTCGCTGTTTAATGTAAGTTTACAAAATTTTTAGTTAGTTACTGAATAAATAGAATCAATAATAGTTTTTTTTGCATCATTATCTTACTTTTAGTTCATCATTATAATACTTTTCATTGAACAAAATAAAACACTCACTAATGAATAATAAAGTGAGTTTCTAATGCACAATAGATAATTGATTAATGAACAATTTTTGATGGGCAAAATTTGATTACAAACCAAAATTTGAACAATAAGAAAAAAAATAAAAAATGAAAACTAAGCAATTGCTTAAAATTTTTTTTAAAAATAAATAGATAGACGAGTTTATTGCACAATCTCAGTGTAAGATGTGATAGTGTTTAGTGTATCATATAATAGTATTCAGTGTATGATCAAACAATATTTAGTGTAATAAAACATTAATCAGTAAACTAGGATTTGACTTTTGGTGTGGATGAAAACATTGCATAGTATAAGTTTTCAAAATTTTAAAGTTAATTACTGAATAAATAGGACCAATATAATAGTTTTTATTCATCAATATATTACTTTTTATTCATCATTATGACACTTTTTAATTTCTGAATAAGTAGGACCTATATAATAGTTTTCATTTGTCAATATTTGACTTTTTATTCATCATTATATTCCTTTTTAGTGAACAAAATAAAACACTTCAGTGAATGATATAATTAGTTTCAAGTGGACTTTCAAGTGGACAATAGATTATTGTTTTGTGAACAATTTTTGGTGGATAAAATGTGATTAAAATAAAATTCTGACCAGTAATAAAACAATAATAAAAAATGAAAACTAAGCAAATGTTTTAAAATTTTTTAATAAATAGATAGAAAGGTTGAAAACTGATAAAGAAAATTAACATCTCACCGAACTGATTTGTTATCAATTGATCTTATTTGTTATCAGTAAGCGTCAAACCTGGGATGTTAGGAACCAAAGCCCAACCTTTGCCTGTGGGCTATATCATACATTCGGAAACAATTTGCCCAAAATAGACTACCAAACTATATGAGCAGCGCGATGTTGGATCATAAGCCTGTGTTTGAGCTTTGCATTTTGTGTAGTATGATGAACTTTGAGCCGCACCGCGTACAATACTGCTGCACCTTAGATAGCTTAGTATAACAAGTGATTCTTTTGGAAGGGAGCTACCCTGCAATTTATTACGTACACCTGAGAGTTTAAACTCCTAGTGTCCACCTTGGCATTAATAAATACATAAAAAAAGTAGAAAAATCATGTTACCATAGGCAATTCGTTCAAATTAAAAAAAAAACTTCCAATATTTTCTCTCTTTTTCAAAACCCAAATCATGTGTACCATTATACCCCTCTCTCTCTCTCTCTCGATCTCTCTGGTGTTATCTCTTTTCCCAATCCAAATGTTGAAGCCATGCTTGCTCCTCTTCCTCTTCCTCCTCCTCCTTATCCTCTTCTTCTTTATGATTTCCCTAATCCTTGGAAATTCAATAGTGGATAATCTTCAAATTAGGTAATGAACAAGCAGAACCTTGTCAAAGGAAAACAATGAGTTACTTAATGAACAAACACAAAACTTTCATTGAGATTAGAGCTGAGTGTCCTAATGAGATTAGAGCTGAGTGTCCTAATGAGTAAATTCAAGTTTGATAATAAATAAGCCAAAAAGGTGTTATGAACAAAATAATTCTGTGCAAAAAAAGATTCATAGGTAATATAATGAACAAATCTAATTTCCACAGTGAACAATCCTTTAATCACCTATGAACAACACCAAATAGCCTTCAATGACTAACGAATAAATTTTACTATGTTAGTAAACATCCTCAAGTAATCTAATGAACAAATTGACTTACATGTTTCTTCTTCTACTTGCTCATCCATAAGCTTTGTATTGTTCCACACCCTCTGTTCCTTCTCTATTTGCTCATTTCCACTTATTCTCATCTCTTTATCTCTTTCTTCCTCCATTATTTTTCTTCTTCTAGTATGGCTATATGATGCTTATTTCTCACCATCTGATCTCGAAGTTGATGCTAAATTGAACAAATTGATTATTGGAATTCAACAATTCTTCTTCTTAATCTTTCTTGCTGCCTTATCTTTATACATTCAGTAGTGAACAACCTTAAATTAGGCAATGAACAAGCAATCCCTGGTAATGAGTAGCCATAATTGATTCAAGTTAGGGAAAGCATAAGTGGAGGGGGAGCAAATAGAGAAGAAGAAAAGGGGGATGAACATAGGAAGTGGGAATTGAATGATCGTGCCAGCAGTGGAGTCAACATTAATTTATTTTATTAGGTTGTATATTTTTTTTAAAAAAAAGGTCAGGCCCCTATACAGCGTGTATTATCAGTGTCCATGTGACCTAGGAATATAAACTCCCAGGTGTATATAATAGATATTTGCAATCCTGTAATGTATTACATACACATGGGAGTTTATACTCCTGGTGTCCACGTTGGCGATAATAAATATATCAAAAAGTAGAAAAACCATGTCAACATAGGTAGTTTTATTCAATTGTTTTTAAAAAAAACTTCCAATATTTTCTCACTTTTTCAAAACCCAAATCATGTGTACCATTATACCCCTTTCTCTCTCTGGTGTTGTCTCCCTTCCCAATCCAAATGTTGAACCCATGTTTGCTCCTCCTCCTCCTCCTCCTCCTCCTCTTCTAGTTCTTTATGGTTTCTCTAATCCTTAGAAATTCAATAGTGAACAATCTTTAAATTAGGTAACGAACAAGCAGAACCCTGTCAATAGAAAACAATGAGTTACTTAATGAACAAATACAACACTTACTTTGAGACTAGAGCTAAGTGTCCATATGAATAAATTCAACTTTTATAATGAACAAACCTAAGAGATGTTGTGAACAACATAATTTTGTGCAAAAAAAGATTCATAGGTAATATAATGAACAAATCTAATTTTCACAGTGAACAATCCTTTAATCACCCATGAACAACCCCAAATAGCCTTCAATGACTAATGAATTAATTTTACTATGTTACTAAACAACCTCAAGTAATCTAATGAATAAATTGATTTACATGTCTCTCCTTCTACTTGCTCATCCACGGGCTTCGTATGGCTCCACACCCTCTATTTGTTCTCTATTTGCTCCCCTCCACTTATTCTCATCTCTCCGTCTCTTTCTTCTCCCTTTATTTTTCATCTTCAAGTATGGCTATATGATGCTTATTTCTCCCTATTCGATCTAGAAGTTGATGCTAAATTGAACAAAATGATTATTGGAATTCAACAATTCTTCTTCTTCTTCTTCTTTTTCTTCTTGCTGCCTTATCTTTGTACATTCAGTAGTGACCAACCTTGAATTGGACAATGAACAAGCAATACCTGTCAATGAATAGCCACAACTGATTCAAGTTAGGAATAGAATAAGAGGATGGGAGCAAATAGAGAAGAGGTAAAGGGGGGTGAACATGGGAAGTGGGAACTGAACTATCGTGCTAGCGGTGGAGTCGACATTAATTTATTTTATAAGGTTTTATCTTTTTTTTAAAAAAAGAAATGCCAGGGCCCTATACAACGTGTATTATCAATGTCCATGTAGACTTAGGAGTATAAACTCCTAGGTGTACATCAAAGCCTACATTAGACTCTTATGGGTCATTTGGCTCCACGTAATCAAAGTGGTAATACAATCAAAATAGTGATGATGATTCATTACCATGTTTGATTACCATTAAGGGATGTAATCAAGATTGTATTGTAATTATATTTACCTCAATCTACACAAATACACTTACTTGACTTTTTTTAAACTATTGTGGATACATACCTATAAATCAAAGTCTACCCAATCATAAATTATTATATTTGATGACTTTCTTTCTCTTCTCTCCATTGTCTCTCATCTACCTTGCATCCCTTAGTATATCACAACGTGTTTAAGGTTTGAAGCCCCACCCCCTTCTCCCAATATTACATAAAGTTTAATCCAGACCATGATCATATTATTATAACTGTATTGTTGTACGTTTTAGACGTCATCTCTGATCATCATCATCATCATCTCTCTCTATTTGCTAAACTTGAACAATAGTACATTATTGTAAATTGGAGGAAATGGAGTGAAGTCAGTCTCATGTGAAGTATCACAATCATGATGATAATATATTGAATGATAATTATCAACAAAACTACAAATAAGTACAGTAAGCAAAATAAAATAGGAATTGAATTGTGAGTACTTCATGTCACATGTAATATAGAGTGCTGTTTGTAAATGAATTCATCCTATTATAATTGAAAAAATTTTGTAACTAAATATTGTAATGTAATTATTATCCCATTCAATTACATTGAAAATTACACTACATGCTTGATTCGATTACATATTGATTACAATACTTCCAATCAAATGCGATATTAGGAGTACATATTCTTATAAGTCACATTAGCACCATACATTATTAGTGTATATAGGTGTTTTTTTTGGGCGGGGGGGGGGGGGGGGGGGGGATGGGGAAGTAGGAGTATGCATTCTTCTGCGTATGATATATATTACTAATGTACATAATAGACATTGGAGCAACCCGGTCTAAAATCTGAATCACTCAATTGGCAGCCAACCACATACTTACGTGTCTCCCCTCCTATTTTCGTTTGTTTTGGCGGCCCCAAGTGCCACAATGATTCAATCTTGATGGCAGGGAATTGTCTCGACCTCAGTAAGCTCCAGGTCCTCTAATGGCGGACTTGTTGCACAACAAGCTCCTCCATTCTCTCTCCTTCAACTTCTCCCGCTCTCCTTCCTTCTGTTTTCTACTCAGTCGCTCACCTCAGCCGAACTTCTGCGTTAGTCGCTTCGCCCCTGTCAGACGCAGCAGACTCTCTCGCTCCTCACCAGTGGTCACCAATCTCTCTCCTGATTCCACGCGATTGGACATCGTCTCCACCGCTGGTAGCTATCAACATCTTCGAAACCTTAGCAAAATCCTAATTCCAGTTTTCTTTTGTGATCGATTTGACACGTTTCTTTCTGTTTTGCAATTGCAGAGCAGGCGGATGGTAGCGTTGTTTTCAAGTTCGGATATGCTAGTGAGAATTCTCAAAGCTTCGAAAATGTGAATGGTAGTGATGCGCAATCGGAGGTGCTTGGGGTTTTGGATGATGAACATGGTGTAAATCACACGAAGTCAGAGCTGGTAGGGACTTCAGGTGGTGAACTGGAAGTGAAATTTGAGAGAGGAAGTGATGCTGAGCTAACTGAAGTCACCGAGAGTGATGGCACTGGAGTGTTAAGTTCCACTGATAGCAACGAAGACGAGAATTATACTGTTGAAGTTGAACGTTCAGCACAGAGCAAAGTAGCCGAGGATGATGGTATTGAAGTGGAAAATTTCAAAGAAAGGAAAATGGAACATCAAGAAACTGTGTTGGAATCTGTTCCGTATGAGGGAGAGTTGGTGGGCTTGTCCGATTCTGTCACTGATTTGCAGTCTAATGGAGATTCTGTTGAGGATGAACATAATCATAATTTGATTTCAACGGTTGAGATAGAGAATTCTAGTGATTCTGAAATGGTTAAGCATGATTTGGAAGCTAATAATCTTGCTGCAATATCTGATTCTATTGTTGATTTGGTCATGGAGAATTCCGGTGATTCTGAATTGGTGAAGCATGATATTGGAAGTGAGGTTCTTGCTACAACCTCCAATTCTATTGTAGATTTGATTACAGAGAAATTTGTAGAGGCGCATGAGGGGCAGCTAGTGGCTGCTGTATCGACTTCTCAGCTTGAATTGGACGGTATAGAATTGCAGGAAGTTTCTGGGAACAGTTCAAGTGTTGAAACTTTAGAACGTGCAGTGTCTTTGGAAGATAATGAAATTGGCAGAAACATGAAGCATGCCCCCAATAATCATATGCTTGAAATTGCTGATACAAATTCACCTGTGGAAGCTTCCGATATGATAGAGTCTTTGGAGGATAAAGAACCTGAGAGCAATGTGAAGCATGTGACCAATGAGGATGATGGTGATAATTTATTGCTCAAAACTTCAGATATTGCAAGGTCTCCGGAGGAGGATGAGTGTGACAGTGATGTGAAGCAAGTGGCGAATGAGGAACATGATGATGATGATATGCTCGAAGCTGCAGAGAGAAATTCAACTATTGAAGCTTCGGATATTGCCTCATCATTGGAGGATGATGAACGTGGCAACGGTGTGGGGCAATTGGCCAGTGAGGAACATGGTGATAATTACATGCTCAAAACTGCTGAGACAAACTTACCTACTGAAGCATCAGATATTGTGGTGTCTTTGGAGGATGATGAGCATGACAGCGATTTGAAGGAAGTGGCGAATGAGGAAGATGATGCCAATGATATGCTTCAAACTGCAGACACAAATTCAACTACTGAAGCTTCAGATATTGCTGTGTCTTTGGTGGATGATGAACATGACAGCAATGTGGCGCAATTGGCGGATAAGAAACATGGTGATAATGATATGCTTGAGACTGCCCATCCTATCATTCCGCTGTCTAATGATGTTTTATTTGGGGATGATTCTTCAGAAGCAGCTATTCCTGAAGCATCAGGGCTTGCTCTGGCAGAAGCTAATGTCCACCGGTACTTTCACTTGTTCTCTTAAACATTTCTAGTCTTTGACTGAAATATAGAGGCCTTCATGTTGGTTTTTTTTTTTTTTTTTTTTTTTTTTTTTTTTTGGGGGGGGGGGTGGGAAGGGGAGCTTTTACTTTGATATTTTTCCTTTACTTTTTTGGTACTAATATTTCCATTTTGCCAACTTGATTGACATTGGTTGGTTCAGTTGAGTGTGTATAGAGATTTTGCTTTGCCCATCATGTTCTTCACGTCAGGGAATCACAATATGGTTTCAGTTCGAGCATGACAATGCAGAAGTGTGCTGCTAAGACAATCATGTAACTGATAAAATTGTTATCGCATGAGGTTTTCAAAAAGATTCACCTCACGTCGTCTTGTACTTGGAAAAAATCAACTTTAAATTAAAATGTTTCATATAGTTACAAAAAATAAAAATAAAATAATAATTACTTGGACTTAATACCAACCTACATTTAGGAATGGTCATCATGGCTTATGTCGGGTGGTCGTATGTTCCAAAATGGTAATTGGATCTGTTCCTACTTGAAATGAAAGAAACAGTGCGAGATTCAGCAAAGCAAGATTTGCTTAACTTCAAAGCCCTTTCAATGTGGCAGTCTCATGCTCTTATCACAAAAAAGGCTTTATCTTGTATCCCTTATGCATATGCTATCTTCCATTGCTTTTGTAATGTTGAAATTGATCAAGTGATGAATTGCTTTTTCAAAACGGAAGACTGGTCATTTGAGCTTTGGATATCTTTGTCTTGATCCCCTCCATCATGTTCTCATACACTCAACCCTCCGCCCAAAAAGGGAAAAAGAAATCTACACACTTAAAGATGTGGGCATAGTGTTAAACTATACTTTTTGGCGTCCGCTAATAACTACATTGCAAATTTGATATTTCTTGATACACTTATGACCTGCCTTTTTTTCCCTTTTATGGAGATTCTGAAATGGGGATACGATTATGGACTTTACTCTTTATGGATATCAGGAGTGTTATTGGGGATGGAATATTGTCCAGAAAACATGATTTGAATCTTTAGGCGAATTCTGTCTTGTGTAGAAATCCACACATGTATTTGGAGATCTAGATGCTTTATCTACCAACTGTTTGCATGTCATTTCAAACTCTACTACACTTGAAAGTCAAAGGTATTTATATGGGCCTAAACACATATGGTCTAACTTATATTGAACCCTCTCCTGAAAGGATGGGACTATATCAAAGCAATTCTAAAAAGCTTTCCTACTTGCCTAATCTTTTGATGCCCTTCTAGTCCTGGCAATGAAAGAAGAGGCTTATCCCCTCCCCTGTCTTCTTGCATATTGCTTGTATGCTCTGCCCTAAGATATATGCGTGAGTTACTTCCTCATTTTCTCTATTTTCTGATCGCTTTAATGAGTTAAATATGGGTTGAAAAATTCAGCGAAGGGGAAGGTGGTATTGACCACGAGGTGTCCATTTGGGGGTGTGTTCTTACCAAGGGTTGAAAAGATTAGATATCTAGGCTTGGTCATTCAAGAAAAAAGGAGGTATTGACAAATAAAGATAGGATGGCAAAAATGAAAGAATGCTTCATGGTGTTGTACGATAAGAAGATCCCACTAAGGTTAAAGGGGAGAGTTTATGTTATGGTTGTCAGACCAGCTTTACTATATGGCTTTATTGTATAGCAAAGGGCGAAAGAGTATTGATCAATCAAGAAAACTCAAGTCCAGATGATGTTGATTGCTGAGATGAGGATGATTCGTTGGATGTGTGGGCATACGAGATTGGATAGGACTAAAAATATAATGATTAGAGACAAAGTAGGAGTGACATCCATAGTAGATAAGATGAGAGAAGCTAGACTTAGATAGTTTGGTCATGTAAGAAGGAGTGTTGATGCTTCAGTGAGGAGATGCAAAAAGATTGTCTTTCTGGAGTGTAGAAGGGGGTCGAGGCAGACCTGAGAAGAGTTGGAAGGAAGTGATTAGGCACGATCTAAAGGATTTAGGATTAACGGAGGGTATGATTCAGGATAGGAGACTATAAATGTTGAGGATTAAGGTGACAGATCTTAGGTAGCTTGATAATTGCCCATCCATTAGACCTTAAGGGCATAGGAAATGTAGATGTGTGGTTCTCGCTAGTACGTATCTTGTGTTTCCAGTACTTGTATGCTAGTTGTATGTCTGATCTAATTTTCATGGGATATTATCTAACTTAGTGTCATTTATTTATTGTGTCGGACTGTTTTATTGTTCTTTGTAAAGATTTTCAACTCTAAATGTTATGTCATTTTTTTTTTTTGGGCAATTGAAATCGGCCTCTATGTGGGTAATGCCCGCATGGACAAAGCCGCTTACATTTAGATCTCCTAGACCGTGCCCAACTGGGACCACACTGGGAGTCTTTCTTGTGGTTTTTTTGGGGGGGGTGTGTGTGTATATATATCTCCCACATCCGATTATTTAAGTTGTAGATTCCTCTTATGTCACTAATATTATGTCCCTGCTTCTTGTTTAAGGTGCATGCAACTCTTACCCCTCCTCTGTTGCTTATTATAATTTAGGTTATTTAAAATGTTTAGGTCTTGGGTTTGTTACTTTTATTTATCAAACGATTTTCAGCTTCTTAAATATTTTTTAAAAAACTTTTTATATGTGTCTATTGGAATTGGTCTCTCTATGGGCAATCATATCTGTAGAGGTAAGGTCGCCTACATCTGGATCTCCCCAGACCCCGTGAAAGCGGGACCCCATTTAATGAGTTAAATGGTTATTGCAAGTGGATCCCCAGTATGAGTTGTTTCCAAGCATTCCGGATTGTGATGTAATTGCATTTTGGGATCAAATGCTCAAAGCTCCTGTACCATAGCTTGAGATTAGGGAGAGGAGAATTCCCCCCCCCCCGGGGGGGTAGCAACGGGTTGTTTCCACTTGCTAGGTTGATAATAGCTAACGTGCTTGTAACTTCTTCTGCTGTTGTTGTCTAAGTTATTAGCAACGCAAATGTTTGCTGAATACATTAATTCTGATGCAGAATTTGGGACTTGTTAGTAACAGCTTCGCTTCCCCCCCCGGGGGGGGGGCGGGGAAGCCGGGGATATATTTTTTTCTGGTTATTTGTGTAACTGATTTTTATCTTATGTCATATGCAATCTATTTGCTTTATGCATGAGCTATATTATGATGATGCTTATTCTAGTGCCCGGTGCAAACCAAACATACAGTGTGAACAGTGCAGAAAATGCAACATCTATACTTTATCTTTCCTCGGCTGCTGCATCATTACCTCATCCTGGAGAGGTATGGTTGGAGGACTATCTTAAATGTTCACGTATGTTACTTTCTGTACTGTGACAGATCTGGTGGAATATGCAAATGTTTACATTCTGATTGCGTGATCCTTTCCTAAATACATGTTTCAGTAGCTGTGGTGCTGGTTTTCTGTTTCTTACTGATTACGCAGGTGCCAGTTTGGCCTTTATTTATTCGTCAGTGAATTAACTATGCCACTTGTAAATGTAGCCAAGTCATACAGCTTTTCTAGTCTAGATCGTGCCAGACGTCTTAGAATTATGGAGATTATTATATTGCTGGTTTATTCCACTTTCTGGACAGCTGGAGAAATCAATTTTGCACAATTTTTTCAGCTTGGATAATAGTGGACGAAAGGAAAAAATCTCTCTATACAGTCCTCTGCTCTCTTTCCATGAAGTGAAGGCGGTCAACAATTTTTAAATCTAAGGTCTAAAGGAGCCAAGCTCTCTGCAATTATGCAATCCAGGGGGAAGGCTGCATCATCCGCACCCTCCACCCTGCTTAAGTGGGACTCTGGGCATATGAATTTTGGATTTATTGCTATACCAGTAGATGAGAATCTACCAAGTTTGTAATCTCGGGGAAAACTCTTTAGTGTATCCTAGAATTTAAAGATTAACCAGAAGTTTTTCCCTTGACAAATCTAGAAACTAGTCCGACTTCCCTGTGTAAATGTACTCCTTCAGGTTTGTCCAGAGTAATCTGCCTAGGTGCAATGGAAATAATTCAATCTGGGTTTTAAAAATAGATACATTTTGAAAGCAAGAAAGCAGAACTCTAATTTGTTCCCCACAACATGGTGAAGGTACTCACTCAAATGGTGTATAGTAGCCAAAACAGCTTCAGCCAAAAATTCATCCCTTTTTTTTGGGGGTTGGGGGGGGGGGGGGGGGGCTTAAGAACTAGGCCCATATGTGCACAATAACCCCAACCGTGCACACTGCACAATAACCCCTACTATGTGTCAGTAAATTTTCAAAAATAATGCTGAACAGAGAATTTTATATGTACAAAAAGTGCGAGTCTCATGGATTTAGAAATGATGTATGATAGTGTGAAACTAAACAAAGACCCATATTGTTTGAGATTTCAGAGCTATAGAATGATTTTCGAAGCAATAGATTGCATAGAACGGGATTGTACTGCCAAAACAGATGAATTTCTTTCTTCAAATTGCACTTTAGTTTGGATTTCAATGATTGATTTCTCGTGGTGTGCATTGCTGCAAAATGTTGCTACATGGCTATCTATAAGTATTAGACTAAATGTTTGAGGCTATCAAGATTGTCTGATTTTCTGGTTTGAAGCAGAATGCTTGGAGCAGTTCTTGTTAGGAAACAAAATATGTAATATTTTGTTATTTGTCAATATTTCCAGATATTGTATTATTTGGTAGAAACTTAGGCGGCAAGTTAGGGATTGTGTCTGGGGTCTGGCTTGTGTATGTTGACGTATATATGCAATGGTCATGGCAGCGAATATAGCAAGGCAAAGAAGTATACAAACACCTCGTCATAAAATTTATTTGTTCATTCAAATTGCTTGTGATTTTTCATGGTATCAGAGCAAGAGCAAGAGTATCATGTTAAATTCAATAATCCTACAATCATGTCAGGAAAAGATAAGAATAGATTCATTATCGAACCACACTCACCATATTATTTGCATACATTAGAAGGTCTAGGAGTATTGATTATAGCAGTAATATTTGATGGCAAAAATTATGATTTATGGGAAAGAGCAGTTCGAGTTGCATTAAAAGCGAAAAATGAATTAGGGTTCAATAAAGGAACCCTAAAGCGGCCTGAAGAAGTGAAAGATCAAGACTTTTTTGAAGCAGATGCATGGGATATGGTAAATTCCATGATTTGCTCATGGATCCTCAATATAATCGATCCAAAGCTTCGTTTGACTGTGGCATACACCGAGACAGCCATTCAGAATGTGGGAAGACCTGAAGAAGAGATATTCAGTAGCGAATTTGCCAACGATACATTAGTTTAAGGCGGCTTTGGCAAATTGCAAGCAAGGAACGCTTGACATTGGAGAATTATACAACAAATTTGGTCAATTTGTCGAATGAGCTAAATAAGCATGTCAAGGTTCCAATATGCACTTGCAAACGATGCAAGTGTGGAGCAGCTGGGAAGATAGTTCGGATGTATGAAGAAGATAAGTCCCATCAATTTTTAATGAGATTAAACAATGATGAATTTTCTCAAATTAGGAGTCAAATTCTTGCTCAAGAGCCTCTTCTTAATCTCAATATGATTTTTAACATGGTGATGTGAGAAGAAAACCACAAAAAGTTGATGATCCAACTTGATAGGAAATAAGATACCATGGCTGCGTTTGCAGTAAACACATCCAAAACAGCCCTAAATTTTGAAAGACCCACTTGCAAACTTGCGGAAAGCTTGGGTATGATGAGACAAACTGTTACGAGCGAGTAGGATACCCACTTGGCTTGATCACTCGCGGTGAAGGACGTGGCCGTGGAAGGGGCCGAGGAGGACGCACAGGCTGTGGATCAGCTGGGCGCAGAAGAGGAACGACAAGCGCTGACTTGGCGCAAGTGAGCGAAGAGGAACATAAGGCGGCGGCGGCAGGCCCTTAATGCCGAGTAATTCCAGTATTGTCAGTAGATTAAGTGAAAAAAATTGTTAAGCCTCCATGAGCCCGAAAACCAGGTTCTAAAACATTATCAGGTAATTGCGTATGGTTGTTAGATAGTGGTGCATCATACCATTTGACAGGTGATTTATGAAAATTGAGCAAGGTTCGCGAAATATAATCTATTCTCGTTGGCATGCCTAATGGAGAAAACAGCGTTGCAACTAAAACCATTTTGGTACGACTAAATTCAAAAATAGCTCTTTGTGATGTACTTTATGTATAGGGTTTAAATTGAGATTTAATTTCAATTGCGCAATTGATTAATGAATTATTTTACACAGTGACTTTTACTCAAAAGCTATGTGTGATAAAAGACCATTTTATGAGGACGCTGATTGGAGTGGTTGAACCCAAAATAAGGGTTTACGACTTTAAGGAGGTTCAACCAGAAGCAGTTGAAGTCAACAAAGTGTCTACATGTGATCTGTGGCATCAAAGGCTTGGGCATCCATCCAAGCAAGTTATGTCTTTAGTTTCTAGAATTAATGGAATTCTTAATAAAGAGATTAGTGATGAAGTGTGTGATGTGTGCTTTAGAGCAAAACAAACTCGGTTGTCTTTCCCTAGGAGTGATAATAAAGCTATAAATTGTTTTGACTTGATTCATTGTGACATATGGGGTGCTTATAGAGTTGAATCATTGTGTGGAACACATTACTTCCTCTCTATTGTTGATGATGCCAATAGTCAGTAGAGGAACTTGGGTATACCTAATGAAGGACAAGAGTGAAGCCTCACAATTAGTCATGAATTTTGCATGATGGTGAAAACCCAATTCAATGTCAATGTCAAAACTATATGGAGTGATAATGGGAGTGCATTTGTTTCGGGTCCTATGAAAAAGTTCTATGGTGAACAAGGTATAATTCATCAAACAAGTTGTGTTGATATTCTCCGACGAATGGTAAAGTTGAAAGAAAGCATATGCATCTTTCGGATGTTGCTAGGGACCTTCGTTTTGGAGCCAATCTAACGTTGCAATTTTGGGGAGAATGTGTTTTAGGTGTAACATACTTGATAAATAGGACATCATCTTCTATTTTGAAAGGAAAAACTCCGTATGAGATTTTGTTCAAGACTAAGCCTACATATGATCATGTAAAGGTATTTGGGTGTTTGTGTTACATTCACAAGTATCAATAACAAAAAGACAAATTTGCTCCATGAAGCCGGAAGTGCATGTTTGTTGGATATCCCTTTGGGAAAAAGGGATGGGAAGTATATGATTTGGAAAATGTGGAAATCTTTGTGAGTAGAGATGTAATTTTTCATGAAGGAATACTTCCTTATATCACACAACTAGAAATAGAAAAAGACAAATGGCAAAAATTGGGAAAAACCATTGCTTTAGGTATTGATGAGCATGAAGCGCAAGTGGACGGTTCAAGGGAAGAACCTTTGCAAAGTTTATCCGAGGAGCCCACCTTCGGGGCAATCGACGCGGCCCAATCAAGCGAGTAGCAACGCCTAGATGCGGAGTGTGCCTTTTCCATTGGGCCTCGTGCAGGCAGGCCATCCGAGCCCGCTATGGAATCCGCAGAAGGGGCGGCAACACGCCTGGAGAAGTTGAGACTGTGGGCCAGCCAGCAGGAGATTTGGGCCGAAGAAGAGGGGAACGCAATACATCAAGCCACCTACAGGATTACTTCTGTTATTCGGCCCAAGCACAAGAAAAACCCTCTTCGAACCCACAACAAAAGCTGTCCTTAGGTAAACTGTATCCCATAGTAAATTATGTCACTTGTGAACATTTTTCTAATGCGCATAGAAATTATGTTTCTCCTATTACAAAGATTGTGGAGCCCAGGTACTTTCATGAAGCAGTTAGAGATGAAAAATGGCGAGAGGCGATGGCCAAAGAGTTTGAAGCACTTGAGTTGAATGAGACTTGGACAGTTGAAGACTTGCCTCTAGTTAAGAAACCCATAAATTGTAAATGAGTATACAGAGTTAAATAAAACTCATACAGGCCCATCGAACGTTACAAAGCAGGACTTGTGATACGAGGAGATCAGGAGGTTGAAGGGTTTAACTATCAGGAGACATTCGCCCCTGTTGCTAACATGGCCAGCGTTCGCTGCCTTGTTTCTCTAGTAGTGGCTCGAGGATGGGAGCTACACCTAATGGATGTTAATAATGCCTTTTTACATTGAGATTTGGATGAAGAAGTTTACATGAATTTACCGCTTGGTTTTCATTCACGTGGTTCTAACACGGTATTTAAACTCAAAAAGTCTCTCTACGGACTTAAACAAGCACAATGTCAATGGTTCGCTAAACTCTCATCCAAATTAATGAATATGGACTTGTGAGTTCATATGCAGATTACGCCTTATTTACTTACAAGAAAAATGATGTGTATATGGCATTATTGGTATATGTAGATGATTTGTGCTTATTAGAAATAACCCTAGTGCCTGTAAAGAGTTCAAAGAATATTTGAACCATTGTTTCCACATTAAGGATTTGGGACAATTGGAGTATTTTTTAGGCATTGAAGTGGCTAGAGGGCCGCGGGGGTTATTTCTATCTCAAAGAAGTTGGAAATTATTGATGAAAGTGGTCTCCTCGGTGCAAAACCAGTGGACTTCTGGATGGAACCAAACCATAAGCTTGCTTTAGCTAACGGACCCATTCTTGATGATTCCACACGGTATCGGCGATTGGTGGGAAGGTTGATATATTTGACTATCACACGCCCAGAACTGTGCTATGCAATCCATGTATTGTTGCAATTTATGTGTGAGCCTAAGGAAGAACATATGGAAGCTGCAAAGCACATTCTAAGGTATTTGAAGGGACATCCAGGCCAAGGTTTATTGTTACGTGCTGAGTTGGATCTGGAGATGTATGCCTATTGTGACTCTGATTGGGGGCTTACCCACCGACCAGAAGATCACTAACTGGATATTTTGTTATTTGATGGATCGCCTATATCTTGGAAAACTAAGAAGCAGAGTACAATATCAAGGTCTTCAGCAGAAGCTGAATATCGTGCTATGTCCATTGCAACTAGTGAACTGATATGGATTAAGTCCTTTCTTGCTTCTCTTGGTGTAGTCTAAGACCAGCCCATGAAGTTATACTGTGATCATAAGGCGGCGTTACATATTGTGAAAAATTCAGTCTTTCATGAGAGAACAAAACATATCGAGATTGATTGTCACTTCATTCAAGAACGTCTTCTATCTGAAGATCTTGAGACCAGTTATGTATCATCAAAGTGTCAACTGGAAGACATATGCACTAAGGCTCTTGGGAAGGAACAATTCCATTGGCTAATGGGCAAGTTGGGCATTGTCCATGTGCATGCTCCAACTTCGAGGGGGAGTGTTAGGAAACAAATGTGTAATATTTTGTTATTTGTCAATATTTCTAAATATTGCATTATTTGGTAGAAATTTAGGTGGCAAGTTAGGGATTGTGTCTAGGGTGTGGCGTGTGTATGTTGATGTATATATGCAATGGTCATGGCAGTGAATATAGCAAGGCAAGGTAATATACAAACACCTTGTCATAAAATTTCTTTGTTCCTTCAAATTGCTTGTGATTTTGCAGTTCTTGTGTCACATATTCCATGCAGATAGTTATTGAATTGGACATTCATTGATGGTGCCAGATTCAGAACTTAGTCAATCTTTGGACCTTATAAAGACATAAGGACATTGAAACAAAGAGCAACTAACACACTGATCTTTAAATCCTTGGTCTACATACAGTCTAGTAATCCAAAGATTAATAATAATTGCCAGGCTTCGACAGGTGGCGAGGATACCTATTTTGTTTGCCAAAATTGGTTCGGTGTTGCAGATGGTGTTGGTCCGTGGTCATTTGGAGGTAACCTTTCTCACTTCTGCTCGTTTCAGTAGCTCATTTACTGCTTCTTTGATGACTGTAGCAACCAATGCTCGATGGTGGCAAACTAACAATAATAAAAGCGTTTATGAGCCATGTGTTTTTTGTTGTTGTTGTTGTTGCTTTCCTAATTTTACAACCTTTTCCCCCATTGAGCCATGGGAAACAAGAAGTAGTACGGCAAAGTCGTGGTCCATTGTTAGTTTTTATCCGTATTTTGTTTTTCTTTTCTAGTTTATCTGCATTTTTCTTTTTTTGCGTTTCGCAAAATGTCTGGAAGTAATATTAGATTTCTAGTTAGATAGGTTTACAGTTTTAGGAAGCTCAGATTTAATGCAGGAATGAGCTTTGAGAATCCTGTACACTATGAAACAGAGAGAGAAAATTGATAGAGATAGAGAGAGAATGATGAAGGTAGGAGTGGGATTTTTCATTAGTTTTTTTCTATGAATGTAAATGTGCATGAGAGTTGGCAGTTACTATTTGTATGAAACAAACTCCTCAATGAAAATAACAAACCAGAACCCACTTGACTACCAATTGTCCAGCTCAGCCTAACAACCCCAAGCTAGTAGGCTAGCTGGCGAATATACTGTAACAAATCCTCTACTTTCAGGAAAGACTTGTCCTCAAGTCTTAAGTATTCTCAGCTGAATAGTGAGGGAAATGTGTCTCCATGATATCTGCATCCTCCCATGTGGCATACTGGCATTTGAAGCAGAATATCAGTAGCAAGGAATCAAGTACTGCACCACAGCTCAGTTTTGCTGTTTAACCATACATCTCTCCAAGACAACCACTGGAACAGAAGGGAGAAGTTAGGATTGGCCTTGGTAAGGCAGAGGAATTGAGGTTTAGTTGGCAAAGGCCCCCTGAAGGGCTTCAGCTGAGAGACGTGAAAGTTGTCATGAACTTGAGGGCTCACTGGCAACTTTAGTTTATAAGCCACATGACCAACCTTCAATGCAACCTGGAAAGGTCCGAATACTTTGGAGATAACTTGACATTAGCCCTGGAATTGCACTGCAGACTGCCCGTATGGTTGAAGTTTCAGCCAAACCCACTCTCCAACAGCAAATTGTCTTTCTGACCTATGTCTGTCTGTTAATAAAGAGCTCCAACGAGATGAAATTTGCATACATTGATCATAGCTTTCCTTCTTTTCAGTGATCTTAGGAGAAATGTTCTTAGCTTCTCCCAGGACATATGACAAGTGAACTGGTGGTGGTTGGTTGTAGCTAGTTTCATAAGGGGTGAGTTGAGTGGCAGAATGAAAAGGATTGTTGTACCACCATTGAGCATGTGGTAACCATTTGCATCAATCTCTAGGCTCATCGCACACATACATCTTAAGTATGTGTCCAAACATCTATTAACCACCTCTGTTTTGACCATCTGTTTTGGGTTGATAAGCAGATGATAAGATCAGGTTAACCGCTTGACTTCAAAACAAAGCATCCCAAAATTTGTGTCACTGACAATAGACTTAGGCCATCCATTAAAAGCTGGAACACATAATCCAAATAAGCTTGTGCCACTTCTTTTGCGCCATAGGGCTGGTGTAAGGCTGAAGTGAGCATATTTGCTGAGCATATCAACCACCACTAATGACTTCTTTGTTCATGGCCTTTGGAAATCCCTCTATATAATCCATAGAAATATCAAACCACACCTCAGAAGGAATAGGGTAAAGGCTATAAAGCGCCAGGATAAGCAGGTGTGTCATATTTGCATGCTTAACAAACAATGCATGTTCTGATGCGTTGAACAGATTTGGCACCCCTTCTTCGTAAAACGGACCTTGAAACTTCTTCATAGGAGCATCCCTACCAGCATGGCAGTAGTAGGAGAGTTATGAACCCATGCAGCAACTTAGACCTCAGAGCCTCATCAGGGCCTTCCATAAGTTTGCTTTTTCTTCTCA
Organism: Carnegiea gigantea; assembly: GCA_029747015.1. Lineage (NCBI taxonomy): Eukaryota > Viridiplantae > Streptophyta > Magnoliopsida > Caryophyllales > Cactaceae > Carnegiea > Carnegiea gigantea. The sequence goes on from JAKOGI010001504.1 coordinate 60,296, forward strand.
AAAGCCCATCAATTAAGGAATATTTGAAGGGCTGTTGTTTTTGACTGCACAAATGTAAATGGTGCTTAAGACAGTCATCCAGCTGGTAGCTGTCTTTTATTTTAGCTAGCACATCAGACGGTGCTGAAGATTAAGCCATTGCCAAAAGCGCAGCTCCTTTGATTCTGAAAAGGGCATCAACCACTGCATTCTCCTTGCCTTTCTTATGCTGGACTTCATAACTGAACCCCATAAGCTTAGAAAGCCAAAATTGTGTTGGAAGGGGGTAGTTATTTTCTGTTCAAGCAACCAACTGAGACTCTTTTGGCCAATTTTCATGGTGAAATGCTGACAGTGAGGACTTGTTGCCAACTTTGTACAGCAAATACAATCTCTAAAAGTTCTTTCTCATATACTGACAAGGCTTGCCATCTAGGATCCAATGACGTAGTGATGAATGCTAGAGGATGTTCTTGTAGTAGTACAGCCCCAATTCCAACACCGGAGGCATCAGTCTCAATAATGAATTGCTTTGAAATTCTGTAAGTGCCAAAATTGGGAGCTGAAGTAAGGTCAGATTTAAGCTGCTGAAAGGCAACAGTAGCTCCATTATGCCACTGAAATGCCCCTTTCTTAAGCAAATCAGTTGAAGGCTTGTCAATAAGATCACAATTTCTAATGAATTTCCTGTGATACCCAGTGCCTAAGAAACTTCTCAATTCCTTGATATTGGATGGAACAGGCCACTCAGCACCAGCCTTCACCTTAGCAGCGTCTGTGTGCACTCTTTTTGCAGAAATAAGATGCCCCAAATACTCTACTTGTTCAACGGCAAAGAAACATTTGCTTTGTTTGGCAAATGAAGAATTGGCTTGCATAGCCTCAAAGACTGCAACTAAGTGCTAAATGTGCTCAGGCATATTCTTGCTATAAACCAGAACATAGAACACTAGAACAAATTTTCTGTGGAAAGGATTGAACACTTGGTTCATTAGGCTTTGGAAAGAGGCTGGGGCATTATTTAACCCCAAGTGCATGACGAAAAACTCAAAGTGCCCAGAATGAGTTCTAAAAGCTGTTTTGTACACATCACCACTGTAGGCCCTCAATTGATGATATCCAACCTGTAAATCAATCTTAGAATAAATTGTAGCTCCCGCTAGTTTATCTATCAACTCCTTTAGAATAGGAAATAGGGAATTTCTCTTTTATAGTATGCTTATTCAATTCAATCTACATGAAGTCTCCAAGTATTGACTAAGACAACTGGTGATGGCAATAGGCGCGGGCTATGCTGAATGATTCCTTTATTCGACATTTCCTGCTCTAGCTGATCAATTATATCGCTGTTTAAGAAGATATCTATAGGATCTGACACTAATTTGAGAAGTCCCTGCATGCAAAGAGATTTTGTGGTCAAAAGTTCCTCTACAAGGAGGAAGACCCTGGGGTTCCTGAAGTATGTCTCAAAACTTCTTTAGGACTTGCTGTAATTCAGAATTAGTTACCTGAACAGTCTTTAGAAATGATGTATGCTGGTTCTCTTGATGCCTAGGAACCAAGTGCAGCATGAATAATGCAGCAGCATTGTCCATAGCCTTAGGAAGGTGTGATCCATTCACCAAGGATAGACACCCAGCTCACACTTGGTATGACGCTAAGTCTTGAGTTCAATGTGCTAAAGCTTGTCATATGGATGGTTGCAAGCACTACGCTAGTTATATTCCATCCCAAGTTTGAGTGCTTGAATTTCCCGTATGTAAGGAAAACGGTGAGCGAAAGCTCCTAATACACTCTTCAACAGGGAATAGTTGGTATGTTACAATATACGGGGGCATGTCCTCTAAAATGTATAAAAAGTCCACATATGTGAGTGTGATGTGTGGCCTCTTCATAAAGCTAAAAGGGCTTTGCTTGATGTATTTATTATGGATATGGACACATGACCATAAATTGTGTTAAAATTCTAAGTGTAGTTTAAGATTTATGTGTGAGATATGTCCAATTAGTCATAAAGGATGTATGTTGTTCAAGGACTTGTCTACCATTACATTCAGACTAATTGAAATTAAGTCTACTAAATGAAAGCTTAAATCACAAGATACTTTCTTTCATGATGCGTAAATCTCCAGGTTTTCTCGAAAGGTTGTCTTCTCTTATTCTTCGTATGACGGGGGATGGGGAAAACTTAAGAGTAGATTTATATTACTGCCGAAATGGCAAGGGTTGCTAGATAAATTTCAAGAGACAATGGTTGCCCTGACAGTCTGTGGTGGGTGGTTGTCCAACAGGTTTTTCATCGGATTTGCTATGTTATTATGTCCATATCCGCTAATCCTATCCCACTAGGTGCCTTTTGGCATATTATAATGGTCATGAAAAAGGAGAGAGACATGGGGAATAAGACATGAGAACAAGATGGGAACATGATTTACAAAATCACATTCCTATGAATCGAACATGAGAAAACTTGAACATCTAGACTTGTCTTGTTAGCATTTTATCTAGAAGATTATTCGTGGTATACAGTAAATAAGTCTTATGGAAAGTGATCTCGTTCCCAACTCGTTGATTTATCCAATACCACAAGTTCAATGTACATCCCTTTCCCCGAAAGTCTAGAAACTATGAGTCCCACTAGGGGTATATCTGTGGTTTTGTATAGTAGTCGGTCTTCATAGTTCATCTTTTCTACTAGGCCAATTTTTTCATCGTCTTCCTCCTCAGGAACCTTAAAAAGATTTGTCTTATTTCTAGGCATATTATACCCTCTTTCATAGGGAAGGTGATACATATCTAATCAGCTAGACTTTACACCAAGGCATGAAAATGGTCGCATCTACCCAAAAAGACGCTGGCCACCAAATTCCAACACATAAGCCCAATTTGTCATGGTATTTCACCTATCAAATGGGCTCGAAAATTAATAATCTATGGCTTGTTGGAAAGGTGATAGAGTCTACTATTGGGATATGTAAATATTTTCAATAGATGTTTGCGTTTGAATTCCCTAAAGTGATGAAAACTCTATTACAACAGTACTGGTTTTTACCCAGTAAACTCGCTGAATTTGAGTCAAGTTTAAATCCTACCAAATGAAGCCCAAATGAAGCAAGCCTAAGGTTTGGTGATTCCCTAAGATGTCTATTTTAGGCTTATAAGCTAAAATTAGGCATTGGATTTCAATATGGGGAGAAATGACCCAATTATGTGGAGTGTGCACAAAATTTCAATTTTGGACCAATCTAGAATTTGGCCTTCATTGAGGAGGGTTCGATTATTTTTTGTTTAGATTAATTAGGATGGGTGATTATACGCTCACCAAGGAAGACACTCCAAGTGGCGACACCTCCATGGGTGGAGTAAAGCCTTCTAAAAGCTCTCTAGAAGATGGAGGATGAATCCTAGAAAATACTGCTCACCTTTGTTATAATTATCTTAGTAATTTGACTTATTATCCTAAGATAATTTGTAATCCCCCTAATTGTACACGTGCCCCACTATTGTAATAGCTAATCCCCCACATTTTGGGTATTTATAGACCCTATTACCCCTTGTAAACTAAGCTTGAAGTTGAATTATGAATGGTAAGGCATATGGTCATTTTCTCTTACTAAAATTCCTACATCGTTCTCTCTTTAATTAAGAGTGCTCAGTCGAGTTTTTCCTTTAGAATTCTTCTTTGGTGGCTTAAGCCTTTAGAAGGGAAATTTGGTGGAAAGTTTTGAATCTTTCCTTAGAGTTCTTCTTGGATGACTATGAGCCTTTAAGAGAGGAGCTTGCTGGGAAGTGTTTTAACTATCTTTTGGATCATCCTTTGGGTCAAAACTCACAATTTGATTGATTGTTTGAGATTGAATCCAAAAGAAGCATCCTTGGTGTGATTATCTTCCTTGTTACTTTTGATCTTGGGAGATTGAGGATCCCGTTCCGCATCAGAAGGTCACAAAATAAAAATCATACTTTTTCCATCTTTACAGCTCTCTTTGCAGGAGAAAGCATTTTAGTAGCATTTTAGTTCTAGTACTGGAACTTGGCATTCGCTTTCCAACTCAATTCTTAGATGGAGCTGTTGGTAGTAACCCCTTGTGGCCAACAGCGTGAGCTAACAACCTGATTATCAGAAGAAGATTAAGCAGACAAAGATTGTAGACTCCAAGCCAACTTCAGTTCCTCCCGAGCAAGCCTAATAGCTTCAAGAGTTTCTTCTTGAGTTGAGTATACCCCATTACTTAATCCAAAGCGGACGGGTTAAAGGCTTTAACAAAAGACTTCAATTGGGGTTTTTAGTCCGCAATAAAACTATCAAGTACTTATCAGGCATCATAGGGTTCTTTTGCAACGAGAGAGGTTTCAACTCCTCAAATTTATCCAAATATTCTTCCAATCATCCAATTTCCCCAATTGACTTAGTTTAATAAATTGCTCGATTACCCTACTTCTCCAATCATCTCTAAAATGTGCACATATGTCCTACTTCCCCAATCATCTCTAAAATGTGCACATATGTCCACTGTTCCCTGGACACATTCTTTCTAGACCTCTCCAGACAGTTGAGTAGGGCACCATGTACATATCTTACTCAAACCTCTCCTAATGCTCTGTTTCCTAAAGACTAGGCATGGTAATTGATTTGAAGAATCTTAAGGTATATTGAAACAAAATATCTATGCATGTTCTGTTAAAGACAATCTTCTTTCATTTTTTTTTTTTTTGGGGTAATTAAAAGAGGTGTGTATGATGGAGAGGTGGTGGCCAAAGTACATGCAATTTATCGTGGCCTATAAGAAACTGTTTATAAAAGGTAGCTTATTCACTTGGCAAGAGAAAAGATCTTTGTGTTTTCTGGTTGTCATCTTGATGTTAAATATAATGCATAGAGCTTCTCAAAATTCAAACTTCTAATCCATTTATCCTAATAATGGAGATAGGGTTCGTAAACTCTTCATTTTGCATAATGAACATAGTTACCAGGGTTGAGGATTGATATGGATTGAGGAACGAATTCAGGATTGGAATTCGTAAATTTATAAGGATCCTGGATCGTAGGGGTAGGTTCAGTGGGGTCGTTACTTTGGGTCGAAATTCGCTGATAAATTTTTTTGGGGGGTCACTATATACCAAAAGTATTAATTAAACTCCATTGGTGTGCTATTTTAGAGACTTAGTTCAAATGGACTAATAGAAATACACAAGTGGACCTTTTACACGAAAGGCCCATCTCCCATTAGTTATGAGGTGCAGCCACCGAAAACAAAAATCCTTGAACTAAAACAAAAAACCTGATGTAAGTCTCAAGGGAATGAAGTAACCCAAGTCAACTCACATCAAGGACACTAGAAAACAAGCAAACACCCAACGGCCAAGGAGGCACGGCCGTGCTTAATGGCACGGGGTGACCGTGCTAACTTGCTGCCTAAGCACGCTAGTTTGTGATTTTCATGGTTTTGAGATGGCTTTTGTGTTTGGGCTTAAAACTGAATCAAAGCAAGAATTCTTGGCCTTGATTAAGCTTGAAATGAATATGAAAAGAAAAAGAGAAGAGGGGAATGAAGTTCACTGATTAGAACATGAAAAAGGAGAGCTTTGGTTTAAGGAACCCAAAGCTAACTTCATGAACTTTAAGTGAATTCAATGGAATCTGGATAGTTCTAAGCCTTGTGATTAGATAAGATACACCACTAATCACTTAGCTTAGGGCCCTTAATCTTTGATACACCACCTAATCAATGATTAAGACTCACTTGAACACCACCTTAATCGGCCTAATTAAGGATAAGCAAGTTAAGTGTTTAAACACAACCAAGACACAAAGTCTTTTCGGTTTTTTGATTCACACGCTTCATTTTTTACAAAAAGGGAAGCAAAGGCATTTATAAAGCCCTTGGTTACACGAAAATAAGCTTTCCTTCTAGGCAAGGAAAGGTATTAAAACTAATCCTATGCTTAAGTACATGATTTAAGTTTAAACATGTATAATCTGAAAGTTTAAGCTACAAAACACAAGATTTCTCTTTTAAACTCTTTCCTAAGCATTAAGAAACCTTGTTGACTCAATTTTCCTTCAAGGAAGGTAAGAGAGGCACGGCTGCCACTTCAAAAGAGCTTTGAATGCATGGCTGCCAAGTAGCTTGTGTGTGGCCGGTTCTTTGCTTGACATGTGTCGCCTTCTTCTTGCTTCCACGTGTCACTTACCTGTGTGGCTGGGTGGCAGCTTACCAAGCAGCTCTAGGTGACCTAGTAGGTAGGTACACACCTTAAGCAAACCCCTTGAAGGAGGAAAACTACTAGGCTAAGTAACCGGGTGTCAACTAGCCGGTTTCTGCCTCAACTTGTCACGCATGCTTGACACATCAAATGCTGACTAATTGCTACGTTTCTTACATGGATGGAAACCTCAAGATGTCTAGATTACCCTCCTTTTTGAATCATAGCATTTGGACGTCATTTGCCTCTTGAATCAGTCTGATTTCCCAAACCGTGCAGATTGGACTCCAAAACAGCACAGGTTTACTAATTAGCTTAATTCACTAACCAATTGAACTACAAATCTGGTAATTCCAATTGGACATGAAAGCTAAGATCTTGGGGACCCAAAATATGTAAAAATACAAGACTTAAACCAAACTATGTCATAAGAAATAAAAAGAACAAAACCGGGTTCATTCTGGCCCTGCTGGGCAGTTTTGACACCTTGGGTTTAATTGCTGATTTGAACGACCAAATGAAGTCCAAATTGGATGAAACTTGATTTGTTGGTAAGCTAACATCTTGAACTTCAAATCCATCAAAAAAAATATTAGACGTAAACCCTTAGTATGTTTGGGAAATTAAGCACACAAAACAGGTTAGCTGCTGGAATTAACCCTTGCCCTGCAGTTTCAATGCTTAATCAAAACTTGGATGATTTATTCATCCTTAAACCAGCATATTGAGCTTACCTAATTGATTTGATTCTTTTAAAACAAAAGGGATGGAGGGATTTTCATCAAAACCCTAGCTACCTTGGAGGGGGAGAGAGAGGAGACAGAGAGGGGAAAGAAGAAATGGTGTTTGCATGGACTAGAGATTTGATAAGATGTAGTCTCACCTCCTCAAGTATGTGTTTACTTCTCTCCTTAACCTTATCCTCCTTCCTCTTCTCCATCGTCTTCCCCTTGACCCGTTTTCTGTAACTTGGCAAGTCGAAGAAGCAAGGGTGGGCTGAGACATCTGACATGTGGCATCTCCACCCTTGTCGACTTCTTGTTGTACATTCTGATCGGTCATATTGCAGTTTTCAGTGAATTGGATCGTGATGGAACTCCAAATTGGAACAAGGATCCCAATCTGGGGATCGAGGGGGTTTTGAGTGAATGGGCATGACTGATGAGAATTCACCAAACTACTTATTTCTTGAGTTTCCTCCCAAGTCTTCTTAAGCAATGGGTCTGAGCGTCAAAGGAGGAGTTGAAACCCAAATGATGCCCAAGTCACAAATAGCCTGCTAGACATTGGGGTATACTTCAATGACTGAGAAGTTGCTTAGTACACTTGCGCTCACCTTTCTGCTAGTAAGAAAGACAAATATTTCATCACCACCAACACCAAAAAGGGAAAAAAAAAAAAACCTCCGACGTTGATGCAATTCAATCCGATCCAAGACACAATTATTCGATTTAGATCCCAAAAAAAAAATTCGATTCGAATCCGATAAAAAATAATCCAAATTCGACTCTAATTTGATCAGATTTGGAGGAGGGTCCATGCAATCCGATGTTTTTTTTAAAATTTCACATTTTTTTAAAGATAGAAAAATCGTAATATCCTAACCTAAAAAAATTTGCATAAGGTCCATACTCTATGTGCATACCCTCTTCTTTTTTAACTAATGTCCTCTTCCCTCTCAATCTCTGTCCCGATCTCTACTCTTCGTCAATCAAAGTTGTATTTTGTTCTCTTTTCTTCTTGCTGCACTACTATTGTCTATCCCTTTTCCCTGTATAGCGACTTCACGTTCTCTTTTTCCAACATTTTTTTGCTTTAACATATTGAAATGTTTGATATGAAAAGGTATTTGACATTGAAAAGGTGTTTAATGTTGCATCTACGAGTGAGCAAAAACAAAGTTGGAAACAAAAATTTATGCAAATATTGAATGAATATGTATACTTAGATTATATACGAACTTAATTTGATCTGAATCTAATCCGAATGTGATTTAACATCCGATTCGACGGAGTCGGATTTGGATCGAATTTTCAAATCCAATTATTAATTGGATCGTATTTGGATGTGTTGACATTCGATTCGCATTCAACCCATTGCAAGGCGTCCATCAAGGATTCAAAATGCGATTTCGGTCGCAGTACGACAAAATCGCTCTAATACAGCACTCGCGTTCCATATCGCGGCTATCGCGGCATGAAAATGCGGTTTGCCCAACTCCAAAACCTTTCCAATGCGGCCGTTTCGTCGCGGTTCGGCCACATTTTGAATCTATGACGTCCACCATATACAACTCACATATCATTGCGACATGATTGCCTTATATCAAAGTCTCTCTCACTAATTCAGCTAAGGTGATTGAACCTTGCTTTAAGTTGATTGATAATTGCATCAGCGACATCCTGAGGATTGATGCTGTTAAAATTGTGTCCACTGGAAATCCAAATACTATAATTTGAATTTTGGTAGGTTTCAAAATTATGTTTAGTTTTTTAGTAATCAATTTAGCTTGAAGAAAAAGAAAAACAAAAAGAAAGGGAAAAAAGAAAAAAATAGAAAGAAGGAAAGAAACAAAATGGGCAAGTTTCCAATTGTATAGACCAGGCTTCTTATCCTTGATTGATTCAGGACAAGAGTTGGTGGCAATGGAAGAAAGTAGCCGTGAGGGTTTTGAGGGTGTGAGACTGATTCTCATTGATGAAGGTTTGTAGGTAGTCGGTAGTTTTTTGTCCCCCCCTTTTGGTGTGTGTGAGAGAAATACTAGTAAAGAGAGAGAGTTGTATGAATTTGTAATTTGTGTGTAGTCCTTGTAATCATCTTTGATTAGTAGAATATAATTTTTGTTGTATTGGTGGAGTACGTGGAAGTGCTGTTCCACGTAAAAGTTGGTCTATGTTGTTTTTCTTGTGTGCTTTATTTTTCAATATTATTTCGTGCGAGTCGGGTTTAAACAGGGCAAATGGTATCAGAGATAGTTGCGGTCGACTGGGGAGGAGTGCTAGGGAAAGGATGAATTTGTGGTGCTAGATATATCAGTGAGTCGTCAATGAGATCACTTCGTGTAAAATCTATTTGCTGTATACCACAAATAGTCTTCGGTATAAAATGGTGACAGGACACTAGTATATGTTCGGGTTCTCTCTAGTTTGGTTCATGAGAGTGTTGATTGATCATGTTAATCTTATTCCCCTCTTATTTCTATGAGTTAAGTCTTTTGTCTCTTTTCTTATCCATGGCCTTTTATAATGTCCCCAAAAAGCACTCCAATGGATAGGATTGGCTGGTGGTTATAGAGGTAAATGACGTGGCATCATTATCCAAGAGACCGGGTGAAAACCTGTCAAAAACCGCTGAGGCTGCGACCACCACAGGCAGCCCCTAGTGGCCGCCGTCATGTGCCACTCTTGAAATTCTCCAACAATCCCTCGCCATTTCAAGAGTAGTAAAAATCCGATCTTGAGTTTCCCAATCCCCTGCCATTCCAAGAATGAGAGAAAACAAACTTTCGAGAAAACAAGAAGATCTATGCATCATGAAAGTATCTTGCGATTTGAACTTTCATTTAGTGGATATAATTTCAATTAGTCTGAATGTAATAGCAGACAAATCTTTGAACTATACATTTTTTTTGACTAATTGGATATATCTCACACATAAAGCTCAAAATACACTTTGAATTTTCACACAATTTAAGGCGATGTGTCCATATCCTTAATGAGTATATCAAGCCAAGCCCCTTTTGGCTCTCGAAGCGGTCACACTTCGCACTCACATAGATAGACTCTTTATATTCTTTGGAGCACATGCCCCTATATATTATGGCATGCCAACTTTACCGTTAAAGAGTCTATTAAGAGCTTTCGCTCACCCTTTTCCTTATAGACGGGTAATTCAAACACTTAAATTTTGGGATGGAATGTAAACATAATAGTACTTGCAACCATTCATATAACAAGCTTGACGGCATTGAACTCAAGACTTGGCGCCTTACTAAATGCGAGTTGCGTGCCTATCATTGGTGATTAGATAACAAGCACTTACTAGTCCCTATTACTAAGGTCATTAGATTAAAAATATATCATTCCATGATCTTAAATATATGATAGTCACGCTTAAATCAGTTCAGACTAGTCATTGCTTATACAACATTCAAGGTCATTGGTTATGTACATATCACTCCATGGCCTTAAATACATCATGAAAATTGTAACCAAATTTATCCAGACTAGTCAGTACTGTAGAACACTCTTGAACTCTGAAGACATTGCACCCCCATCAGTAATACGACTAGACTATCGTATTATAAGTTATGGGTAAAATCTCACAATAGTGCATAAGCTTCTTGAAATGAATCTATACAACTTGAATTTAATATGATGTCCCTTTGTAAATCTCAAATATTTAGGCCCACAAGATTTACAAAGTTGTTAATATTCATAACCATAATTTTTATCCAACTATCACGAATTATTTATATGGTTATAATTTTGCTGCGAGCAGTAGTACTCTTAAAACCAAAATTTTCTCGTTTTTCATGGAAATTATCTTTCCAATTTATTTACACTTCCAAGATGAAATATCTTGGTTTTCATGGAAATTACATCTAGTTTCCAACTTATATATGACAAAAATATTATACCCTTGTTCATAACCATAATTTAATCCAATAAAATTTGGACATTTTACATGGTTATAGTTACAAAACTAAACTTGATTTTCCATGGGAATCATATTTCCAAACATATGATTTTACTATCATACATGATCAAATGACGCTTTTAAATTGAGGATTTCTCTTCATGATCAATGATATCTCATAAGTCATCTTACAAACTCACATATGATTAAACTATCATATTAACTTTGGCTTTCATTAGATAACCATGGACTTTATGATACATAGACATCCATGCGCATTTATTTATAGCTAAGAAATACCGAATCACACTTTGAAGTTTAGCCATAGCTTTGTGTCAATCAATTTACAACAGCAAACTTTAAGCCAAAATTGTGGCTAATATGACATGCCGTTAATCAATTTGAAACATCACATAAATAAGTGACCACAAATACCCACATTGACATCTTAAATGAACAGTTTGTGATTAAGCATTAATCTCACATAGCAAAATGCTCACTTTGATATGTATAATTAAATTAATAATCGGCACTATCAAAACGACATATCATCATACCATCACAAAATGTGATTCAAACTAAAAGTATTCCTTCATGCATGATCTATTGCACCTTATAATTCATCTTAATAACTTATACATGATCAAACAACCAAATTGATACTCACAATTTTGGACATGATCAAATCCATGTATGAGACATGTAAGCAAAAGATATTGCAAAATTTTCCACTGAATCATGATCATCTTTATGATAATCATCATATTATCACCGAATAACGAATCCAAATGCATCAATAATTTGGCTTTGCGAATGGATATTGGCCTCTAATACATTATGCATGTCCACTGTGAGAACAAACAAATTTACTCATGCATTCCTTCCAATAATAAAAATCATGGATTGGCAATGCCGAAATTATCTAACACTTGTACCATGATTCATGTAGATATTCAATGACAATCAAAGGTGGTTACTTAGAAATTGTTAATCATGGCACTATGTGTGCAGCGGCATCAATACCATGAATATGGATAGACACAGTACACAATAAAATTGATTAACATCCAGGCATGCATCTATGTGCTATCCACATACTTTGAATAAAGGCAATACAAAAGACTATGATTATATGGAAACTAATATCTTACAGGCTTGTTAAATGCATGTCGTTGCCAATCTTAAATTAAATAAATAAGCATGATAAATTTTAACTCCATGCATCCAATTGGCAATAAACCCAAAACATATGTCCTGATAAAAATCTTATGTATTATGACCCATAAAATTGCATGCATAAAATTAATTTTTCACATAGTACTTATCTGTTGAAGACAAAATAGGTCGTTGTTCTTCAGATCTTGTGTGCCCTGTACATTTACTAATCATCCGAAATTGGGATCCAACACCTATAAACTTGTCCAACTTGTGAAAACTTGTGTGTCACTTCACGAATCGTTACCACCAAATGAGTCTTAAGATTGTTGGTGAAAGGGATTTAGATGAATTTGTGGTACCAGATATATCAAGTCGTGAATGAAATCACTTTCCGCAAGACTTATTTGTTGTATACCACAAATAGTCTTCGGTATAAAATGCGGACAAGGCACGTGTATATTTTCGAGTCCTCTTTAGTTTGGTTCATAGAAGTGTTGATTGATCATGATAATCTTATTCCCATCTTGTTTCTATGACTTAAGTCTCTTATCTCTCTCTTGATCCATGGCCTTTCATAATGTGCCAAAAGAGCACTCTAATGGATAGGATTGGTGGGTGGTTATGGAGGCAAATGATTTGGCATCATTATCCAAGAGACCGGGTTAAAACCCGCCAAAAACTGCCGAGGCTGTGGTGTCCACCATGGGCAGCCCTTGGTGGCCACTGTCATGTGCCACTCTTGAAATTCTCCAACAAGGAGCATGTCTGCCGAAGGCACACACAATAAAAGATGAGAGGTTGGTGTTTCATAATCATTGATGGATCTGGTCTAGGTTAATGGATGTAGAAGAATTGAAGTTGCATATAGATGTTGATGTCGTTTTTTGTTATAGTTTGATGGAAGGTTAAAGAGTTAAACCTGATGTCATGTTTTGTTAGTCGATGAACCAAGTTGAAGCTGATAGGTAGATTGATTTTGTGAGCCAGTGCAATTGTTGCAATGAGCATGAGCTTGATATAATTTTGGGTTGGAGAGGGAGATTTGTAGGATTTTGTCCGCACAAAATTATTCATAATCTTTTTCTGTGGGTTAATTTTGGTGAGGGAAAAAAAGAAAAACAGAAAAAGAAAAAAAGGAAATCAATGAAAGAAAAGAAAAGGTAACAAAAATAAGAAAAGAAAAGGAAAATGGTCTACGTGGCGTTGGATTTCAAGACAAAGAGGTTGATTTAGCTAGTTAATTTTTTTTGGCTAGCTTTATAATAAGTTTCGCTTGGACAATAATTCTAAGTTGATGGAAAAGATCTTCCAACAATATGAAAAGTGGATGCTTATTGCATATAAATGTGTTTGTAAGTTATGTAAAGGCTTGATAATATAATAGGGTCTTAGACCTTGTTCTCAAAAAGGGAGAGAGGGATTCTCTTGGCCAAATGTGGGATGTGGTGTATGGATGGTATCCTTTTGGCCCAATGCGGCGTCTTAAGCAATGGTGTGAGATTTTGGATGTAATCCTCTTGACCCAATTGAGGATCTTGAGTAATTGTGTGAGGCCGGGTATTTGTAGGATGTAACATTGGAACCTTAAGCCCCATGTAGGGGGAGAGCGTGTTGTAAGGGAAGATAAATTTGTGAGTGTGAGAGGTGACTCAAGTACTAACTAGAGGAGATTGAGGGTGCACAGTGTTGTGAGTGTACCTTTACCTTGTTGTAATCTATTTTTTCTTTTCATAATGGGCGATGTGCTCTTGGAGTTGTAGGTGGAAAATAAATTTAATCCAACTGCAACTTCAAGAGCACATTGTCCATTATGGTCTTTTCCTTTCTTCATTCGGGTAACTTAGTGCCATTGCTGGCGTCAGTGTCTTTGGGCTTCTAGAGCTCCATAGGGGTGATCTGTGTTGTTACACTTGGCCCGTGTGGTTTGGCAGCTACCATAAGACACTCCCTTGATAGGACATGGGATACGTGTCGGACTCTTATCCAAACTCTAAGGCAGCAAGGGTGAAAAAATTTGCAATATATGGTCTTTTCATTTCTTCGTTCATTATTTTTTTAATGGATCTTTAATGTTTAATGGTTCGATAAGTGGACAACCTTTTAATTATTGAAATATTATTGAAAGATTAATTTGAAATTGTAACTTCTACATATAAAATGATGAGTCCTCATATATGTGTCCCAATTTTGGACAGTGTCCCCGTGTCCTAAAATCTTAGCTTCGATGGGTCGGACACTCGGATCCGTACCGGTGTCCGACATCCCATACCCAAGTCCATGTAACATAGTGGTACTTAGTTTGTGTGGCTAAAATTATGTGCCTCTTGGCACCCTTGTGAGTGTTATATCTCGTTCTATTCCTATATTCTGGTTTAGGTGGAGAGTTTTGTTCAGAGACTGTAAACTCCTTTTTATCGATCTCATTGTGCTGTAAAGGCCCTTGAGATCTCTTCTTTTCTTTGTGCTTTTATGCCTTTGGAGATCGTTTTATACTCTGTCACCATTATGGTTGACTTTGTTGTTGCCACCTGTGGTTTTTCCCGACATTAAATTCATATATGCCCGTCACTTTTATTTATGTTGTTCTTGCCTTTCTTTTCTTGAATATCTACATCCCGATTATTTATTTATGCTTCTGGACTTATTTAATCTGCTTAACAAGAATTTAATCCTAGCATTGCAGAAAAATGTGCCATGAAGAAGTTGGCCACTATTTAACGCAATCCTCAATGTATTGCTCAACCGATTGAGGGAAAAGCATTTAGGAGAAATCTTCGTAGCAAACATTGTGTCCAATGCATTACCTAACAAGACCTAGAGCCCAGTAGTAGGAATACGTTCCTATTAAACCTCTAAAACCGAGGTCTCTCTTGATTTGCCCTGCTATCAGTGCGGGAAATATCTTTTAATATTGAGTTTTCCAACTATCTGTCATTGGGCAGATTGAAGGGCCATCATTCATCTTAAAAGACATGGAGGGGGGACATTCTGGCAACCTGTCATGAAATGTTCAGAGGCTCACTCTGTGAGTAGTCTTTGAGCAGATGGACATTCAGCCTCAATCATCAATTCCTATCCGTACTTGACACTAGCCACTCTCTTCCAAAGCTTGTCTCTCTTGTTCAAGAATGGTACAATGATACCATAAGAGCCTGTTATCGGGATCCTGGAATGTTCTTCCCTTTGGGTATTTATTTTTGGTTCTTTATGTTTAATCTCTCATGCAGTGGAGTTATTTCTTGGTTTTCTGTCCTGATCTAATAGATTTCTTGGACCTTTTTGTTATATTTTTTAGGGAATTTTCTAAAGGAAATATTTTTGGTTTATACAAAAATTATAGGTTTCACAAAGAGGGGAAAAAAATTAGAGATTTTTCCATTGGTTGTCGAAAAGAAGCTCTTCTATGTACATATTTCTCCGAATTTAAGTCAATTAATTAATTATTTAATTATTTGGGAACATACACATACGTAGAGATACGTGTATGAACATTATAATAAAAAGGAAAAAAATAGTGGGCATATTTTTAAAGCCAAAGGTTGTGCACCCATAGCATTTAAGGGTCCTATCTATTTGACCAAAACATTACATCCTTTTGGATTAGTTCAATATGCCCTTTGGCCACAAAGGGTCATGTCTTTTAGACATTATTTTTCATTCTCTATAAATAAGGGGCTTGCCCACATTTTCAAAGTGATAAGAAATATCTGTAGAGTTATGAAAGAAATAAGGAGTGACACATCAATATCTTCTAATTTTTATTCTCTCACGCTGTGCGTCCTCTGATCACTGTGAGTTCTTGATTAAAAAATAGCGGGCAGTGCACTGGCTCGTCTATTCTCATGTGATCGGCGTTGCATCCAGGGAATAGAATTTCCCTAATGCGACCGCATTGATGGGGAAATTACTGTTTTTAAGACAGCTTCCCAGAAGTGCATCGCCTGTAGCGTCATGTCATGTTTAGACCCATTATATTGGCACGATAAAATTTATATTTCCTCCACGTCTTGACCCTTTTCATACAGCAATATTCAGACTTCAGATCATATCCTTCAGATGTTGAATGAATAATTTATTTTGAATGGCTTGGCTTCTCTTTTCAGCGACAGATGGGGGAAAGTATGCTCAAGAATTGATGCGGAACTGTGAAAAGCTTGCACAAAATAGCCAGGGCGCTGGATTAACTGACATAAAAGAAGTTCTTCAGCAAATTGCTGCCACAACAGAATCTAGTGGATCAGCTAGGGTCTTAATTGCTCACTTTGCTCATCAGGTAGCTTCTGAGGCTATTTTGCTATCTTCTGTGCTAAAAAAGTGTATTAAGATTTTCATCTGATTTTTTGCTTGTTTCTTTGTTTTACCTCTTCGCATTTGAGGACTTGAAATGTTCTTTAAACTTCAAGTTCTTCAATACATGGATTACGAGTTCCGAATTCACTTACTGAGCTGTACTAAATTTTTCTAGTGTGAAAGATGTCAGCTTGGAGAGGATAACTAGACAGCCTTCATTATCCTTGCCTCACTTTTTGTATCCAATTGCTCATATGTGTCAGTTTGCCATTTGCTCGTAGTTCCCATCTGTGACTCACTATTTGGGGTGATGATTCAAGTTCCTGAATTTTCATTTCTTAAGCAAGGCTTATGGGAGACAATGGAAAGCATTTTCTGTGTTCACTTTGGTCGCTCTCTTGAATTCAAAAATAAAGGTTGAATATGCTGACTGTTCAGGGTCAACTGCTGGGAAATCCTTCTACACCCATCTTATTACAGCCCTGATCCTAGTTCTTTGGGTCGTACCATGTTAATATGTAAAGCTAAATAATTTGTGGAGTCTAACCTTTCCTGAGCTCCTATTCCTTTGCCATCAAATGGACAACAGATGTTGTGGCCTTTTGGCACTTTGTGATGCAATATATATGTTTTGGTGTTGTAGAAGTGGTCCAACTATGAGCACTTTTTCTTGTCGGGCTCTTATTGTTTTGGTATTTGGTCCAGTATATCCTAAATTTTTGAAGAGTGCTGGATTCATCCTTAAAATTTTGAGATTTTTTATCGTTCGTTTTCTGGGGGGAGCAACAATAGAGTTGTGCTTTACTTGCTCTTTGGTCTGTTTGGTTGGAGATAAATCCGTGAATTTTCAGGAACCAAGCAGTTCTACTAGATATTTAATATGGAAAAATGGTTTCTGTTGCTTTTCTGTGGGTTAGAAATCTTGTTTTTAGGGGATTACTGTTATAGTCATATGAGGGGTGTCTAGCAAAATAATATAATGGGAAAGCTATTATGGGTGCCTTTTTTCTCAAAACATTTAGATGCTAAATGCAAATGTGTTGCAATGTGACATGCAAGGGCATACACAGTGTTGGTCTTTGCATTTCTGATTTGACGCACAAACGGTTTGAGGAAAACTACAAAGATTTATACAGTAGATGCATTTGCATTTCGTGTTAAAATATCTTTTGACCTCAAGAATGCAAAGATTTTGAGGAAAAGAGGACTCACTTCATAGTAGCTTGCCCTAGTATTAAAAGCTTCAAGTTAGAACTAGGTTGTGTGCATGTGTGACTAAAGCTGGGTAATCGGTCAGGCCGGGTCGGGTTTATGTTCGTGTCGAACTTAAACGGGTTGAGAGTTGCTCGACTTGACCTGAACCTGACCCGTTTATTAAACGGGTTTAAAAACCGTGACCTGTACCCATTTAATTTTTAAATGGGTTGACCCGCTTAACCCGTTTAAAATAAATAGGTCGAGTTCAGTCGCCTAATTACCTATTTACGCATTTGACATTTTCAACTAATACGTAATTACATAGCGTTAAAAATTAAGATGGCATATCACATTGAACAATTATTCTCTAAAACTCCCCCGATTCATCATAATTCACTTTTTTTGTAATTTTTGTGTTCTTAACTATCTAATAAAAAGGTAAACATATAAACGACAAATGGGAAAATGAGTTGATTTGTTTAACCCATGTAATTAAACGAGTTAAATATGCACTTTTTCATGTCGAGAATCTCAAGTTGAACCTAACCCATTTAATTAAACGGATTGATCGTGTCAACCCATTTAATTAAACGGTTTCAAAATTTATACCCAAACCCATTTAACTTCGTGTCGGTAATCGTATTGGGTCAGTTTTGCCCAGCTCTATAAGTGACCCATAGAAAAAAAAAAAGAATCATTAGTGTCGTTATGATGAAGGATTTCAAGGTATTATTACAATCATTGATTGTACATGAAATATCCTTTTTAGCTTTCTTTTTACCCTTGTGTTGCTTAAACCTGTTGTTTTGTAGGAGAGATGGCCGAAAAGTATCAGCTCTGGAAATGATATGTAGGCTGAGACATTTCACTGTGCTCAATGCTCATTAATGTGCTAGTTTCGCATTCTTATCTTTGTTTTGCCCTTCTGCAGAATTATTGGTTTTTTTTTTTAATTGTATGTCAATGTAATACAAGTCTTTGCTAAACTTGTTTCATTTATTGATACACTTGTTTCTACGTGAATCATCAGCCAAAATGTTCAGGGTAAAACAAGCCTAGGAGAAGGTTATACTACCTAAGTCTAATGGTGTTTGACAGATTTTTGCTTCAGAGTTTCATCTTTTATGCAGCTCTGACTGGAGAAATTGTCTTTTGGGATATGCATTTTGCATTATTTGAGCTATAGTCTGGGACGCTACATCCTTCCCATTTAAGAACCAGCTCCAAAGATAAGTTTGCAGATATCATCTAAAATATCTTCAATGGCTATCATGAAGTTGTATTACGATATTTGATTTCAACATTGTTGAAGAGTATTCTTGATCTCCTAGTCAATTTCTGCAGGAATATAGGGATAAGTGATATACATTTGATTATCTAAGCCTGATCTATTGGGCTTAGTTTATGGGTTTTATAAGAAGTCCTGGACTGAGGAAGTTATAGGTTTTTTGATTATTCATTCTCAATGCTCCTTACCAAATTAATGGGTCTGATAAGGTATTGATAGCAGAAATGATTTGGGGGATGACTACTTTTTATGTTTCCAGTGAGTTCCTTTGGTAGTGGATAATACTCGTTTTATTTAATTGGTTAACAACTAATTTTTGCATTCAAGGGATCTTGCTGCATTTTCCTGACTATGCAAGTTCTATGTAGTCAGAAAGATGTTCTGTGAATTTGATATACATCTGAGATTGATTGTTCACCAAGTATCCCATCTTGGTTGCTTGGTAGTCTCTTAATCAAAGTATAGTGCAGAACATTTTTGCTTATTTGGCATACATAGCCTGAGTCTAATTGACTCAGTGAAGGCTTCAATTCAGAGTTTTAACATATTCCTTACTGGAATGGAAAAGAAAAACAAAGGAATTGAAGTTGTTATGCTTTCTTACTTTATGCGTTCGTAATCATTGATGTCTGTCAATTGATGAAAGTATGTCTACACTCTACAGGCGCTCCATGTGGCAAATATTGGGGACACTGGATTTCTTATAATCAGGAATGGGGTGATCTTCAAGAAATCTTCTCCAATGGTTCACGAATTCAATTTCCCTTATGCAATTGGCTCTGGCATTGATCTGCTGGAAGCTGTAGAGGTATGTTCTAATTAAAAGCTCTCAGCAGTCCTGCCAGTACCTGTGCGCAAGCCTTGTAGATTCCAAATAAATTAATGAGACACTCATATATCTATGATCCCGCCACAACTGGATACATATTGACAGGTGGCTGTGTGGTTGTCATCGTCGTAATTTTGTTGCTGTGTATGGTTTTTTAAAGTTTCTGATAGTGTTGCCATGACGAAACTGGTTCTGATAGTGTTCAGGAGTTGATTCCAAATAAATTAATGAGACTCATATATCTATGATCCCGCCATAACTGGATACATATAGACAGGTGGCTGTGTGGTTGTCATCGTCGTAATTTTGTTGTTATATATGGTTTTTTAAAGTTTCTGATAGTGTTGCCATGACGAAACTGGTTCTGATAGTGTTCAAGAGTTGCCATGACAAAATTGCTTCTGATAGTGGTCTCCTATGTTGCAGGAGTACCATTTTGAAGTAGAAGATGGTGATGTGATCATAGCAGCAACTGATGGCCTCTTTGATAACATTTATGAGCAAGAAGTAGCTTCCATAGTTTCCAAATCTGTGGGTGCTGGAATGGAACCAAAGGTAAAATGCTTGCATTGCTGTCTCCTTTGCCTTCAAGTGATTAGCTATCACTTCCCATTCCTTACCTGAAAATACATTGCAAAAACTATGTAAACTTCTCTTAAAATAATTCTAATTGAATATTTATTTATTTGGTAATGATATCTTTTTTAAGACTAACATTTTCTTGTATTATAATAATGTAATTAACATTTCGAAATTAGCTTTTGAGTTGTTTAGGTCTTCGTTGGGTGGTGCCTGGTTCAATGAGACATCAATTACATGCAAGGGAAGTTTTTTTTTTTTTTGGGGGGGGGGGGGGGGAGGTTAAATATAAAGTTTCCCAAGCCATTCCTATGCTAACTCTTGGGTGTTATAGATGAAGAGAAATAGGAGAGCTTTTGAATGAGGTTGAAACCTCACTAGAGTGGTTAAAGGACAAGTGACTCCTACTTCATTCGTTTGGGAGGACGAGGTTTTTGGCTCCTTTGCAATTGGTATAATTGATTTTGTGGATAACCTATTTCTGGGTTTGTAATTAGCCCTTTGTTGAATGGATTTACAGCATCCTTTCTTATAGATATCTGATGCAGACGCTCTAAAAGCAATTCCTACAAAGGAGAATAATTGGTATAGGACACTCTAAGGGCAATTCCTACGTCGAGAAATAATTGATGTAAGACACTCTAAAAGCAATTCTTATGGAAAAATTGACGCAAGAATTCTCAAATACTCGATAATTTACTTCAATTCATTCAAGTCTACCCTTCCTCAATGCACGAAGAGGTTTATATAGGAATTAATACAACTGAAAAAACTAATAGAAAATATATTCAAAGATTACGAAAGCTAAAATAGGTTGAGAAGTAAAATAAGACAGATTATTATTCTAAAAGAGAATCCGTAAATTTCGAAATCTCCTATGCTTTATAGAGTACACACAGGCATAAAATTGATTAGGAGATACTGCGTCATTCTCCCTCACTGGAAAAGAACTCGACTCCGACGAGTTATCTTGGAGGTACCACTATAAAAGAGTCAGATTTAGATCGCAGAACTCATCTTCAGTAATCTAAGTAGCATCGAATCGATGCTTGACCATTGCATAAAGCAAATGTTGGAACCTGCCACGAGAAGATGACACAAACTCATCATCTGGCTTTGCCTCGATGTCAGTATGGGATTGTGGCAAAGATGGGAGCCTAGAGACCTGAGTACCTTAGAAGCCCCAAAAAGGAGACAAGGAGGCTCAAAAGTGTTTGATGAAGAGTGAGATCCTCCACATTGAAAATAAGACTAATACACAAAGTGTCAGGGAGATCAAGTACATATGCTAGATCCCAACTTCCAAATGATCTGGTAAGGTCCTATTGGCACTAGCGTGAAACTTTTTGAAGGAGTTTTTGGGTCA
The DNA here is from genome assembly GCA_029747015.1 of Carnegiea gigantea. Taxonomy (NCBI): domain Eukaryota; kingdom Viridiplantae; phylum Streptophyta; class Magnoliopsida; order Caryophyllales; family Cactaceae; genus Carnegiea; species Carnegiea gigantea. The sequence goes on from JAKOGI010001504.1 coordinate 81,827, forward strand.
TCATTCAGGTCAAATCCGAGCCATAGCAAAATTTACCCACCTCAAAATTCACAGTTGTACGACAAACTTCAGCGGAAAGCCTATAACTGTCATTGCTTGCTCAAAACAATCGTGCGTCGAATCTCAGCATGCAAGTCATTAATATGATGTACAAGTGCAGGATGTGACACTTGGGCACCAGGTGGAAGGGGAATGAGGTCAACAGCAAGGATGTGGGGGGAGTAACCATGGAAAACTTCAAAAGGACTCTTACCCATAGACCTGTTGACTGCGTTATCAAATGCAAACTCAACTAAGGGGTAAAATCAAATCCCAAGGGCCTTGTTTCTCTCCTACAGCGCATCTAAGCAGCTCGGGATTAACAACCTTAGTTTGCCTATCCATTTGAGGATGAAAGATTGCGGAACATTTCAGAGTAGTACCATACAATCTCCATAAGGTCTTCCAGAAATAGCTCATGAGCTTGACATCTCTATCAGGCATGATGGAAGTGGGAAGACCATGTGACCTAACCACCTCTCGAAAGACTAACTTAGCAACATACGAAGTATCGTCAATCTTGCTACAGGATATGAAATGGGCATTTTAGAAAACCTGTCAACCACAACGAAGATCGAATCAAGATCACTAGATGTCCTAGGTGGACCTAGTACAAAGTCCATACTAATGTATTTCCAAGGAACATGTGGGATATGAAGAGTGTAAAGTCTAGTATATTGTCTCTTAGTCTTAGTTAACCGATAGGTGCGAGATTGAGACACAATGCGATAGACTTCTCTTTTGAGAGAGGGCTAATAGAAGTGATATGCAACCAAAGCAATGGTCCTATCTTTGCCTAGGTGGCCAGCAGCATGCATAACGTCTTAGGAATGTATAACTTAGACCCCCGAAATAGGAAACCATCATGGATGACAAAGTCAACGTGAAGGTTGCGATTTCTCGCCAAAAGGTCTAAGTAAATGAGTGAAAAGTCAGGATAAGAAGTGTAAGTATCTTTGAGCTTGTCAAAACCTAGAACCTCAATTGCATTGTTCGTAAGAGGTAACCAATTCGACTAAGGGCATCAACCATTTTGTTCTTAACACCGGATTTGTGCTTAAGGACAAAGGAATACTTACTAATATACTCAACCCACCTTGCATGCTTTCGGATTGCTAGATTGAGAATTCCAGTGCTTAAGGGCTTCACGGTCCGGATGCACAACAAATTCATAAGGTAGAAGGTAATACCGCCAAAGACGAAGAGACTGAAGCAGAGCGTATTTCTTTTTGTTATAGATGGTATATTTGATATGCCTGAGCTTTTCGCTAAAGAATGCTATAAGATGTTCCTCCTGGTTTAACACTCCGGCAATGCCATATCCAAACGAATTACAAGCAACCTGAAAAACCTACTAAAATCAGGGAAGGACTGGGTGAGATGACATCACCTTAATCTCCTTAAAAGCATATGCCTCTTTTTTTTTTTTTTTTTTTGTGGGTAAGTAATCAAGAGGTATATTAAAAGGACACTAAAGGGATGTCACCCATTTACAAAAGGGGCAAATACAAAAACATTATGCCCTTAAGCTCTCATCCATAATGCAATCGACAAAAGCCAAAAAGTTTAAATTTTTGTTTCCACTAAGCCCGACACTCCAACTATACAACAATCTTAAAAAATAGAGCTTAAAATCTTGAAATGACAAGACTTTGTCGTCAAAGATACGACGATTTCTCTCCTTCCAGGTAGTCCACCAAATAGCCAAAGGCACCATGTTCCAAACTCTACGGGCCCAACTCTTCTTTATCCTTCTCCCCCAAGCTACTACCACATCTCTAACATTAGAAGGTTGAACCCAACTAATCCCCATAAGAGAGAGAGCTAAATCCCAAAGCGCGGAAACCCATCGACAATGGACAAGGAGATGATCCGCGGTTTCTTCCTCCTCCAAGCACATAGAGCATCTGCGTGGACCTCTAAAATTTCTTCTTTTAAGCATGTCATCAGTGGTGATCTTTCCTATGGTGACTGCCCACGCAAAGAAACACACTTTTGTGGGAGTTTTAGACTGCTACATGGACATAGCAGCAAAATCATAACCATCCAAGGCATCAAAATGTGTGGAACAAAAACTCTTGACGCTAAAGGATCCCTTAGAGTTAAGTGGCCACATAATCTCATCCTTTCCTTGCGACAGAACCTCTTTGTTAACAAATACGGCTAACAAATTACAAAAACTGTCCTCTTCTCAATCATTAAGATTCCTCACAAAAGTCAAGTTTCAATGGCTAATGTCCCCATTCCAAGAAACAACTTCCTGTACCGTAGCATACTTCAGACGAGCCATCCTAAAAAGCATATGCCTCTTTAGGAGTCCACTGAAATGGTTCTTTTTTCAAGCAGTCTGTAATAGGTGCCATAATAGATCTGAGGTGTCTAATGAACCTCCTGTAGAAGGAGGCGAGGCCATGAAAACTCCTAGTCTTAGTAATGGTTTTGGATTCATGTCATTCTCTAATGGCTCTAACTTTGTCAGGATCAGCAGAGATACCTTGAGCTAACACAATGAACTCTAAAAAGGGATTGGAGGTTGAAGGCAGATAAGTTCTTACATCAGCAAGAGCTTGGCTTCTCTAAGTGTGCAAAAAAGTTTCTTGAGATGGTCAACATGATCTGCTCTAGACTTGCTATATATTAAGATGTTATCAAAACAGACAACCAGGAATTTCTCCATAAATGGTTGAAGAACATGAGTCATGAGTCTCATAAAGGTACCACGGGTGTTGGATAGCCCAAAAGGCATAACCATCAACTCAAATAAGCCATCCTGGGTCTTAAAAGTAATCTTCCATTCATCTCTCGGTCTAATACGAACTTAGTGATAACCGCTACGCAAGTTTATCTTAGACAACCAGCTAGCTCCAGCAAGACGGTTAAGCATATCCTCTAACCTCCGAATGGGAAACCTATACTTGATCGTTATCTTATCTAATGGCTCAACTATTGACACATAGCCTCCAAGATCCGTCATTCTTAGGGGCAAGGAGGGTAGGGACCGCCCAAGGACTCATGTTATGACGAACAAAATTCATAGACAATAGTTCTTGAACCTGCTTAAGCCTATTCAATTTTGCTCGCTCATTAGGGTTCAACTTATAATGAGGAAGGTTAGGGAGTTGGAAACCAAGAACTAAATCAATAGCATTTTGTATGTCTTGAAGGGGAGGGAGCTAGCTAGGAAGCTCCTCGGAAACAACATCAACAAACTTTTTAAGTAGTTCATCAATCTCAACTGGGAGGTTCTGGGAAGGCGGGTCACTCGAATGGACGTTAGGGAAGACAATATAATCTGGGGCTAGCTCCCTAGCTAAGGTTGTTAGGTAGCACTTATTAGTGTTTCCCAGCCTCTCAAAAGTTCTATGGTGAAGGAGGGAAATAGTTCCTCTAGGTGGAGTAGACACACTGTTGGGAGAGGATAAGGTTGGGGAGGTTTGGGACTCGGGGAAGACAACAACTCTTTGGGTCGACATGGCTTAAGTGTGACGTTCTTCTTCATGTACCGAAAGGTATATGTGTTCTTCCTCCCATTATGTGAGATATTCCGATCATAAGCCAAGGACGACCTAAGAGGATATGAGTAACATCGTCACATAAAATTTCGTCCTTGTAACCACCAACTTGGATCGGAACTTTACACCTATGGGTAACTATGAGGTTGGTCTTGTTGACCCAGGCTACTTTGAAAGGGTGGGGATGAGGCTCTACCTTAAGATGACGATGCTTTATAGCGGTCCCGATAACAACATTCATGGTGCTGCCACCATTTATAACCATTTTCATAGGGGTTTCCCCATACCTAGCAAGGGTATAAAAGATGGTGGTACGTTTCCACTTATTCATGACTAGGTTGACCAAAAGACATCTAACGACTCCAAGATGTGCATCATGGAGAAGGTTATTTTCAACATCAACAAGATCTTCAAAGCCTCCCTCAGGGTCAACAATCACTTAACTTTAAGTGGTTCAAGTGACTCATGCTCTATTGCAAGGGTACGATGGAGACACTCAGAAGCATAATGATCTCTCTCTCGACGGCTAAAACATTGTTAACTGGGTTACGACAAGTACTAGAGGATGCTCTTGAGACCACTCTAGGTGGGATTTAAGGGCTATGACCATTAGAAATTGAAGCATTCATAGAAGAATCACTCATTTTAGGAATAGATTGGCAGGGGTCTTAGATGAGGGAGCACCATGTCGCATATGATAAAACTTGTCAAGTTTTTCAACCTCTAAAGCTTTATGGTAAGCCTCATTAAGCGTATAAGGAGTAGACAAGGTTACTTCCCTCTTGAGGTTAGTCTGTAAGCCTCGAATGAAGTTGGCTATGTTAATGGAAGGATCCTCTGTAGTCAATTCCTCAAAACTATTGATGTCATTGGACACATTAGAGGTGCACTGCCTAAGATCAAGCATTTGTTCAAGGTGTGGCTTATGAAAAGAAGGGAGGTACTTTTCTTTCAACCTATCCTTCATGACTTCCCATTGGGTGATGAGAGGTGGATGCATCAGCTCAAGGTGACTCATGACCATTTGTCAAAGCTTCCTAGCAAGTCCTACGAGTTTCATCTTAGTAAATTGAACCCGAATATCAGACATCTCATACCAATTAAAGTAATCCTCCATAGAAATTATCCAGTCAGAAAATGTGGTGGCATTTATCTTTCCATCAAAAGAGCGTACATCTACTTTCACCTTTCGAGTAATATCGGAGTATTCTCGTGCACATTCCTACGGTCAGTTTCAAGGTCCGCATGTCTAGGCTCCCTCTAGTTTCCCGTCCTCCTGTCATCTCTAGAGGTATCAACTTGATGGTCCCTAGGGTCCCCTTGACCATCTCTCAAACCACTCCCCTGCCCTCTCTCTCGATGGTTAGAGTGAAGCATTGGTTATGGTTCTCTCTCCTCAAATTCATTAGCCCGACCTGACTTATAGACAACCCACTGACGACGATCATTCCCCTCAACAAGAAGTTCAGGGGAAACCCACTGACGATGATCACTCCCTCCACAAGAAGTTTAGGGGATTCTTGTGTTGGGGTTTGAGGTTGATCAAACATGGGTAGCTTCTCAAACGCTCGAGTAAGTTTGTCAATCTTACCCTCAAGTTGGTCAAACTTATCATCTTGATGGTGAAGTCTTTCAGACAGGGCATCAATCTCGGATTGGTAAGGTTGTTGATGACATGGTGGATGCAAATGAATGCAAGATGTAAGTGCTAAGATTGAGATTAGACTAATTTGCAATAGTAATGACAACGATAAACAATCACTACGCACACAACAAAACACAAAATTTTGATATGGATGATTGATAAGGCTCGAATCAAGCAGGGAATAAGAAGAAAGGGGGAAAAAAATGAAGATCTAAGCGGGCACTCAAAAAAAAAAAAAAAAGAGGAATTAGACTAGTTTCGTAGAAGTAAAAACCTAACTCTTATCAAAGTAAGTCGAGGTCCTCGTACCTCTTAGCGATCTATGGGTGATGGTCTAAGATCCACCTTCTGCAGAACCCAATTGACAGGAGGGTGATGGGAACAAGACAGCAGCCTTCGGGTGGGTTGTGTGCGAGCTTGTACTGGTGAGTCTCATGTTTTGTAATAAACTCAACCAACGTTTCGAACAGCAAACGACTGCACTTGGTCCAACAGCAACAAAACGTTCACGGCACACTAGGAGATGGTCCTGCAAGGGCGTTATCCGGTCACAGGAGAAACTGATGGTGGCAGGATAGAACGGGCAGGAGGTTTCTGGCCTTCTCTATGAGGGCTCGAGGGAAAAGTACCCGTTAGTTGCACGCAAAGATTGTTTCGCACTCTAGGGTTTTGTGGGATGAAAGAACAATCAATTGAATCACTTATGCAAATCAACCCAATTGATTGAGGGGTTTGGGTCGAAATGGGGAGGGAAGTGGAGGGAGGGCATCAATTTGGAAGATCTGGGTGGTACAAAGGCGAATTTGTGGTTCTAGGGCTAGCGAATTAGGGTTAGGGTTTGCGAATGGATGAGTAGTCAATTGAAGCGAGTTGTATTGCAATGGACCTCAATTGGTATGTGGATTTTGAGCGAAATTCGGTGGATAATCAAGGGACACAATCAATTTCGGCGGATTGTGATGGTTGAAGGTCGAATTTGAGGGGTTAGGGTCGCAAAAATCAGGCATTTCGCAAGTTAGGGTTTGCGAATTGTATTTTTAGGGTTCTCGCAAATGGTCGGTAGTGGTGAAGGTCTGGAGGCTGTCGGTCGGGGGTGGCGACCAAAGTGGGGTGTTGGGCGACGGGTCGTGGGTGACGGAATGGAGGCGTTGTGGCGCACGGCTAGGGTTGTCTGGTTTGGCTTTTTTTAGGTTTTGGTTTTTGTTTTTTTTTTTTTTTTGGGTGGGCTGACTCAGGAAGCAAAGAAAAAAGATTGCAGCGTTTTAGATCGAATGACTCTGATACCAAACTAATGTAGGACGCTCTAAGAGCAATTCCCACACTAAGAAACTCAAATACGAAATAGAAGAATGCTCACAAATAATTCTCAATTCACTTTAATTCATTTAAGTCTGCCTTTTCTCAATGCACGAGGAGGTTTATAGAGGAATCAATACAACTGAAAAAAAGAATAGAAAATATATTCGAAGATTGCGAAAGCTAAAATAAGCTAAGAAATAAAATAAGACACTGCATCATTGCCATAAAATTGCTTAAGGGATACTACATCATTGAATTGATTCCTATATGAACCTCCTCGTGCATTGAGGAAAGACAAACTTTAATGAATTTATATTGAATTGAGAATTATTTTGTCCCCGAGTTTCTCTGCGTAGGAATTGCTCTTATAGCGTCCTACATCAATATCTTTATTAGTCTTTTTTTTGGGGTTTTAGATATATCCTATCAGTATGACTATATTATCTTTTCCTTACCAATACCTGTCTCCTTCCTACCGCCACGGCCATCCCACGAGCTACTCAAGCACACCATAATTCCCTGGCGCCCACAAATGCACTGTGCACGTCAACTGTCACTCGTGTGCACCTCGGTAAGCTCACCCTCCCCTCAGCCACTTTCACCCCCCCGTCACAACCTGAGCAAGGAAACCGGCATAGACATCCTCTCTCTCTCCCCCCCCTCCCCTCTTTGATCTGGGCGGCTGGTGGAATTTTCCTCTTCTCCCATCGGCCCAAAATCGTCCCGTTTTCAGGGTACATTGGCCCGCAGCTACATTGGTTGATGTCCCATAAAAATTGAGGGAATGGGTTCGGGTGATTGATGGTGAGGGGTGTCCCCTGGAAGGTGCAAGAGGGTGGGGAAGGAGAAAAAAGAGGGGTTTTGTTCTTCTTGTTGAACCACGCCTAAAACGGAAATTAGAATAACTTGGACAAAACAGAACTTATTGGAACCGAATTGAACTTGTATGAAATTATCTGAACTGAATTCCTTTTTTCGTTTGGGGGTGGGGTGAAAAGAACAGATATTTAAGTTGGGAGTTTGTCAGATTCGACTGGGGTCTGACCAGTTCAACCACATCTTCTAATTCAAAGAAGTAAAATATTCATTAATCCTTAAAGCTCTGACCTCGAACCGTCCCATGCACTCCGACAAATCATTTGTAGTTATACACCTGCTACTGCACCTGTGGGAGTTCCAGAACTCACCACTTAGTTAGGTTTTTTTTTTTTTTTTTTTTTGTGGATATTTTTGGTAAGGCCACTGCAGTAAGGTATGATTAATAACTGCAAAATAAATTCAAGTGGAGCAGGGATTGTGGATGGAAGCCTGCTCCAATGCACGATGCTTAGGGAAAAGAAAGCAGCAGTGATGTGAGGAAATGTTGGGAGGTGGATGCAGCCTGACAGGACTAATGCCCCATGTTTATGGATTATGGCAGAGAAAGCAGCAGTGATGTGTTGTGTGGAAATGTTGGGATTTGGATTTAGGTGGAGGGCTAATTCTTCGGTGTAAGGGAGTTGGACATAGAAGATTCTATAATGGAAAAAAAGTCAAATATTTGGCAAGATAGGTTCATGGTAGGTGAAGTTAAGAGAAGTAATAGAACCATGCAATGGGCCAGTTTTATAGGTTTATGCCCCCTCCTGGCAGAGCTGACCATTAGGATAAGGGAGTTGGAAATTGCAGATTTTAGAAACGCAAAACATCAAAATATTTGGCCAGATAGTTTTAATGGAGGTAAAGTTAAGGGAAGTAACATAATCCATAAGATGCGCCAGTTTTATAGGATTATGTGCCCTCTTTGCAAAGTTGACTATTAGGGCGAGGCAGTTGGAAATAGCACATTTTATAAAGGCAAAAAATCAAAATATTTGGCAAGATAGTTTAATTGGAGGTTAAGTTAAAGGAAGTAATAGGATATGGGCCAGCTATATAGTTTTATGTCCCCTTTTTGGAGAGTTGACTATGAAGTTGTACATTCACAATTTAGGGTCTGTTTGTTTCAGCGGTTGTAAGGAGTGGTTAACAGCTGAAAGCGGTTGTGATTAGCAGTTGTGAGCAGTTGGAACTTGGAAGGCAGTTGCATTAGTGTTTTTAATATAATGTGAGCAATTGCGAGCAGTAGGGAGTGGGTGAGAGCAGTCGGAAGCGTCTGAGAGCAGTTATTAGTATAGCAGTCAGCAATTGTGAGCACTTAGACGCAATTGTGAGCAGGTGAGAGCAATTGTGAGCAGTTGGAATGCAGTTGCATTAGTGTTTGTAATATAATGTGAGCAGTAGGGAGGGGGTGAGAGTAGTTGGAAACAGTTGAGAGTAGTTAGAAGTGGTTGGGATTAGCGGTTAGCGGTTAGAAGCAGTTGGAAACGGTCGAGAGCAGTTGAAAGTAGTTGCGGTTAGTCTAATGCTGAAACGAACAAGCGCTTAGTATTCATTGCTGGACAGCAGCTATATGTGGCCTTTGTGTGGTATGTCTTGTATCTTTCAGAAACTTGCCCTAGAACTATTTAATTCAATATTGAGAAAATGTTAATGAGGTCATGAGCCTTCTCTTGCTAAAATTCTTGAGCTCGAGCTGTCCTTGGTATAAATTGACTTGTTTATAGATCCAGCTCTTCTGAGATTCTTACATCACAAAGTGTGTATTTTATTTTTCTGTCATATTGTTATTATTAGTTTTTTTGGATAGTCGATGAGCATCAATGGAGTACGAAAAAGACACAATAGCTAGCGGATGCAAGAGATAGCCCAGTTCACACTTGAAAGAAATTCAATTTGCTAACACATACTGGGCTAAGGGAAAACTCTTTTATTAGCTCAGAAAAGCAACCCACCTAAACTCATGCCAGGGAATATTCCACCTCAAAGCATGATTGCCCTCCCAGAAGAAAGCAAACTAAACAACGTGCAAATTGCATCAAAGCTCTGGTCTATCAGAGACACAAAGATAAGAGAAAAAGACCTAGGACAGTACTGGCCACTAGTTAAAAGTCCAATCCAAGGGCACCTATCGAAACAAGGAGGACTTGCATCTGCCCTGAAGAAACCCACCTAACAGCGCCACCAATTGAAGCCCTCATGGGCCAGGGATTCAAAACCACCAGCTTGCTTGGCCGCTGAAACTTGATTTTTCTTACTCTCCCTAGGTTGTACTTAATTGTCCTGATCCCTTAGCCTCCACCCAAATGGCCTTTCCTGCCTCACATGCATCACAAGCCTCTATAGAGAAGGTATCAGTGCTCAGATTGTCACTCTGTTTGACTGCTTTTCTAAGGTTCTTGCTGCATTTTGATTGCTCTCCCGTTTTGTTCTTGCTTTTGTCACCCTTAGTTTGGCAACTTGATCATGCAACACACCATGTTCCCTAGGAGCTACAAACCTGGACCTGCAGGGGTATCATTAATAGTTCTCCCAACCAAGTCCACCCTTTTCAGTGCACACCTTTCAGCTCTACTCGAGGCCCTCTTTGGTCCATCAAACTTATTGGGAACACCATCGTCATTTTTATTTGATTTGTTAGTCCCTTAAAACTTTCTCCTCTTCTGAAGGTGATCAACAACAAATTCCATGCCAACACAAGGGAAAGCCTCAGCACTTGAACTTCAAGGTTAGGACTTGAACATCCAACTTGGCAACCAGGGTCTTCATCACTGCTTGAGATTGGTGACGTTATTGTCAGATGTTCTATTAAAGTTGAAAAATTGGACTGAGAATCTGATTTTCTGTGACCTAAAATCTAAATTCCTCACCATTGACAGGTAATACAACTCACTGTCTGTGTTATTCATTTCAGTTGTGTCCACCAATACTTTTGATGCGCCTAGAGAAGTTGCTTTGAGAGTCGAGGTTCCAAAGCAAACCACTTCACCCCATTTACTTGCAATTTTTTCAATATTTCTCTACATCCATGATCTGGGAGCCCTGTAATTTGAAGCTGTGTTCTTCTCTGGCCAGTGCCCACAGCTTCTACCCCTTGACTGATGAACCGATTAGATAAAATCCCATCAAATTCATCCAAGGCTGATTTTAGCTCCATCAGAATCTTTGAAGGTTAAGAGGAACTTGAACTGCCCCATATCAGTGACCTTTACACAAAAAGGTAATTCTGCTGTGATGGCGCATCTAAGACAATCCACATCTCCTGTGTAATCTGGTTGACATATAATACTCCTCTTCGACCAATTCAGAGCCTCTTCATTCACTTCTTGAGCAACATGGATATGCTTTCCCTCTTCCTAGCTCAACCTTGTGGTCGGCTTGACATTTGATAGCTATTTTGGAATCCAAGCATTTGTTTTTTCGCTATTGTGATTTCTACTGACAGGGGGGCTGGATCTACAGAAACGCCTTAAAGGTTTCTGATACTTGGAAAATGTCCTTCCAAAAGGCATTTGGAAGCTGGAAAAGTTCCTTCTTGAAGGTTTCGGGAACTTAGACCATTGGACAATGATCTCCTTATTCTTGAATTAGTCAAATTGAACCTTCTAGGGGCTTCATTACCACACTTAGCATTCGCAAACCTAACAGAACAAAATATTTTCTTCGACTTCTTACCAAATTCCCCAGGAATATAAACATCCAAAGCATCTCTAGCCTCAAACAATTTTCTTGGCAAGAAAATACACATACTGTAAGGCACTTTCTTTCTGTTGTTGACTAAGTGTTTCAGTTGCTAAGTTTATCGAGTTGCGTTTTAATTATTTTCACCACGGTTATTAAGTCATCTGTGTGCGTGATTAAACAAACTAATTTTACTAAAAAGAACATTGTTACTATTATTATTACTATTATTGTCATTAATCGTTATTCGATTGATTTAGTTGTTTCCCGAATTTGATTAGGACATCGGTTTTAGAACGTTTCAACCCAAGCTTAGACTAAACGTTAACGAAATTGGGACCAGGAACTTAGCTATTGTAGTAAATGAACAAAAAAAAGGAAAAAGAAAAGAAAGAGTAAAAGGGGGTTTCATCGGGGTCCCTCACCCGACCCCCACTTCTGCCTCTCTCTCTCTCTTCTTCCTCCACGCACACACCAGAACACCACGCCTGCCACCTCCTTCCTCCTCCACCTATGCGTCGTCGGCGAGCCAGGGAGGGATTACGGTGGTCCCTGTGTGCAGCCAACACACCGCCAACCTCCACCATCCCCGTTCCTCCACTTCTTGATGCAAACAGAGCAGAGCAACCACGTTTCTGGTGTTTCTGGTGGCCTCGAAACACCACCCACGCACCGGAATGTGGCCACTCTCACCGGAATCGACCTCCCCTATAAATTTGGGGGTCGAATTCGACCCAAATCGCCGGCAAACATCATCAATTCGGGAGCTAGGGTTTCGGTTCAAGCAAGGCATTCGGGCTAGGGTTTGGTCTCAGCTATTGTGCTTGTGTTTACTGCAAATTGTAGTTAAATTTAAGCTCAATCCAAGTAAGTGTTCCTCTTCTCCTAAATTACTAATAAATTCGAAAATGTTTTAGCCTTGAATGATGATGCATGTCAGTTTAGGATTAGCTAGGTTCACTGAAAGTGTAACGAGGGATTGTGCATGTTTCGTTGGACTGAATTCATGCTTAGAATATACCTGTATAGGCTGCCCAAAAATGCCCAGTAATGAATTGCTGCTGTCCCTGTTTAAGCATGCCCTGTACGAATTGAGTTCAACTCAGATTCTGCATGTTTAACCTGTTTGAACGATATCTAGAATTTTGCTGATTTTTATGCCTGTCGTGCATGCTTAGAACGACTGAATTCAAGATTAAAGTATGCATGTTTTGGCTGTCCTAAAAGTGCTCAGAATTAAACTAATTTTATGCCTAAAACACTGCTTAAAATGAATCAGAATCACCATCTTAGTTGGACAGAAAGTAAGCCTGTAATTTGATAATTCGTGGTTTGCGATTAGCAATTTGAGTATCATGTGAGTAAACGATGGTCTAAGCTAATGCATGCTGAATTGGTTAGTTCATGATTAAAATTAACCTTGGACACGACCTAAGCATGCTTTGAATTGATACTTGTTACGTTAGTGAAATTAATGCTTGAAAGTGGCTTCGAATCGATATATGTTAGTTTAGTTAATTCATGTCTGAAAGTAGCTTCGAAATAACCTAATAACGCTTCGAATCGATATATGCCAGTTTAGTTAATCCATGCTTATAAGTGACTTCGAAATAACCTAAGGATGCTACGAATCGATGCTCGTTATTCTAGTTAATTACTACTTGGAAGTGTCCATGAAACTATCTAAAAACATTTTAAATCGAAGCATGATAATTTAGTTAATCCTTGCTCGAAAATGTCTTTGAGGCAATCTAGGAACGCCTTAAAAGCGATGCATGCTAAGTAAGTAATTCATAACGATTCTGAAACGATCTAGTAACCTTGGTTAATTAAAACAGAATCGAAACCGTTATTTAGATTAGTTTATGCATGAAAATGACATAGATTTGGCATGCTTATTCTTTAATTACGAATTATGAATGCATAGTTGGTTCCATGCTTTATTAGTTCATTATAGCTCGCCAAAGGCCTTATTTAAGTTAATGTTACATGTAATTATTTAATTATGGATATCGTAATGTGCCGCTGATTGGACGTTGCTTGCTCAGTAATTTTAAATGCTGCTATTACACATTCTTTGTGATTTTTATGAATATTATGCTATGGTTATGGAAATGAAACCGAGTTGGTAGTTGGATGGCTTGAGGATAAACTAATGAGAATTTTGAGGTTCTTGTGGTCAGTGTTATGTGAGGAGGGAGCCTGGGTTGTGATTGACCGCAATCGTGTGGATTGCGAGGCTATGTGTGGCTTATTCTGCTGAGTTGATTATGAAGTGTTTAAATGTGTTACGTGCAAACCCCCTTCCTTTTATGTCATTAAGTTTCATCTTGCGAGTGAGGGCGAGTTTGAAAAAGAAGGTTTTCGTGGTTGTAACTAATAGTAGCCATAACTATTTGCGGCCGATGACCTATTTTAACTATACAAATATAGTTTTGGGAGTGAACCTGCTAGAACGGCGGAATCCCTAAGGAGTTTCAAATAAAAAGAGAGTGCATTGTATGAAAAAGAATTTCGCTGTGAGACGCAACAAACTTAATAGCCGTTATGGCCATATGCTTTAAATTGGCTAAGATAATGTGCTTTGGACAATACGATGTGAATGATGGGAGTGCACTCGCTATAACGAGGGAATCCCTAGCCTAGGGAATAAGTCCTGGTACTAGGAAACCTTGGAAGACCCTGACGAGGGTAATAGTCCAATATGTTATATGTAGTCTTCCCGGGAGTAAGAGCTTAAGCGCGAGCGTTAGGTCTCACTATGGGGTTGAGAATAGATCTCACCCAACCAGCACCCTGTAATGATCTTATGCTAGAAGTATTTTCCTAATAAGTAAAGAAAAACAGTCGGCATTTTGCCATTTTAAGTATTTCAAGAAAAAGAAAGATTTAAGGGCCATTAAGAGGTCATATTTAATGAAATATGAAAAGCTTATAAGGGTCATTATAGGACCAATACGAAAGAGATTTCTTTTAAAGAATGTGAACCTCAAGAGGCTATGAAAAGTGTTTTCAAAGAAAGAAAGGAAAATTTCTATAAATGCCTAATGAAAAAGATTCCTAAGCACAGTTGAATTCGATTTTAAGTAATATGTGGCCATATTCTTATAATGCATCGAGCATGTATGTTTTTAAAGTGCATAATTTGAGTAAGAAAGCTCCTAGCATGTTCGTTATTCCTTGAACTTAAGCATCTCTCATAAGTGAATATTTAGCCAAGAAATGATCTACGAGTTGTGTCACATAGGTTAATACAATAATAGTATTACTTAAATGCTTGATACGTGACTATTATCGGTAATATTGCATGTAAATGGTTTTGGTTTTAAGAAGTGGAGGAACACTCACTGAGCATGTGGTGGCTCACTCTATTTCCTGTCCCCTTTTTCCCCAGGTGATGATTGAATGATCGTGTATGCTACCTGGGTTAGGTTTGCCAGTAATTGCCTGAAAAGTATCTTTTGAGAAGCTGTATTTTGTGAAGCTGCCTGTCTTCTTATTTTGGTTGAAAGAATGTATGAAGCAAGCATGTACTTGGCTCTGGGCCGTGTTTTGAACTATGTAAATGATTTGAACAAATGTTTGCAATGGCATAAGCCTCAACCCCGAGTGTGTGACTCGTGGGGAAACTCCTATTATCTTGAATTCTGTTGTAATATCATCAGGTACCCCTTAAGTTCACATTCAAATTTTTATAGATGTCGCAAATATAGGTGGAACTCTTGCAGTTTTGTTCCAGGATTCCCTAAAATGCTTAAAGTCAAGTCGAATCTATAAGAAGTTTCCAGTTAAGTCAGCCTTAGGGGTCTCCCTTGGGAGATCCTGGCGGTGTGACGCCTCTCGAGGGGTAGAGGGGTGTTACATTGGGTGCTATCAGAACCATAGGTTTGCATATGCATCTAGATGTGACATTAGGAGTTTCGATGTGTGAAATACGTGCTTTAAAGTGCTTACATGAGCTTACTATGTGCTTGCATTGCATATTCGTGTGCACAAACTAGAAATATGGCTTAGGATGCCTATGCAAACATGTGCTTGCTGGTGGAGTTTTACACCTAACCCAATATGGTGATGTAGGATGGTGTTTCACTTCGTCGATTTTGTATGCTTTCCGTTCTGGCTGGCTGTGTGGAACGCAGTTATGTTTTGGGAAACTATGGTAAGAAGTAACCAGTGGGGGCCCTTGCGAGTCACCCAGAACCACGGGACTGTCAAATTCATCAGAGAAATACCCATCACAAGGAGATGGGGGGAGGATGCTATCGTCCTTCGCCAGTTTACTGTACACATGGGGTCTTATACCCCATTCACCTTCAGAGGCTTGGTGGATTTCCTAATGCTGGCAGAAGAACAAGTGGATTTCTTAGGAGACACCCTCGGGAAAGGAGCAATGCCGCCAGTCAGCTGGTCAATACGGCCTTAATTGCTCCCGCTTACATTCCAACCACAATAGTTGAGAGAAATGAAGTCGAACATCACCAAATGAGGCTTTTGTTCACAGAAAACCCTCAAGCAAAGTGATACAAGCGAGTAGCCACGATGTGGATACGTTGGATAGACTCCTTTGGTGCGCAATATCCCCGTGGCTGGCAGGCTATAATGCTGAGGATGAGGGAGCTGGTGGATGGGGAGCTCGATGTGGAATACTCCCTGACTTTCAGATTGTGGGACCTACTAGCCCCGGATGAGTTTGAAGGCTCGAATGAGCCAATGATGGATGACCCTCATGAGGAAGATTCCTCAGATGATGAATCGAGTCGAGTGTAACCCAAGGTTTACTAATGTATGTACTGTATCAAAATAAGTCATAGCTAGTGTACTTTTCTTTTTTTTCCCCCTTTCCAAGGCATTAGTGTACCGGAAGTTCCTAGGTAACTTCCAAGTGCACCCTTGAACTAAATAAATGAGTAGGGGTGTTACCTCGATGTTTCATAAAATGTGAATGTATGCTTTTAGTAAGGAAAAGGAGTGTTTGTGCGACCTGGAATAGGATTGCACCAATACTTATAAACTATGAATTTTATTTAATATCGCACTATGCCTTTAAATGACTTTATCAAATCTTTTTTATGCATAAAACTAAGCAACTTTATATAAACAGTTGTGTAGATGATGCCTCCTCGAAGAGAACCAGTGGCGGAACCAATCGCCTTAGAAATGATATGCTAGTTCAATAAACTGAAACCAGCTAAATTTGGTTGTGGAACTGACCCTCTTGTATGTGAGGAATGGCTTAGAAGAATGGATAACTTATTCGAGGTAATGGACTGCCCCGAACGTTTCAAAGTGCGTCTAGCCACCCATCAGTTTGAAAGGGAGGCTGAATTTTGGTGGGGAACTGTCAAACCCCGAGCTGGTGAACTAGCTTTGACTTGGGAACAGATGAAAATGCCCAGTACTATCCTCGAGATATGAAAAGGGCTAAAGAACAAGAGTTCTTATGTCTGAAGCAAGGACAAATGAGCGTGATGGAATACGCGGCGAAGTTTAATGAGCTTAGCCGCTTTGCACCCAATCAGGTCGATGCAGAAGAAATGAGAATGGGCTATTTTGAACAAGGCCTGAAGGGACCGATTAAACGAATGATAGCTGGACATGTTTTTACCAACTTTCAAGAGATGTATCAAAGGGCAGTGAAAATAGTCCAGGTCATAGAGGAAACTGAGGCTGAGGGCCGGCAAATGGGCTTAGCCAAAAGAAGATTTGGCCCACGAGGATCCAGCGCTTAGGGGAATAAGAGGTTTTGGAAATTCAACCCTGAGGACGACCGAGGCAAGGGAAAGCAAGTTATGCTGGGGCGAGAAATGAAGCCCTGCAATCATTGTGGGCGATACATTCCGGCCTGTGTAGATACGGTACACAAGAATGCTATGGGTGTGGTGCTACGGACCACAAGATCGCAAACTGCCCCAAGAAGGCGTGGAACCGATAAAGCAACATGCAAGGTTCAGTTTTGAGAACCAATCCAGTTGCGCAAAGAGGCCGCCCTCCTATGAATGCAACCTCAGGAGGCAACTGAAGTGGAAAAGGGCGCAAGTAGGCGGCCGAGTGTTCTGCCTGGAAGGAGAAGAGGTAGAGAATCCCACTACTACTGTATCAGGTACTCTGCTTGTCAACCACCTTTATGCTCATGTTTTATTTGATTCTGGTGCCAGTGCCACGCATTCTTGTGTAAATCTTGTTTTTGCAAAGAAGCTCGCTAGTAAGCTTGCCGAGATGGATGTACAACTGTATGTAACCACTCCCCTAGGATCTACCTATTACACTGATGTTGTTTTCAAAAAGTGTGCTATTAAATTAGAAGGGAGAATCCTCCCTGCAGATCTAGTACAGCTAGATATATAAGGTTGGGATGTTATTCTTGGGATGGACTGGTTAACCAAACATAAAGTAACCATTGATTGTGAAAAGAAACTAGTTACCTTCTCGACCTCTGAAGGAGAAAGGATGACCTTTAAGGGAAGAAGCCACCAAGTGACCATTCCAACTATATCTGCCATGCAAGCATTCAGAATGCGGAAGAAAGGATGTTTGTGCACAATTGAAACAGCAGAACAAAAAGACCTAGACTTGAATGAAATTCCGGTAGCAAGGGAGTTCCCACAAGTATTCCAAGAGGTACCAGGGTTACTACCCGATCGAGAGATCGAGTTTACCATTGAGCTTGTGCCCGGAACTGTCCTAATATCCAAGGCGTTATATCGAATGGCACCTGCTAAGCTAGCGGAGCTAAAAACTCAGTTACAAGAGTTCCTAGACAAGGGGTTAATTTAGCCTAGTGTCTCACACTGGGGAGCACCCGTACTCTTTGTGAAGAAGAAAGATGGGAGTTTGAGGTTATGTATCGATTATCGGGAGTTACACAAGGTGACGGTCAAGAACAAGTGTCCACTTCTTAGAATCGATGACTTGATTGATCAACTAGCTGGCTCTTCAGTGTTCTCAAAAATTGATTTGAGATCGGGGTACCATCAGTTAAAGATTAAGAAAGAAGATGTACCCAAAACGACCTTTTGAACTCGATGTGGGCATTATGAGTTCTTAGTATTACCATTTACGTTAACTAATGCCGTCGCCTTCTTCATGGACTTGATGAACAGGGTCTTTAAACCCTTCCTCGATAAGTTCGTGGTAGTCTTCATGGATGATATCTTGGTGTACTCCAAGACCGAGGAAGAACATGCTGACCACTTATGAATAATGTTGAAAACACTGGAAGAACACAAACTTTATGCCAAGCTTAAGAAGTGCGAGTTTTGGCTGGAAAAAGTTCAGTTTTTGGGTCATATATAGTGACTAAAGAAGGCATTTCGGTGGATCCCGCTAAGGTAGAGGCCATTGTGAATTGGCCAAGGCCCACAAATATCTCTGAAGTACGAAGCTTCTTAGTTATGGCTGGCTATTATAGGAGATTCGTGAGGGATTTTCTAAACTGGCCTTGCGTATCACCAAATTACTTCGGAAAAACAATAAGTTTGAATGGACAAGGGAGTGTGAAGACAGCTTCCAGGAGCTAAAGAGACGACTGTTGTATGCACCAATACTAGCAATACCTGAAGGCATTGAAGGGTTTGTAATCTACAGTGACGCGTCAAAGAAGGGACTGGGATGTGTTTTAATACAAAGTGGAAGAGTTATTGCTTATGCCTCTCGCCAATTGAAGCCATATGAAGAAAATTATCCAACGCACGACCTAGAGTTGGCTGCAGTCGTGTTTGCTCTGAAAATTTGGTGACACTATCTTTATGGAGTGAGGTGTGAAGTATATACTGATCATAAGAGTCTGAAGTATATTTTTACTCAGAAAGAGTTGAATATGAGGCAAAGAAGATGGTTAGAACTCCTGAAGGATTATGATATGGAGGTTAAATATCACCCTGGTAAAGCAAACGTAGTGACCAATGCACTGAGTAGGAAGTCTCTACTGTACTGGATCAGTGGCCTGCTTACTTACTCAAGAAAAGAGACTCCTGAGAGAGCTCGACGCGCTACAAATAGAGGTAGTACTATTAGGAAATCAAAGCTATTTAGCAGCGCTTTAAATCTCTTCTCCATTGGTTGAACAAATTAAGCAGCATCAGAAAGATGACCCTGCATCAGAAAGATGACCCTGAACTTATGAGGACCAGGAAGGGTGTGGAAGAAGGAAAGAATAAGGAATTTTCAATCCAAAATGAAGTACTTTGGCATGGAAGCAGACTATGTGTTTCAAACATAATAGCTCTCAAAAAGGAGTTGTTAAAAGAAGCACACAATTCCACACTTACTATTCACCCCGGAGGTACGAAGATGTACCATGACTTGAAAACCCATTATTTGTGGAATGGGATGAAAAGGGACATTGCAGACTTCGTGGCTCAGTGTCTCACCTGTCAAAGGGTAAAAATTGAGCATCAGAAACCTGGAGGACTACTACAACCTCTACCAATCCCGATGTGGAAATGGGAGCACCTTACCATGGATTTTGTGGTTGAGATGCCAAAAACCACCAAACAGCATGACAATGTTTGGGTAATAGTTGACGGGCTGACCAAGGCTGCCCATTTCTTAGCCATTAAAGCCACTTTCACCTCTGAGCAACTGGCCAATTTTTACATCAAGGAGATAGTCAGATTGCATGGTGTGCCGCTCAGTATTGTGTCAAACCGCGATACCCAGGTCATATCCCGCTTCTGGCATGGTTTTCATAGAGCAATGGGCATAGAAATACGTCTAAGTATAGTCTTCCACCCTCAAACAGACGGACAATCAGAAAGAACCATTCAAACCCTGGAGGACATGTTGAGAGCCTGCGCACTCGATTACGCCGGGACTTGGGATCATAACCTGCCTCTGGTCGAGTTTGCATACAATAACAGCTACCACGCCAGTATTGGCGTGGCCCCTTTTGAGGCATTGTATGGTCGACGCTGCAAAACTCCTACTTGTTGGAACGAAGTAGGAGAAACGGAACCCTCCAAGGTAGAGCTAATCGATCAGATGATCGAAATAATCAAGGCAATCCGTAAGAGACTACAAGTTGCCCAGAGTAGGCAAAAGAGTTATGCGGATGTTGGGAGAAGGCCACTGGAGTTTGAAGTTGGAGACCATGTGTTCCTGAAGGTATCTCCACTCAAGGGAAGCATAAGGTTTGGGCAAAAAGGAAAACTGAGCCCAAGGTTCATTGGACCGTTTGAGATTCTGCAGAAAGTGGGATCGGTCACGTACTGATTGGTTTTACCGCCCTCACTGTAAGGCATTCATGATGTATTCCATGTATCCAGTCTTATGAGATATGTTCCAGACCCGAATCATGTCATCCGATATGAACTTTTACAGGTCAAGGAGAACCTCACATATGTAGAAGAACCCATTCGAATTTTGGAAAGAGCGGAGAAGAAACTCAGAAATAGGAACATTCCATACGTTAAGGTACTATGGAAACACCACAAAGTGGCAGAAGCAACTTAGGAGTTAGAAAGCGAAATGCGTGAAAAATACCCAGCCTTCTACCAGGTAAGCAAATTTTGGAGGACAAAATTTTTTTTTAAGGGGGGAAGAATGTAAGGGCCGTACTTTCTTTCCTTTGTTGACTAACTATTTCAGTTGCTAAGTTTATCAAGTTGCGTTTTAATTATTTTCACCACGGTTATTAAGTCATTCGTGTGCGTGATTAAGCAAACTAATTTTACTAAAAAGAACATAGTTACTATTATTATTACTATTATTATCGTTAATCGTTATTCGATTTATTTTGTTGTTTCCCGAATTTGATTAGGACGCCGGGTTTAGAACGTTTCAACCCATGTTTAGACTGAACGTTAACGAAATTGGGACCAGGAACTTAGTTATTGTAGTAAATGAACAAAAAAAAAAACGGAAAAAGAAAAGAAAGAGTAAAAGGGGGGGTTCATCGGGGTCCCTCACCCGACCCCCACTTCTGCTTCTCTCTCTCTCTTCTTCCTCCACGCACACACTAGAACACCATGCCTCCTAGCTCCTTCCTCCTCCACCCACGCGACGTCGGCGAGCCAGGGAGGGACCATGGTGGTCCCTGTGTGCAGCCAACACACCGCCAACCTCCACCACCCCCTTTCCTCCACTTCTCGCTGCGAGCAGAGCCGAGCAACCACGTTTCTGGTGGCCTCGAAACATCACTCACTTGCCGAAAACGACCTCCGCTATAAATTTGCGGGTCGAATTCGACCCAAATCGCCGACAAACATCATCAATTCGGGAGCTAGGGTTTCGGTTCAAGCAAGGCATTCGGGCTAGGGTTTGGTCTCAGCTATTGGGCTTGTGTTTACTGCAAATTGTAGTTAAATTTAAGCTCAATCCAAGTAAGTGTTCCTCTTATCCTAAATTACTAATAAATTCGAAAATGTTTTAGCCTTGAATGATGATGCATGTCAGTTTAGGATTAGCTAGGTTCACTGAAAGTGTAACGAGGGATTGTGCATGTTCCCTTGGATTGAATTCATGCTCAGATAATACCTGTATAGGTTGCCCAGAAATGCCCAGTAATGAATTGCTGCTGTTTGTGTTTAAGCATGCCCGGTTCGAATTGAATTTAACTCAGATTCTGTATGTTTAAGCTGTTTGAACGATATCTAGAATTTCGCTGATTTTTATGCCTGTCGTGCATGCTTCGAATGACTGACTTCAAGATTAGATTATGCATGTTTAGGCTGTCCTAAAAGCGCTCAGAATTAAACTAATTTTATGCCTAAAACGCTGCTTAAAATGAATCAGAATCACCATCTTAGTTGTACAGAAAGTAAGCCTGGGCTTTGATAATTCGTGGTTTGCGATTAGCAATTTGAGTATCATGTGAGTAAACGATACTCTAAACTAATGCATGCTGAATTGGTTAGTTCATGATTAAAGTTAACCTTGGAGACGACCTAAACATGCTTTGAATTGATACTTGTTAAGTTAGCGAAATTAATGCTTGAAAGTGGCTTCGAATCGATATATGTTAGTTTAGTTAACTCATGCCTGAAAGTAGCTTCAAAATCACCTAATAACGCTTCAAATTGGTATATGTCCGTTTAGTTAATCCATGCTTATAAGTGACTTCGAAATAACCTAAGGATGCTCCGAATCGATGCTTGTTATTCTAGTTAATTACTACTTGGAAGTGTCCATGAAACTATCTAAGAACATTTTAAATGGAAGCATGATAATTTGGTTAATCCTTGCTTGAAAATGTCTTGGAGGCAATCTAGGAACGCCTTAAAAGCGATGCATGCTAAGGAGGTAATTCATAACGATTCTGAAACGATATAGTAACCTTGGTTAATTAAAATAGAATCGAAACCGTTATTTAGATTAGTTTATGCCTGAAAATGTCATAAGTTTAGCATGCTTATTCTTTAATTACGAATTATGAATGCATAGTTGGTTCCATGCTTTATTAGTTCATTATAGCTCGCCAAAGGCCTTATTTAAGTTAATGTTACATGTAAGTATTTAATTGTGGATATCGTAATGTGCCGCTGATTGGACGCTGCTATCTCGGTAAGTTTAAATGTTGTTATTACACATTCTTTGTGATTTTTATGAATGTTATGCTATGGTTATGGAAATGAAACCGAGTTGGTAGTTAGATGGCTTGAGGATGAACTAATGAGAATTTTGAGGTTCTTGTGGTCGGTGTTGTGTGAAGAGAGAGCCTGGGTTGTGATTGACCGCAATCGTGTAGATTGCGAGGTCATGTATGGCTTATTCTGCTAAGTTGATTATGAAGTGTTTGAATGTGTTATGTGCAAACCCCCTTCCCTTTATGTCATTAAATTTCATCTTGCGAGTGAGGGTTAGTTCGAAAAAGAAGATTTTCGTGGTTGTAACTAATAGTAGTCATAACTATTAGCGATCGATGGCCTATTCTAACTATATAAATACAATTTTGGGAGTGAACCTGCTAGAACGGGGGAATCCCTAAGGAGTTTCAAATAAAAAGAGAGTGCGTTGTGTGAAAAAATATTTCGCTGAGGCAGCAAACTTAATAGTTGTTATGACCATACGTTTTAAATTGGCTAAGATAATGTGCTTTGAACAATATGATATGAATGATGATACTGAACTCGCTAGAACGAGGGAATAAGTCCTGGTACTAGGAAGCCTTAGAAGACCCTGATGAGGATAATGGTCCGATATATTATATGTAGCCATCTCGAGAGTAAGAGCTTAAGCGTGAGCGTTAGGTCTCACTATGGGGTTGAGAATAGATCTCACCCAACCAGCACCCTGTAATGATCTTATGACAGAAGTATTTTCCTAAAAGCAAAGAAAAGCAGTTGGCATTTCGCCATTTTAAGTATTTCAGGAAAAAGAAAGATTTAAGGGCCATTAAGAGGCTAGATTGAATGAAATGTGAAAGGCTTATAAGGGTCATTATAGGGCCAATACGAAAGAGATTTCTTTTAAAGAATGTGAACCTTAAGAGGTTATGAAAAGTGTTTTCAAAGAAAGAAAGGAAAATTTCTATAAATGCCTAATAAGAAAGATTCCTAAGCACAGTTGAATGCGATTTCAAGTAATATGTGGCCATATTCTTATAATGCATCGAGCATGTATGTTTTTAAAGTGCATAATTTGAGTAAGAAAGCTCCTAGCATGTTTGTTATTCCTTGAATTTAAAAATCTCTCATAAGTGAATATTTAGCCCAGAAATGATCTACCAGTTGTGTCACATAGCTTAATACGATAATAGTATTACTTAAATACTTGATACGTGACTATTATAGGTAATATTGCCTGTAAATGGTTTTCGTTTTAAGGAGTGGAGGAACACTCACTGATCATGTGGTGGCTCACTCCATTTCCTTTCCCCTTTTTCCCTAGGTGATGATTGAATGATCGTGTATGCTACCTGGCGTATGTTTGCTAGTAGTTTTTTGAAAAGTATCTTTTGAGAAGCTGCCTGTCTTCTTATTTTGGTTGAAAGAATGTATGAAGCAAGCATGTAGTTGGCTCTGGGCCGTGTATCGAACTATGTAAATGATTTGAACAAATGTTTGCAATGGCATAAGCCTCAACCCCGGTGTGTGACTCGTAGGGAAACTCCTATTATCTTGAATTCTGTTGTAATATCATCAGGTACCCCTTAAGTTCACATTCAAATTTTTATAAATGTCACAAATATAGGCGGAAATCTTGCAGTTTTGTTCCAGGATTCCCTAAAATGCTTAAAGTTAAGTCGAATCTATAAGAAGTTTCCAATAAGTCAGCCTTAGGGTCTCCCTTGGGAGATCCTGGTGGTGTGACGCCTCTCGAGGGGTAGAGGGGTGTTACATATACTATCTGGAATGCTTTCCATAGTAATTATAGATTCCTTCTGCCGCTCAAATGACTAGGTTGCTTGTTGAGGTTTCTAGTGCTCTCCACAGTCTTTGGCTGCTAAACCTTGGATCTTTTTCACTCTTCTATTCCTTTCCATTGCAATAACCTCAAGAAATATCCAATTTAATTAAGAAATTTGATTCAAATTTCACCGCTTCCAATCAGATTCAATACTTTGACAAGCCACTCGACGCTTCAGTTGATGGCCGAACTACTAGAACCTCCTCAAAGAAGGGGGTTGATGGTTTTGAAGATGCTTGGCGATCTCAGAAGAGCAAGCACTAAGAGGGGTTCAAAATTTGTTAGGGATCAAAGTTCTCACAATCGCAACCTCGATCTGAGCTTTGATACCACTTGAAATGGAGAACAAAAGCATTTGGTGGGCATTGGCTATACATGCACACACACAAACAAGCATGCATGAAAGAGAGCGAACAGCACACCAGTATGAAGTGAAAATCCCCTCTCAACATCGTTGGGGAAAACCACGATCCAGTAAAAGCCAGTGCATCTGCAATACTGAGAAAAGATCGATTAAATAGGTAGTGCTTGAGTCTCTCTATCCCTCTCATAAGTCTATCTTTCCTCTTACACTCTCCCCCTACTTGGGGTTTAGGGTGCTCGACATACACTTCACAATCGCCCAATACTCTTACTATTACTCAAGAGCCCTTCTGAGTTAAGAGGATCGTTTCACAATCATACCTCTGAGATTGGAGAAGGGGATGCCTACACCAACATTAAAGCCCTCAAATTTATAGAGGGAGAACACAACTTTTCGTATGCTACCTTTATGTAATGTTTGGATAGATGTAATCAACCATGTAATGCAAACAAGTGTTTTATTGTGTTTTCATTACTTTGTTTGGTTGCATAAGAGTATTGCAATAAAAGAACTATCTTGTAATTATAATTACCACAAACTAAGTAATCATGATTACATTGCAAAGTTGATTGCATTACATTACCTGTATATCATTATAGCAAGCTAAAAAAGGTAGTGGCGATTTTGAATTCCACCCGAGCCTCACCCCCTGTCCTGTTCCTCTCTCTCGTCGGCCACCACAGTCGGGCCACGCCTTTGTCGCCACCGTACCACCTTCGCCGGTCATCGGTGGGCCACCCAGAAGCCACCTCGACGCGCCTCTGCCCCAACCTCCCGTCTCTCTCTTCTCTGCGTCGGGAGGCAGGTCACGAACCCAGAAGCTGGCCGGTGAAGTTCGGTTGCCTGGAGTGGTCATCGGAGGGTTACTTGAAGTCCGATGGACTTTGGGTCTCCGGGAGCCGCCGGCTGCCCCTTCGCTGGTCGTCGGTTTATTGGTTTCGACGGGTTCCTCTAGGTTTTCTAGTTTCTGTGCATTGGGGGGGGGCTTCTGGTCTTTGCCGATCAAGGGGTTGGGTTCGCCGGAATTTTCTGTCGCCGTCGGCCAGTTTCAGTGGCGGTTTGCGGTGACCGGTGAGCTTTCCGGCCGCCGGAGTCTCGCCGGAATCCTTTCTGTTCATCTCTTCCGGCGCAGTTTCTTCTGTTCTGTCCTTTGGCACTGCTGTGGTCTCCGGCTAGCCACGGGTAAGTGTTGTTCTGCTACTCTTGTTTTTTCTCCTCCTGATAGTGCAATTCATGGCTCGGCAGTAAGGGCTGTTTTCCTTTTGCTCTGTGGTTCTGTTTCTTCTGGCTACGTTGCATTGCCTGTTATTTGATCAGGTATGCCTCTGTGAGGGTGGAAGGGAAGGTCCTGGCAGTGTCAAGGGGTGACGGAGGCCTTTTTCCTTTTAAGGTTTCTGAGGCTAGTAGGAGGAAAAGTTCTGTTATCCGGTTAAGCTTCCAGGAATTTTGCTGGTTGGCAGTACAAATGGTCAGATTCTGTTTCTCGAAGGGAGAACCATTGTGGTTCAATACTTTCAGGTGGGGTCAGAGGTGCCTGTTGCTTCAACTGAGAAAGAATAGCAAAGGTAGATTCATTGTCCTTTCTCTGTTGGGTAACGGTGGGTAGGCTAGGTCAGTTATCTTTCCTGAGGGAGCTAAGACAGATGGCTGGTTTAGGGTGACAAAGATTCTTAAGGAGACTTTGATTGAGGGTCATAAGAAGCGCTCTCCTCCACCAAGGAATGCTTCTATTCCCTCCAGGTTTCCGGTGAGTAGGGAAAGGTCTTTTGCTTATGTTGTTCGAGGTCATCCGGGTGGCTCCCCCAATTCGCCTTTGATGGGGTGGAAGTGTAGGGATTGTGGTTCATGGGATGTGTGTGCAGCCGTGATTGGTGAAGAACAAAATGTTAGCGGTGATGTGTTGAAGCAGAAGGTCTGCGTTAAGGACAATGTTAATGATGTGACGAAGCCTCCCTGTAAGAAGAATGGTTCGAAGGAGTTTTTGGAGGCTTCTCCTCCCTGTGTTAATCAATTCCAAGTGTTGAGAGATTTGTTGGAGAATTATCCCCCTTCTGATTGTGAGTGTAACGCACACGGTAGTTCTCCGTGCGCCTCAAGGATCCCAGAATCACCTCTGAATGTGATGGAGGAGGAGTTGCATCCTACAGCCTGTTCACCATCTACAAGTGTGCTTGTTTACTCTCGTAGGAAGAAGCTCCGAAAGACTTATATCGTTGTTTCTAAGTCGGGCTCTCCTATTATGCAGGAGGTGGGAGGGCCCTCTTCGTTTGAGGAAGCACTACCTCAAGCCCACCCTTGAGGTTTGGATGGTGCTGCATTGCCCGGTTCTAGTGATTCAGGGAATGTTAGTGAAAGGTCAGTGTGGGTCTTGGAAAGAATGGTCTTTTTTTGTAAGAAGATGGGTCTGGCCATTGAAGGTAGAGAAATATAGGTGCTTTCTTTTCTTGCGTCGTTGGAAGCAAATAGAGTGAGAAGGGAACAGTCGGTTGAAGAGAGTATGGGGGATGAAGTTGATAGGGATAGGCTGTTTTCGGATGGGGCCAGCCGTTAATTTGCTTGCTTGGAATGTCAGGGGGCTCAATTGTCCAAATAAGTAGGGGGATGTTAAGTGGGTGTTGCGTACTTTTGCTTGCGATGTTGCTATTCTCCAAGAATCTAAGTTGGAGGTGGTTAGTCGGCCGTTGGCGATTAGTTTGTGGGGTCATCGAACGATTGAGTGGCTTTACTTACCTTCAGTGGGTCGCTCAAGGGGCATTATTGTCATTTGGGATCCTCAAGTCTTGGAGCTCGGTGAATCTCGCATTGGGTCGTTTTCTGTGCGCTGTAGGTTTAAGTCTCTGGAGGACAATTTTGAGTGGGGTCTGATTGGGGTTTATGGGCCGAATGACGACTATATGCGACGGGCTTTATTTAAGGAGTTGTTGTTCTTTATGTCTTCTTGGGACATTCCGTGGTGTTTAGGTGGGGATTTCAATGTTATTAGGTTTCCTTCAGAAAGATCCACAGGCGGTCGGTCGTCGTGGGCAATGAGAGAGTTCTCTAGATTTATTGATTCTTGCAATCTCGTTGACCCTCCTTTGGAAGGTGCTCGCTTTACTTGGTCCAGCCATGAGGAGGTTCCTGTGTTATCTCGCATCGATCGATTTCTCTTCTCGGTTGAGTGGGAAGATCATTTCCGGGGGTTCCAAGTTACCCTTCCGAAGATTACTTCGGACCATTTTCCCATTCTTCTGAGGGTTGGGGAAGTCTCTAGAGGTAGACGTCCATTCAAATTCGAGAATATGTTGCTTGAGGCGGATGGATTTGACGACCTTGTCAAATCTGTTTGGGATGAACTGAATGTTATTGGCCCTTCGAGTTTTATTTTAGCAAAGAAACTCAATTTTTTGAAGACCAAACTTAAACAGTAGAATAGGGAAGTGTTTGGCCATTTAGAGTTTAAGATGGCTAGTTTGGTGGATAAAGTGAAGCCCTTAAATGAGAAGGAGCAGCAACAATCTCTCTCTTGGGCAGATAGATTGGAGAGATTGGGAGTTAAAAAAGAACTCTCTATGGTGCGAAAATCCATTGATATCTTTTGGCGCGAAAGAGCAAAGCAACAGTGGATTGAGGATGGTGATCGTAATACCAGATTTTTCCACCGGGTGGCAAATAGGAGGAGAAAGTTTAATGCTATTCACAAAATTCAAGTGGATGGCGAGTTTTATGTTGATGCTGCCTCCGCCAGAAATGCGATTGTCAACTTCTATGAGAATCTGTATCATGAAGATCAATCGTTAAGGTTTTTTCTTGATGGAATCGCTTTTGCCTCTATTAGCCCTGACGATGCTAGCGATCTTGTAAAAGATTTTACTGAGGATGAAGTGTGGAATGCCATCTCTGAGTTAGGTAATGAGAAAGCTCCAGGGCCAGACGGGTTCAATGTAGCTTTCTTTCAGCATTGTTGGTCTATTGTCAAGGGGGAGATTATGGGATTTTTTTGCTGACTTTCATGATAAGGGTGTTTTTGAGAAAAGTTTAAATGCTACTTTTATTATCTTGATTCCCAAAGTGGCTGGTGCAGATGATACTAAGTCTTTTAGGCCCATCAGTTTAGTAGGAAGTGTATATAAGATTCTTGCCAAAGTCCTCGCTTCAAGATTGAGGAGAGTAGTTGGAAACGCTGTGGGTCCCTCGCAGCATGCCTTTGTTCCTGGCCGTCAGATTTTGGATGCTGCCTTGATTGCTAATGAGTGCATTGATTCTTATATTAGATCTGGGATTTCTGGTATCCTTTGTAAGCTTGACATTGAGAAGGCTTATGATCATGTCTCTTGGAGTTTCCTCTTGGCTATTCTTGAGAAAATGGGCTTTCCAAACAAGTGGAGGAAATTGATCTCTTTTTGTATTTCCACTGTGCGCTTCTCTATCTTAGTTAATGGTGAAGCATTTGGTTTTTTCTCAAGTTCAAGAGGCCTAAGGCAAGGTGACCCGTTGTCGCCTTTATTATTCATTTTGGTTATGGAAACTCTCAGTAGATTGGTGATCAAAGCAGGTGAGGAAGGTTTCTTGAACGGTTTTCATATTACTAATCCTCATTCCGAGGGTTTGATGATATCCCATTTGCTCTTTGCCGACGATACCCTTGTTTTTTTGCAAGCCGGACGAGAGTAATTTGGGCTACTTAAGGTGCATCCTTCTCCTGTTTAAAGCTATGTCGGGACTAAGGGTTAACCTCTACAAAAGCGCACTCATTCCGGTTGGCGAAGATGTTCATGTGTTGGCACCTTTTTTTGGGTGCGGAGTTGATCGTCTGCCTTCTCATATCTTGGTCTTCCTCTTGGTGCTCCTTATAAGAGCATAGCAATTTGGAATCCAGTTATTGAGAGGTTTCGTAAGAGATCGGCAGGCTGGAAGTCAAAGCTTTTGTCCAGAGGGAGTAGATTGACTCTTTTGAGAAGCACTTTGTGTAGTCTGCCTATCTACTTCATGTCTTATTCACCATCCCAGCTAGCATTGCTAGTCGGTTAGAGAAATTCATGAGAGATTTTTTTTGTAATTCCAATGAAAATGGTAACGGCCTCCACTGGGTCCATTGGAATGAGGTATGTCGTCCTAAACAGCAGGGAGGACTTGGCGTAAGACCTCTTCATGATATGAATGAAGCGCTGAAGACCAAGTGGCTGTCGAGGTTTGCAAAAGAGGATAGTGCTATGTGGAAAAATGTGATCAAGGCAAAATATGGGATAGACGAGTTGGGTTGGTGGAGTAAAAAGAGTCCTTTTCCTCACGGGGTTGGTTGTTGGAAATCTATCTTAGCAGGTCTCGAGCGTTTCAAATCTTAAGTGCATTTTGATGTGAGGGATGGATCAAGGGTATTATTTTGCCACGATGTTTGGTGTGGGGATCGCCCTTTAAAAAATCTTTTTCCCGATCTTTTTAGGATAGCTCGTCTAAAGTATGCCACGGTTAAAGAAGTTGTTTCTTGGAATGGTGACATGAGCCATTGGGATTTGATTTTTGTAAGGAGCCTTAATGATTGGGAAGAGGATAGTGTTTGTAATTTGTTAGCCGTTCTTGTTGACAAAAAGGTTTTGTCCCAAGGTAATGATGAGATTGTGTGGCCACTTAACTTTAAGGGTTCCTTTACTGTCAAGAGCTTTTGTTCCACACAATTTGAAGACTTGGACGATTGTGATTTTCCTGCCAACTCTATTTGGAAATCTAAAGCTCCCACAAAAGTGTGTTTCTTTGCTTGGGCAGCCACCTTAGGCAAGATTCCCACGGACGACATGCTTAAGAGAAGAAATTTTAGAGGTCTAAGTAGATGCTTCATGTGGTTGGAGGAGGAAGAAACTGTGGATCATCTTCTTGTACATTGTCGGTGGGTTTCTTCGCTTTGGGATTTATCTATCTCGCTTATGGGGATTAGTTGGGTTCAACCTTCTAATGTGAGAGATGTGGTGGTGGCTTGGAGGAGAAGGATGAAGAAGAGGGAGTTTAGAACATGATTCCTTTGGCTATTTGGTGGGCTACTTGGAAAGAGAGGAATCGCCGTATTTTTGAGGACAAAATCTTGTCATTTCAAGATTTCAAGCTCTATTTTTTGATGATGTTGTATAGTTGGAGTGTGGGGCTTAGTGGTGACAAACAGTTAAATTTTTTGGCTTTTATCGATTGCATAATGGTTGAGAGCTTAAGGGCCTAATGTTTTTGTAGTGCCCCTTTTGTACATGGGTGACATCCCCTTGGTGTCTTTTTAATACACATCTTTGATTATTTACCCCCAAAAAAAAAAAAAACATTAACTTTATATCACATCCAACCAAACATTACATTAGTCTCCATCATGAAGATTCATTGCATGACCTTGTGATTTCCCTAATCTTCAACTAACAATGAGTTAATATTTTCATCGTATCAATGCTTTGCGAGAAGCTCCACCTTTCATTTCTCAGAAATAATTATGGGGCATATTTCACTACATACCCTCCTGAATGGCTAGGACCTCCTCAAAGAAGATGGTTGGTGGTTGAGAGATGCACAAGCACCGACGGGGTTGCTACGCCGGACACTCACTCTCTCCATGCCTCCTTGGTGGCTGCCTCTTGGAGCTCCGCCTCCCGGATGACCGGACGCTCCCAAAGGAAAACCACCAGTCACACGCTTTTTGCTCGAGGTGCAAAGTCTTTCACCTGACGCGAGTTTTAACCACCCCTTCTACCAGAATCATTCTGTATGGATAACGCTTCTAGGATCCCATGTTCAAAGTTTTAGGTTGGACCAGTCCAGTTTCGGGCCAAATCAGGTTGTCCTACTTAGTTCTTAGCTGGTCAGGTCTTAGGTAGCTTGAACTTACCAATTTAGTATGGATTTCTTTTCTTGGTCTACATCATGTAGGTCTATATCTTGTTCCTTGGGGAATAGGCTGCAGAGCAATAGGGGCCTCTGATATTTTGCTCTGACAATTAATTCTTGTTTAGATTGACTTGCTGATAATTGACTGCAGAATTTAGGGTGGCGCATACCTTATGACACAGCCCTACGACTAGTTTGTTAGTGTTTAATCATCGCTGTTGCTCTGGTTATGGGCTGATAGCTAAAACAAGAAGCTATTTCACCAGTGTTGATCGTCCTCTCTTATTTTCAGGAGCTAGCAGAACTTTTGGTTACAAAAGCACAGGAAGTGGCGAGCTTGGCATATGGAAGAAGTCCATTTGCTGATGCAGCGAAAGCAGCTGGACATACCGGAGTTGTTGGCGGAAAACTTGATCATGTGACAGTTGTTGTGTCACTGGTTCAAAATAGATAAAAGTTTCTTTTCATCCTTCAAGCCTTCATGAGAAGGGCGCAGGCAAATGTTGTGTGAAAAAGTTGCAGGCAAAATGTAAAGCGTATTTTGTATTTACCCGTCTCATATATTGGCCGGCATATATTGATTTGCAGTTCCGTAATATTCTCATGTGAGAATTAGTTATGTGTGAGTTATCGAATTGGCGCCGTGTATAAGAACCACCTACAATGGAGTCAAGCTTTTTGTACAGTGTATTTTTGCGAAGTAAAGTTCATGGGTATTTGATATTTTGATTAGCATGTTGGCATGGATTTACTGGCAAAAATTTAAACATGTTATCGTAGAGCATTGTTTTTTCTTTTTTTTTTTTTTCAAAAATTGTAATTAACAAAAGAATTTATTTTTTAAAAAAACTGTTTTAAGCCTAATGTATCAAATTAAAACAAAAGAAACATATATTTACATCAACAAAACAACGTCCGGATAAAATAGTATAACCTTAGTCATTGTATGCACAACTTAGGTTTTTGCCTACTTGAGGTACACCTGCTCCTTTGTGGCAAGTGACGTATCAAAATTAACATGCATGAAATGATCTGAAAAAAATAAAAAGAAATGGTTATAGGACAAACAAAAAGCATTTAAAATTCTCAATCACTTTACTTTCTACTTCTCTCTCTGCAAAATGCCATTGCAAGTGATGCAAATCTTCTGAATTCGTAAACTTCATAATACATTGTTTGTGACATTTTCTAGCATTCAAGCTCTGACAAATAAATTCAATAAATATTAACAGGATTCAAGAGAAAATTGAAAGTTTGTACTAAAAAATTGAGCATAATATCACTAAATTTGCATAGTACTTTTGATATTTTTGCTTAACTTATATTTACATGTAAGATACATGGAGTCCGACAAAGCAATGAGCAGAGAAAACATAGATTAGAAATTTAACAACATGATTTTCCTTTGAAGAGGCAAGCAAGTTATGAAACAAAAATTACTTGATTACTTTAAGGCAATGCACAAATCACAGCCTTATTTCACCCCCTCCCTTCAAAAAAACAAATCTTCAATAAAATGTGCGATCATGTGAGTAGAACATATTTATTGATTTTGTGATGTACATTGTGAACATCTTTAATATTTATGATTATGCTAACTAGTATAAAGCATAGGACACAGTTATGTTTTAATTACTAATTATACAGTTCTAAATTTATTCATTGTATGTTAGGATCAACTGTGCCACAAAGATGACAAATGACTGAGTTCACATATGACAAGTCAATAAGCCACTAAGATTAGGAATGATTGAGTTCACAGATGACATGCAGGTGAATGAGCAACATTTACTAAAGGAGGGGACAACAAATATCAAGCAACGAGAATCACCTTCTCCATTGCTAGAATACACAAGGAGACCAAGAATGAAACTGTTGCTTGCAAAATGAAGGTGATCGGTAAGCCTATTGGTGATGCAAATTATATTGTACCTCGTAAGGTACAAGACCACTGTACACACTACTGTTTTCCATGCACTAATTCACTGCACGCTCCTCTTCATTGGTTCATTTTAGTTCTGCTCATGCGCAATTGACATTTTAAAAAACAAAAAACTCTCTGCAATCAACTCTCTCATCTTTCGCATGAATAACTCCTATCGATTGTTTGGGTATAATGCGCATGAATTTTACACTTCATTCTACCTAGATTTAGCTCAAATAATTGGCAAATTGGGTCATTTATCTGTGTTGTTTTTGTAGGTAATAAAGAAAATTGCATAAATGGCTGATAATTCGTGCAAAGCATGCCAAAATTAGGCACATTAACCTGGAACATCTTGTTGGATAACCTGGGATAACCATGAAGCAAGGTCGGGTCAACAAGCACAAAAATTGTGGGAGAAATAAGGAAGAAGGACATTGCAGAAATTTAGCATGGGCTGCCAGTGCCGAGGGCAAAGGTTGTCAGTGCCAGGGGGCACAGGGTGCCCATGCCAAGTGCCGCGGCCGTGCTGAATCCTGTTGTTGCTAATATTTTATGTGCAGAATTCCAGAAACTTGGCGCGGGGTGCCCGTGCCCCGTGGCACGACCGTGCCATCCGCTGTCTTGCCCTGCTTATGTTGTTGGCTTCCAGAGGTTTGGCAGGGTTTGCCCATGCCACTTGGCAGGACCGTGCCAAACCTACTGCGTCGGGATCTATTTAAAGTCCCTTCCCCCATTTGTGTAATTATCTAATTGTTAGGTTTTCAGAATAAGGTTTAGCTAGGGTTTAGGAGAGATTAGTGTAGATTTACTTTCATTTTGCAACCACTTTTCAAGAGTAATATTAATGAAGTTTTGATGCAATTAGCTTTCTTTCTCTCTCTTTAATCTTTCTTTTCATTCAAGTTCTTACTTTGTTGGGTTTGATTTACTAGTTTAATGCCCAAATTTGCATACTTTTATTTATTGATGGAGTGCAATTAGCGCCTCCATTTCCTTATCATCCTTCTATTCTCTTATCTATTCTTAATCTCTTATTCTCTTTCTTAAAGGATGCAACTTTCAAACTCTTTCTCTCTCCTCCATCTTAGGATTTGAAAACCCACTTTTACAAGTTGAAATTTTTGGCTTTAAATGGGTTAGATTAGGAATAGTTGAGTTAGATTGGAGAGAATAAGTGGAGAATTCACTTCTAATCATCACCCACTTGCTCCAACAATGGAGACCAACTTCCATGGTTGGATTTTCAAGGTATGAGGTACTCCGCCTTTTCTCTCTGCTTTTAGTTAGTAAATTTCATGTTTTCTTAGTTAATTAGATGTTTTGCTAGTTATTATTAGTTCATATGATTTTTTTTGTTTTTGTTTGTTAACTATGCTTTGCTTTAGTTTAGTTCAATTAATCATGTTGAGATTAAAAACTAGAATTAGTGAGTAATTAGTTTAGTTAATCATGCTTAGTGACATTTATCACTTTTTCTAAGTTAGAGTTGGGGTTGAAAATCATTAGTGACTTGATTTCCACACCGTCCCAGAGAACGACAGATTTCTACCCTTACTCCCTCTTCAAAAAAATTACATCATCAATCAGATCACTACTCTCCTCCAAACTCAAATTAATCAAATCCATTTTGATTCAACTTGAATTTCTCATCTGAAAACCCTAATTGTAGCAGCTTTCTTGCTTGAAAACTCAAACTAGGTGATATGGATAAAGGTTTTGGTTCATGTATGCTCGATCATGGCTTGTCGATCATTGAAGCAACGACAGAAGATCAACCTTTGGCAATTTTGCTATGTACTGCAGCTCAAGGATCAACCATAACTGAGCCAAGTGTAGATCAAGGTGTATTAATTCTATTTTGTAATTATTCAGAGTTTTTCCCCAGAATTCAATGTTTCTTTCACCAATTGATTTAGCTTTTTTTATGTTTTTAACCTAATTGATTTGGTCTCCTTTTAGGTTTTATGTCTTGAAAATTGGCTATTTTTTATTTACGTTGAAGTATTGCTAGTTTGTCATTGACTAATTACTTGATTATTATGTGTTAAAAGTTTAGTTAAGAAGTAGTTTCTTCATTTTTTATAAGTAGTTATGTTAAAGCTTACTTATGAAGTAGTTTCTTTGGATTTCTGTGTAGTTACTCTAAAGCATTAGTTTAAGTACACTAACATACCTACTTAAAAACACTAAAACAAAGAGGACTACTTATCATTCTGTTTTATTGTGTGCCTGAATTTACTTAAAAATTAGTGGTCTTCTGTGTTTATCTTTTCTTTTTTTTCATTCGCTTTTACTAGCGTACAATAGCATCCTACTATCACAATTGCAATAAGCTCAAGTGAAATTCAAGTAGTTAGAGAATCAGAGGAGTCACAGTTGCTAGGCCAGAAGGTCAAGTCATAGGATGAGGCCATTTAGCTTTGTACTGAACATGCGTATAGGATTGGTTTTGGTGTCAGACTTGGTAATGTTAAGTACAAATGCAGGACTCTTGTTACTAGAGAAAGAGAAATGTACTACTCCAAATGAGGACTTAAGAGAAACCCAAAGAAGAATGATGAGTCATGCTCAAAGCAGAACACTTGAAGTAATTGCAATGCAAAGGTTGTTTTCCGTCGTGATAAGAATGACGATTGGGTTTGCACTAGTCATATAATGGAGCATAACCACAGTTTTTTATCAAGTGATGAAATCCACTTGCATTGTTCCCATAGGAAGATGGAAAAACCTCATATTGAGTATTTCTGAAAAATGAGGAAGAGTAGTCTTAAAGCATCACAAATTTATTGTGTTTTGAAAAATAAAATGTTAGGGTCCCCCTGCTCTGGGTTTTACTCAAAGATATGTTTACAACAATCTAGCTAAGGAGGATAGAAGGATTTTGGAAGGGGGTGATACAAAGCATTTGGTAGATACGTTTGAAGATAGAGCTCAAAAAGAGAATGATTTTTTTTAAAATCTTACTCAGCAAGATAGTGAGGACGATTTGGTTAGCTTTTTTTGTGGAGGGATTCTCAGATGGAAATTAATTATCTTCTATTTGGTGATTTATTGGCGTTTAACACTATGTATCGGACAAACAAATATGACATAATTTGTGACCCATTTGTTTACATGAACCACTAAGCAACTAATGTCATAGTCGGCTGTGGGTTTCTATTTAATGAGAAAGTCGAGAATTTCATTTGGTTGTCCAATACTATCCTTAGATCAATAGGTGGTATAGCTACAAAGGCAATAATAACGGATCAAGCCTTGTCAATGGCTAATGCAATAGAGGAAGTGTTTCCAACTAGTCATCATAGGCTTTGCGGTTAGCACACTCAATAGAATTCCAAGTGTCATATTAATCATTTGAGGATGCTGCCTAATTTTGTCACCAAATTTGATCGCATTCTATTTACGTGTGACACAATATCTGAGTTTGAACAATGCTGGTTAAGGTAACAACTTTAAATGCAATACCTATATTCACTAAAACTCAAACTATTCTACACTAATTTTCACGTTTGTCCCACCTTTTTGTAGTTTACTATCTGATTACAACTGTGCTGAGAATCCTTGGCTGTCAAGGCTTTACCGCATGAAAGAAAGTGGCATCCTGCATTTTCAAAGGATTACTTTTCTAGAGGAGTTTTGTCCTCTCAAAGGAGTGAGAGCAGAAATTTATCACTATTAAGGCGGTTGAGTAAACTTTTTGGTTCATTTGATTTTTGCAATATCTTCTTTGATGTTGTTAGTGAATGGTGATCAAAAGAGAAAAAAGCCCGTGTACAGAATAAAGAAGGCTACACTGATATGTATTTACCTCAAGTCTGGATTTTACAACAAGTTGTCAAGATCTACACCATTAACATGTACAAAGTTGCCAAAGCTGAATATATGAAGGGACAAGGGCGCGCTCAAGACCGTGTGAGTTTTGTCCAAAATGAGAGAACAACTGAGCATGTGTATTTTGTATTTGAGAAAAGATATGGTAACGACTTTGAGTTCTGTGTTAGAATTAATGCCAAGAACTATATCATATCTTGTGATTGCAAAAAATGTAGTGAAGCCGGGATATTATGTTGTCATGCTCTACGGATTTATAATATTTACTAGGTCAAAGACATAATTAACAAGTTCATGTTAAAGAGATGGACAAGAGCAGCAAGGCCTCAGATAGATATTCAAGTGTCTTGTGAGAATCGTAATAATTTCGTGCCCTCATTAATATGGAGAGCACAAACGCTTAAAAATTTCGAGTGTCTGCCATTATCTAGTAAGGAAACTGTGAAAGGAAGGAGATTTGTGATGAAATGTTCATGAAACTAAAGCGAGATGTGGAGTCAGAGATTGGTTTTGTGCATGTGTCTTATGTGGAAGAGGAAAGAAGGGACACTATTATGGTGATTCGAGACCCTGTCGGCCAAAGAAGAAACGGAGAAAGAAATGTGAGACCAAAAAGCAATTTGGAGAAGATCATTAGAAGAGCAAGGTCCGAGAAAGCAACTTCCGTTACAAAGAAAAAAATATATTGTTCAAGTAGAGCAGGTAAGACAACAACATGTCTAAATTTAAAACATTTAGTTTTTAGGTTTATTAGTGGCTTTTTATTTTGTGCACACATAATTGATTTTTCTTTAACAAAAAAAATTACAGTGTCAAGCATGGGGGAAATGTATCAAATGTTTAGGCTAATTTTTGAAGAAAGAGGTGCACAAACTGCAAGCACAAGCCAACCTATTGCTACTATTGATTTGAATGTTCCTTCAGATGTTTGAAGTACTAGAAATAGACAAATTAGACTTTTTTAATAGGCAAAAAATATATTTTGCATAAAGGGTTCTGTTTTGCAATAGTGGTTGGATAGTTGTGAATATAATTGGAAATATTTTTTTGACATATGAAAGTATTTGAGTTGTTACCTTTTAAAATTTATATTAAATAACTTTAATGGGCCTAAGTGCTGTTGATTTGAATGAAGGATTATGGGTGATGTTTAGTGTAAAATACAATGATATTTGGTGTATGAAGAACAATTTAGTAAAAAATTACAGTCAGATACCTTGGTTTGTGTGGAAATCATAATTAGGGGGCCATGTTATTAGAATATATTTAAAAGATCCAATGTTCTGTGGAAATTATTTTAAGGGGGCAATGTACTGTTTTTATTTTCATCTTTCGCCATGAACTTTTCATATTCGTATATTTTACCCAAATACATAAAAATTTACTTACAAAATTTTATTTTTGTGCATATGATATTTTGCTCAGAAGTACTACTCAAAGCCCTGTTTCAAATGGTATCAGAGCTACATGACCAAAAACAATTAAGATAATTAAGTTAATTAATCATTTATTAAGCTAATTAACTGCATTAAGTGCTTGAATCCTTACCTACTTTCCTACTCCTACTTATTCAGATATTGTGAACTCCTAAGAAAGTGATAAATGCTTAATATATATATTATTTTAGGGTCATTTTCCTCCATTTTTAGGGAAAGTTATGTGCTTTATGTTATAGTTTACACTTTTTTTTCTGTTTTACACTTGGGTATGGTTATTTGATGTGTTTTGCAGCATTTTAGGCCATTTTGACCCAGCATTTGACCCTCATTCAGATGTATTTTGACTCACCACGAATGCCCCTAAGTTGCTATGCCCGTGGAGGGAAGAAGAGCAGAAAAATTTCGATTCCAGCCAGCAGCACGGTCTGCCTGTGGTGGAAGCATAACTGCTATAGTGTGGCTGAGGTTAATTGGGTTTTCCTATAAATACGGCCATTTTCGCAGTAGAAAGATATCTATCATCTCCATACTCCTTTCTACTCTACTTAAATTAGGGCTTACATTAGAGGAAGAGCAAGTTGAAGGTGAAAATTGCAAGGATTCCGGATCTGGTTTACAACGACGGTTCAAGCGCGCATTGGCTGAGCAATTCCTATCCCTTCTCTTCTCTTTTCTCTTTATGTTTTTATGCTTTTAGATTATTGTTGATTCTTATGTTATGTTTTGGATTTGTTCTTCTTGCAATTAAGTTGAGTTGTGTTGATTGAACGGATTCTTGTTTTGATCTAAAAGCATTTTGGATTTGTTGGGTGTGTTTTATTGAATCTTAGATGTTGATTTGCGAGTAGGAAACTTGATCAATTTCTTGCTTGTTTTAGACATTTGGTAAAAAACTGATAGGTGACACTAGAATATTAGAAAACTAAGATTTGACTCATGTAGGTGTGATCTTGAGAAAGACTCACCGTTTAAGAAACCTCTAGGTTTGATAATCGCATTCTTAATGACCTTAGATTAGTTAAAAACCCTTGAGAAATGGTAGTTGATTAGATTTACGAATTTCATTCCACCTTGAAAGAGGGGTTTGATAATTCAATTATCGGTTTTAAAATTACCCATCTAAAGAAAAGACACTTGATTAATTTTTGAGTTGAAAAATTGCTTGGTTTGATTAAATTCCTTGATTGATTATCTGTTAGATTAGATACTAGATTAATTTAGTTTCAATATCAAACTTGGATTCCTTAGCATATCTTGAGGGATTATAACCTAGTAGTTTCACCGAGTCTCTGTGGGATCGACTTTGATTTGCTACAATGCCACCGTACACTTGTGGGCCTATCAAGTTTTTGGCACTATTGTTGGGGACTAGTATCGAATATTGGTTTTTCCTTATAGATTTGACTAAGCATTTTATTTTTCTTTGGGGAAAAAAAACCTAAATTTTTTTTTTTTGAAAATTAACCAAAAAAATTGAAAATAAAAACAATAGTAATTTTCCATTTTTCCCAATTTGAGGATGAATTATTTTGGAAGTATTTAAGCTTTTTAATGTCTTTCTTGCTCAATGTGGGTATTGTATTGGTAAATGAAAAATTTTAGACATTATTGATGACGATGTGAATAGTGAACCTGTATTCTTTTAGAATATTGGGATTTTCATCGTAAAGGTGTTGACGAGGCATGTTATTTGCTTGAGTGGGTTGCTTAGGATTCATTTGAGTTTGAAAAGGCTAGTCGTATTTCTAAATATTTATTTCCTAATCCTTGTATGTTCTATTCTAGATCTTATTATACCCCTTTTTGGTGTAACTTCTGTAATTCTTCTGATCATGAAACTAGTTTGTGTCCTTATTACGCATGTTATACTCAACCTGACTTTGCATCACCTCGGGACAATATTGGGGTTGTCCTATCCTTACTGATTCATTCTTCCCTTTTGCTCAGTGTACGGGGCTTGAGGTGGATGAGCCTTTTGGGGTAGTTGATAGGTTTGATGTTGCTGATGCATGTTTTAAGTCAGAAGATATTTTAGATGAGGTGCATGATCTAGATGAGACTCCTTTGGAGGGGTCACGTGAATTGCTTATGCACGAGGAGTCTCCTAACCTTGGTTTTGATGATAGTGTTATCCCCAATCCCCTTGATCATTCTCATGTTTCCTCTATGTGTTCATTACCCTCTCTTTCCCCCAAGTATTATAGTGATGTTCCCATTGATAATCCTAAGATTTGTAATTCTAATGCTGGCTTGGGCTATGAGAATAACGTGTTTGACATGCTTGGTGGGAATGCTGATAATTATGTTTCCCTAGGTTACATAAGAGGGTACGATCCCTCCATTGACCCTTATTGTGTATGCTTAGGGGACTTGTCTAAGAAAATCACATGGACTACATTCTTTAATCCTTCCTATGATTTTCTAAGGCCATTGATAAGGTTAAGAGGATGCTTAACGTCTTTGGAACAATTTTAGTTATTACCTCTTACCTTTTATTTTTTGAATTATGGTCCCAGGAGTTTGACAAGCTTCTGCATGCCTTAATGATGTCTGATTAAAAGGGTCGAGTCTTGACAACGTGATGGAGTGGCTGATGCTCCATGTGCCCCGATTATTACGAGGCTGCATAGCTTAGATGCACTTTGCACCTAACCTGGTGAGATCGTTATATTTTGTTTTCCTTTCGCTTCTCTTACTTTCTTTCCTTTGCATAATAATGCTCTATCTAAGTATGGGGGAAGGGTAATTTTTATGTTTTCTGTTTCGATTATTAGTTTGCATACATGTTAGAGCATATAGTTTTAGGTTCCTTTTTGTTTGCATTAGTGATTTGCATTTAGTTGATTTTTAGATTGCATATAGGATTGCAAGAAGCGATGGTATGGATTGGTTTGAGATTCCCTCCAATGATGATTCTTTAGGTATGACAGCTTTCACGAGCTTGAGTAACTGTTGATGTGTAATCCCTTTTGGTGCTATAACTTTTTGAAGGTTTTGTGAATATTTCTTGTTTGACCCTTGCCTTGTTTGAGAACTAAGTTGCCCCCTAGAGTCCTTAGCACTAGTGTTTGTACATGGAGTCATTTTACGAGCTTAATGAGACTTTGGTAGATGTTCCGTGAGATTTTGAGCCTTATTTGGACTAATCATTATATTTAGTCTCATGCTTCTTTCATGTGTGTGACTCTTCCATGTTGCATCTCTAGAACTTATTTTCAATCTTGTTCAAAACCACATTAGCATGTGCATATTTGATGATATGATAGATGCATTTTTTTCCTTCTTCGGCCATTTTAGCCACATAGCCAAATAGCCTGCCTTTGTGTTACATGTTTTTTCCCCTTTGCTAGCCCCTTTAAGCTTATGTCCGTCTTAGTTTTGATCCCTTCATATTAGCCCTTGGCCAGTCGCATATTCTACCTTTAAGCTAAGTCCATGGAGCATCACTTCATCTATGTAGTGGGTGGTTTTAGGGATAATTGAGTTTTAAGGTGGCATTGGTATTTTGGTTTGTTGAGGGATTGATGATATTGAACATTTACTTTGGTTCCCTCTTGTTTGGGTTGCGTATGCATATATATTCGGTTGTGAGTTGATAGTTAGTGATCCTATGTTTTGCAATAATTGCAATTTATATTTCATTTCCCCAAAAAAACCAAAACAAAAAAAAAGAGATAAAGTTATGTTGAAAGAAAAAAGGAAGTTAATTGGATGACATGTCGGACTTCATATTGGTAAGAGAAGATACAGGAGAAAGCTTTAAAAGGAATGTCATGCTCTGCATGGTTGCAACATTTTTCGATGGCAACCAACAAAGATATTGTACTAGCATATTTTTGAAAAATGCGGCCCATGTTGAAGTTATCCAATCATACAATTGGAGTCAATGTACAATTAACCGGGTCATTGACCCAACAAGGAAGAAGAAAGAGGAAAAAAGCAAAATTTTTGAAGGTCTAATCACATTCTTACTAGTATGATAAAAAAAGGCGTTTTCATATATACATTCACAAAAATACTGATGCCTATTTCTTCAATTACAGGTGTTCTTCTTAGACAGATTTAAGTTCTTTCAAAGGACAATTGAGAGACAGTTCCTAACCATAACAAAAGAAAAAAAATCGGAAGGAGATTACCGGAAGAAAGACATAAGAAAACACATAGACTAAGGAGTCTAGAACCTCCTGACTCGAACATCAAGCTTCTAAAATCATACAAGAAGGAGAGCAACATATCCTTTTTTGTGAATATTTAAAGTCAGTTTCGTGAACAAACTATACGACTTTTGTGAACAATACGAAAAATAGAAAAACTACAATACAACCATAGATTTTTGTGAACATTTGAAGTCAATTTTGTGAAAAAACTATGTGACTTTTATGAACGATTAAAAAAATAGGAAAACTACAGTAGAGACTTAGACAATAAGACAAGTATATTTTGTGAATTACAAGATGAACTTTTGTGAACAAACTAAATATACAAAGAAAATGATGAGGATGACACTTTTGCGTGGTATATTTTTGTGAACAACTGTATGAATCTTTGTGAACAATTCATATCAATAATCTGCACTATAAGTATGTACTAAGCAAGGGTATGTATTTGTTAGTGAACAACTTGGTATATTTTTGTGAATAACTTATATGAATTTTGTAAACATGTATAAAATGGAATTCTTTGGACTATAGAAACATTATTTTTTTTTTTTTTTGCTTAACTTGTTTGTAATATAGCAAGACATAGAGGGCATTGTTATATGTTCAAAGACCTCATCAATGTGAAAGTTGAATTTGGTGACTACATGAAACACATTGCCAGAAACTATCATTGAAGTAAAACAATTTGTAAAATTTGACATAAAGTTGTTGATATCTTCTATGAGTTATGTGACCTTGAGATTGCATTTAGGACAAAGTCATCCAAGACTGAATCTGAAGAGCACATGATGTTAAACAAGATCATGGGGGTGTCAAGATTCAGCCAAGATGATGAATTCTGGATGAGACTTGAAGTTTTGAAGACTTGTGAATTATTTGACAACTTACCTTGAAGAAGTCAAAGAACGAAAAAAGATGAAAACATGCCTAAGTACTCATTGGTCACAGACAATGAACATCTAGTCTCTAGTGGTGCAAAATCTTACAAAAAGAGAAGATGATCACAAGGTTGATGAGGATCCAATAAAAAAATCTAGATGTGGCTTATTTAAAGTAAAGTTGAGCCTATGACGGACGAAGAACCCATCACTAAAGGAAATCAAACAGACAGAGGATAATATTGAGAACAAGATGAAGGAAGCACAAAAAGCAACTGATTTGAAGATTTCTCCTGAACAAATGTTAAAAGAACTTGTTTTGGAAACTCATGTTGCAAATTTATGGATTTTTGACACTTTAGAACCAAAAGAAATAGCTATAAAGTGAAGACCTCAGCCTGATAGCCAACAAACAACTCTTGAAAACATAAAAAGAAAGCAGCCTCATAGAGAT
The DNA here is from genome assembly GCA_029747015.1 of Carnegiea gigantea. Lineage (NCBI taxonomy): Eukaryota > Viridiplantae > Streptophyta > Magnoliopsida > Caryophyllales > Cactaceae > Carnegiea > Carnegiea gigantea. Next base: position 126,095 of record JAKOGI010001504.1, read on the forward strand.
CCAAAGAAGTTACTTGAAGTATTATGTTCACCTGTGTCTACAGATAGAGAAGCATGTGAACATACTTGTCAAAAGAGTAGAAGTTGATTTGGAAATATCTCTTGCTTGAATCAGAAGAAGAAAAGAGTAAGTAAAAACATTCAGAATCAAAAAATTAATTTTTTAAAATAATAAGCACTATCTCCTAAACAAAATCATGCTTGTAACCTTTTTGACATGAGGTGTTGATGTTCGAGGCTTGGTAATTCAGCAGAAGTCGGTTTAACTTTATAACATCGTCCAGTAGTTCGGCTTGACTAAAATGTGATGAATATTTAGGCATCCATATTTAATAACACATAGAGGGAAAAAACAGTGCTAAACCACTTAGATTCTTTATAATAGTTGATACTTTTGTAAGTAAAACCACATTCTAAATACACATGGAGATAAAATATTAACAACTTGTTTATATTTTGTGAACATTTTCCATGACATTTGTGATCATCCACATGCATGTAGATGCACAACACGAAGACAAGAAACTTGTATGCCTAAGAGAAAGAAAGATATGTTAACCTCAGAAAGTTTGTTGACAAGAAGTTATGTAGAGACGCATAGATAAACATCACAAAATTCAACATGGTAAGTTTTTAACAAAAGAAAATAACAAATTTAATGGTCGACAAATTTAGGTTAGATTTAATTATTTAGGGTAATAATTTTATTAGTTTTATTATATTAAAATTTTCATGTTAATTGAATGTATTAAGTTATGTGAGTAAATTTTAGGAGTTTCTTCATTTATCGAGTAATTACATGAAGTTAGCGAGTTAGTTTAACTAACTCCAATGTGCAATTGCGTTAAATTAACAAATTAGGATAGATTGATTTAGCCAATCAATGTCGAAATCGGTTTAGACTTAGCATATTTGGACCCAAACATTTGTTACATAAAAAGCTTGGAAAAAAAGTAATTGAGTAAAAAAAAAAGAACTGGGCATCTACATCATTTCCCAGCCATAGCACAACTAATTCAATATAACTCTGCAAAAGCTCACATGTCATTCTCCTCACTCACACGGTCACACCACCACTCGCTACTGTTTGTGGAGACAAGAGAGTGAGGCACAAAGCGAGATTAAGACAGTGAGACAGAGAAAGAGGATGAAGAAGGTAGCACTACCAACAGCCGAGCAAGAAGAAGAGGAACCGAGTAAGAAAGTAGTGGTTGAAGTCACAAGGGAGAAGAGGGATAGGGTAGTGACATAAGAGGAAGAAGAGGATGCAAAGCCAGCCTCAAATTTCCCGATTCAGCCCTAAAGTTGGCATTAAAGCTTGGACTAAGGTGGGTGAATCCCTAAATTAACACTAAATTTTGAAATATTTTTGTTTAGCAATGAAAATCTCTATGTAACTATTGAAGTTAGGGTTGTTGGAAGGTTATGGAAATTTTAAGAGGACAATTGAAATGAAATTGTTGGAGTTACTGGATTGTATTATTATGGTTAATAATTTTATTGGTTGTATTATATTAAATATTTAGTGTTAATTGAATATATTAGTTTATGCGAGTTTATATTTAGGAGTTTCTTAATTTATCAGGTGATTATGTGTGATTAGCACATTACTTAAACTGATGCCAATGTGTGACTGCTTAAAATTAGCAAAGTTACAACAACAATAACTCCCGGTATAAGTCCCGCTTTTGCGGGGTTTGGGGAGATCAAGATATAGGCAACCTTACCTCTACAAACATGACTTCCCATAGAGAGATCGATTCTAATAGATTCACATGAGAAGTTTTAAGAAAATATTTTAGATCGAGGTTGAAAATCACTTGATAAACAAAGGTAACAAAAACAAGACATAATTACTTAAAAAAATATTAATTATAATGAACAATAGAGGAGGGATAAGAGTTGTATGTACCTCAAGCAAAAAGTAGTGACATAATACTAAATTACTAATCTGGTAAGAGCAGTTTACAACTTAAACAATCAGAGGTGGGAGAATAATAATGTAGTTGCAGTAAGTGTACTACTAGTATAAAAAATATAGCAAATGCAAGATAGCATACAAGCTACTACAACACAAATTTTCTACCATTCAGAAACCAAAGGAGTGCCAAGAAGGTAGCTGCCTAATGGTCGAAAACCTTAATTTTAGACCTCTACAAATTAATATCCTGAGTCATGTCGTCTGTTCACCGTAAAAATTTTAAATCATGTCTAATTACCTCAACCTAACTTTTCTTAGGGCATCCTTTGCCTCCTCTACATTCTGGGAGGTAATTCATCTCACATTTTCTCATAGGAGCTTCCACATTCCTCTCTTTAACATGACTAAACCATCTAAGTATGGTTTCTCTCAACATATCTTCTATGGTTGCCACTTTGACTTTATTTCTAATCACCTCGTTTGTTATCCTATCCAAACTCATGTGGTCGCACATCTACCACACCATCCTCATCTCTGCTACCATAAAGTTGTGGACTTGGACTTTTTCATTGGCTAGCACCTGGAGCCATACAATAGTACATGTTTGACTATTATACGATAAACTTTGCCTTCTAATCTTATAGGGATCCTCTTATCGCACAACACTCCTTATGTTGTTGTACTTTAGTACGGTGGTTAATGTCTTCGTTAATGTTCCATTTCTCTTGAAGTAACGAGCCCAAATATTTAAACTTCTCCGCCTGTTGTATAGCCACCCCATCAATGGTCACTTCTCCACTGCCCTGTTTCTTCCATTGAAACCACACTTTAAATATTCTGTTTTCGGTCTACTTAATTTAAAACCGCTAGACTCTAGTGTATGCCTTCATCACTCCAACTTATTCTTAACTCCATCCATAGTCTTATCAATAAGGTTAATATTATTAGTGAATAATGTACACCATGGTATGTCATCTTGGATGTCATTAGTGAGATCGTTGATAACAATAGTGAAGAGAAATGAGCTTAAAGTTGATCCCTAAAGAAGTCTAATACCAATAGGCAAGGCATTAGTGTCACCTAATCACGTCCAAACACTCGTCTTTACTCTCTCGTACATATCCTTAATAACTCATATATATACAACTGACACTCCCTTCTCCTTCAAGAACAGCTATAACACTTCGCGTAGTATTTCGATCACCCTTTATTACAACTTCATAGTTTAGCTATGTAGCTATATATCTCTACAATTGTTGCAATTTTGAATATCCCCCATGTTCTTATAGAGGGGGTAATTGTACTGAACCTCTATTCACTGGGCATATTTGTAGTCCTAAGGAAGACATTAAAGAGCTCCGTTAACCATTTTAGTCCCTCTACACACGTACACTTCCACACTTCCACTAGAATTTAGTTTGGGTCATGGCCTTTCCATTGGGCATCTTCCTCAGAGTCCTTTCAATCTCCTCTTTGCCAATACGATTACAACATTAACAAGGATAATACTAATGCCTCTCACCCCATCCATTATCCCTCCTCTGTAGGTACTTGATCGTTACCTCATTAAAGAGTTTGTGAAAGTACATTTTCCATCTTTCTTTTATTTCTGCTTTCTCTATAAAGACTCTATAGGTTGCGTCGTTAATGCACTTTACATGACTCAAGTCTCTTGTTCTCCTTTCCTTAATCCTTGATAGCTCAAGGACCTTCTTCTGACCTTTCTTAGAGTCAAGTTTTCAATATAACCTCTCATAAGCTATGTTCATGGCTACAATGATGGATTTCTTTGCTACTTTTTTTTTGGTAGACATATATCTAACTTCATTTATATCTTTTCTTCATTGATTCCACTATTAATAAAAGCAATGTATGCTTCTTATTTCTCCATGACCTTTACTTTTACTTTATCATTCCACCACCAAGCTCTTTCTATTTTGTCTTTATCTCCTCTAGATAAACTTAAGATTTCCTTAGCCAACCTCCTAATACACTCTGCCATTGTTTCACACATTTGGTGTGTTGTCCTACTTGTTTCCAACTCCCTTTTGCCTTAACTTTCTCCGATAACATTGTTGCATTTTCTTTATTAAGATTCTACAATCTAACTCTAGGATCCCAAAACATTTTGTTCTTCTATTTTGAACTTCTGATCTCAACATCCATTACCAATAACCTATGTTGTATCCCCAAAAATTCATGTACAATCTCTACACAACCTTTTATTTTCTGCTCTAATTAAAAAGAAGTCGATTTGAGTCTTCGTGTTGTCAGTCTTAAAGGTCACCAAGTGACCCTCCTTTTTCTTAAAAAAAGAGTTTACAATCACCAATTTATATGACACCACAAAGTCCATAATTGAAAATGCTCCCTTATTTCTTTCCCTAAAACCAAAATCTCCATGAGTCGTATCATAGCCATCAACTTTCATTCCAATATGTCCACTCAAGTCACCTCCTAAAAATAGTTTCCCATTATAAGGCACATTCTGGATAACCAAATCTAAATCCTCCCAAAGTTGTTTCTTAGCATCATCTGTCAAGCCAGTTTAAGGTGCTTGAATACTAACTAACTTGAGGATCTCTAACCCTGACGTTAACTTAATAAGCAAAATACGGTGACTCCTATACCTCATCATGACTACTTGCTTTTCCAACTCACTATTAACCAAAATACCAACTTCATTTTTAGCTCTATTAAACCCCAAATACCAGAGTTTATACCCATCAATCCCACCCACTTAGTCTCTTCAACACAAACTATATCAATCCGATGTCTACGTAAAGCTTTGACTAATTTGAATTGACTTTTCTATAAGAGTCCCAATATTCTATAATGCAAAATACAACTGCTTTGTCCCTATTCTCCTTCTAGTGCCATTCCTTTCTCCCCCCCAAATAGATAAGCTTGAACTAACCCATTATTCGCCATTAGCTGAAGCTAAAAAATAAAGTAATGACATTGGCCATAACAACAATTACCACGACCACAATACTAACACCAAGAAAAATGATGAAAATAAGTGAGAGTATGCAAATGAATAATAATAAAAAATAACATTAAAAAATAAAATAATAAACCAAGGTAAGTTAAATTATACCAATAGAAAAGCCCACAACACTAAAAGAATCAAGTAGACAAATAATATATATATGCCACTAATTGGAGACAATGCAAGCATCGAAGCCATCTATCAATCAATTAAATAAGAAAAAATGTAAGGAAAAATAGATAATTGCATAGCAAAAACTACAAATTGAAGGTTCAACTAAAGGAAAAAGAGATGATGTATAATATTCATAAGCCATACAGAAGGATGAATGAACTATGAAGGAGTAGTAAAGTGATAAATAAAAAAACTTACAATAATGTGCTAGACTAGCATTTAGATGCTGTAAACAACCTTAATATTCAAGTTGAATCATCCAAACAGCAGCCTAATTATAAGTAAAGACTCACAAAGAACTAGGATTGCATAGAAATAACAACAAATGAACCAATAATTTGGGGCACAAAGCATCAATACGGAATGAAACTTAGAAGTGGGGAGAGAGATAGCAGAGGAGCGAGTGGAGGACGTCGGAGACAAAACGACAATGAGATATCAAAAATCCAAAAGCTTTAACATGCGTTGTGATTTTGAAAAATGCTCAATAATCAAAATTCAAAAATCAAATGTTGTTTGATCTAGAAAGGAGAACCAAACAGAAGAAAATCAAAACTGATGCTTGTTATGAAATGAATGAGGGTTGAGATAAGAAAGAGAATAAAACAGAGAGAGATTCAGGGCTAAAGACTTCATGAGCCGGTGACATGTTAACACAGTGGGATAACAACGGGAGCTCGCCGGTGGCGTACAGCAGAGGCTGCAGGCTAAGCCGTTAGGATTCAGCTGAAAACTCTACGACATTAGCAAAGTTAGCGAGACTAATTTGGCTATTGCACGTCGGAATCAGTTTGTGCTTAGCATACCTTGGCCAAATGCATTTTATATAGCAATCTAGAAAAAGTAATTAAGTTAAAAAAAGACCCAAGCGCCTACTTCATTTCTCAACCATGATGCAACCAACTAAAAATGCTGAGAACCCTTCTCAGCAAAAGCCCACTTGTCATTCTCCTAACTCGCACCACTACTTTCTACCTTTTAGAGAGAGAAAGAGAACAAGCAAGAGAGTGCACGGTAGAGAAAGAGTAGCAGGAAGTTAGCAGTAGCACCAGCCAAGGAAGAAGAAGAGGAACCAAACAATAGCGGTAGTACGCGCAAAGGAAAAAGGAGAACAGGCGAAGTATGGTGGGAGGAAGAAGAGGACTCAAGCCCAGCCTCAAATTGGCCAATTTCCGCATTAAAATCGGGTATGTTGGACTTAGGGCATGATACACCCCTACGGGGTGCAAGCCCAATAAGTCGATAGCTTAAGTTTCCCAGAAACCCTAGTTCTTCGTCTATCCTTCTAATGTAAAAGGGGGGTCAGTCTATGAGAAAGATCATTAGAGAAACATCGAGGGTTCTCTATAGTGGATTTTTTATACAAAACCTTAGGGTTCTTAGGCTGCAGGATTGTGAAGGCTCTCTGTATTGCGAGTCCCTTCCACGACCAGTGATTCAAGCCAAGTTTCGATCGTCTTCCGCTGTAGGATTAAGGTAAATTCATTTATGCTTAATTATTTATATTAATTCCTTGATTGGTATCAGAGCAAATCAACTTGTTTACTGGTTGGATAGTTTGTATGATTTCTTGAAAATCATGCCAAAGAAATTAGGTTACACTTTTATTCATCAGGAATAAACTCGAAACTTCATGCCCTTAATTCATGTAAAATCCTTGATGAATATTCATAAAAATTCTAGATTCTAATAGAGCTTGAAGAGAGATTTAATTTGATATTTGTGCGCATGATTTGGCTGTGTAATTAGGGAGTAATTGTGTTTCAAAATTCTAGTGTTCTTCATTTGTAAAACCCTAATTTGATTTCTAAAATCAATGTTTTCGTTCGATTAAATTGAAAATTGATGTATGGAATATCTATTATTCAACTTGATCGAATAACTGCTTGAATTTTGGCAAAGAATTTATCGCGTGCTTCGTGGGCTTAAGTCGAATAGTAGAACTCGATTTTCAGTCAAATTTGGACGATTTTTTTCCTCAATTGATGCCGGAATCATGTTTATCTTGTGATTTTGCGTAAAAACCCTTGATAATTCGATGCAATCTGGCTTATTTTTGGCCAAATTTTCGCAAAAGGTATCCCGCGAAGGCTAGGGTTAGGGTTCTAGTTTTTCAAACAGTTTTTGATCATTTTAATCAATTTCAGCCATTGATTCAAGCAATTGATTTGTGTAAAAGGCTTAGAACATCATTGGGAGCATAAGCCCTCAAACAATTTCCCAAGAAATGTCAGAATGTTGCTGGAATTTGACGATATGTTGCCGGAAATGTCTAGGGTTAGGGTTCGTATATTTGATGTCGATTTTGAACCCTCTTTGGTCATTGTTTCTTGCAATTGTTTTATGAATTTTGTTACCCATAAAGTTAGGACCAAAAGTGCTCTCAAATATGCTGGAAATTCACCGGAATTTGGTCGGTTTTTTCAAAAATGTTACCGGCGGCACTACACGGTTTCTCTTGTATTAAGGCTCGAAGTTGGCTTCGTTTTTGGCCATTTTTTAACAATTGATTATTCAAATCAATCCTAGAACATATCTGGGATGAATTTCAGTAATTGAATTGGATCAATTTGAGCGAAAAGTTGGTGCTTTGGTGTGGGGTTGGTCGACGGTCGCCGTGACCTGTTTCGTGGGCAACTGGGTCGTGAGACCCGCAGGAGGGGGCTGAGGAAGAGGGACCCCAGGGGTCACATGCTTTGCACATGATCCGTGACTTTTTTTTTTTGGTTTTAATTCTATAAAAACGATCTTTTTTTGAAAATTTTGGACATATCATTGACAGAAGGATTGACCAGTTGACTATGAGGGTTGACTAAATTGACCATAAGGGTTCATTTATGCTTTCATTTTTGGGGCATATGAATTTATATAATTTGATTGAAATTTCTTATGAGATTTCTCAAATATTCTCTTTTTGTGGATATATATTTATGATACTTGTTATCATTGTTTTGAGAATGAAATATTGTGTGATTCTTAGAGAATCTCCTATTTGAGCATATTTCATTCTATTGAAGTTCCTGAGAAATATGAGCACGTCTATTTAATGTCATTGGGATTATTTTGAGTGAAAATATTGTGTGAAATCTTTATGGTATTTTTGGCTCATTTGGCATATAATAAGTATATATGTTTGAATGAAATTTATGAAAAGTATATTACATATTATGAGAATATGTTTCATATATTGCATATAAAAAGTTATACATGTACTCTCCCTAAATAAGTTAGGTGAGAGGACATTGAAATTTCTCCCAAAAAAAATGATTTTTTAAGAATTTTGTTAAATATGCAATTTATGCCTAATATGATTAAATTAGTTTTCATATATTTATGGATATATGTTGAACTTTCTTGGAATATCCTTGAGGTTGGCATATCCTCTTTGATTAGAAATTTGAGAATTTCTTTTAGAATATTTCAATTTGTATTGTGTATTCTAGTAACTGGAATGAAACGGCAAAATTAATTATACTAAAATATTCATTCCTGTGATGATGATTGGGAATTATATGTAAATTTTTGACTCTAGGGTCTATGTTTGTATATATTAACTCTATCCATTATTGTCAAGTAACATGGATAAGTGTATGCTAAAATATTAGACGTATGTGTATTTTTGTGCTGAATGTAAAACTTTTGTGTTTTACAAGCATCATGTCAGCTGTCGCAACTGCTAGACTTAGGTATTTTGTTATAAGGTTTGACAATTATAATAAGAGCCTATATGTCTCCATGAGGGAGCACTTGAGGCACATGTCAAACATGGTAAGTGAATTGGTCGAAATGGGTTATGAATTAACCAATGAGCAACAAGTTCATGCCGTGATCCGTTCCTTACCTAATGACTGGGGCCATTTTAAGATGGCCTTGTCTCTAACTATGTATATCGTTAGTTTTGAGGACATTAGGCGATGACTTCAGCTAGAGGAAGAGCGGCAAGAGGCCGTCGAAATGACAAGTGCAGAAGTGCACTTGTCAACCTCTGATTCAAGGAATGGTTCTAAAAGGAAGGACCAAGGGAATTGGTTTGACAAGACTCAGTCAAATGAGGAGACTGAGCATAACAAGCAAAGCAAGGAAAAATGTTCAAGGACGAAGGATTTGATGAAAGCTAAGTGTCTCAACTGTGACCAAGTGGGTCACCATGCTTGTGATTGCGCTGAGCCCAAGAAGGTACTTAGCAATATCTCCTAGTGACGTTTGTGTTGCTAGCTGTATTTTTCTTTTTGAAGTTAATCCTATGTGGATTATAAGTTCAAGAATCCGAACTAAAGAGCTAGGAACCAAGAAGCTTCATTAGGCTTCTAACAGGTTCTTACATGCTTGAATGAGGACACATGTGGAGACAACAACAATGCGGTTGTTGGAGGAGCCGAAACATGCAAGTTAGTCCTGTATAGCGGTCGATACCCTATCCTATGTAAAAACCTACTTGTGCCTAAGATTATTTGGAATAATGTTGCTATATTGGTTTCATTTGACTATGTTCATGGCATTAAAGCTTAATTTGTTTTCTTTTAAGAACACATTTAGTATTGGTTCTGCTTTATTAGAAATGGTTTACTTGTAATGAATTAGATATTTATTCCATTAATCCGAGTGTTTGTTTTTCCATATTCATATAAATATGATGATCTAAAATGTTTATTTGTCATGCTAAAGTAGACCACATGGGTTAAAAGCATATATATACAAAAGCTAGCAAAATAAGATTTGTTAGCAAACATAAGTGGATTAGCCCACTTGAAAGCATAGTCTGGCACGAAAAACAACAACAAAACCATTTAATTTTTTAAAATTTTACTAAGAGCCTTATTTCCATTGTAGTTAATTCATTTGAATTTTCATGGTACAGTGAATGTGATAATAAGGCGTAGAGTTTCTATACTTCATCACATTTCACTTGATTTAGTCGTGTTTATTTGAGCTCAAATGAGTCTAAAGTGATAGGTTGGTTTAGAAAACATGTGACCTTGATTGAAAATCAATAAACCCAAGAGGTTAAGGCCTCAAAGACCAAATCATTATGAAATATATGTTCATGTTATGTTAGTGAATATTATGATGGAAAGGGAATAGTTTATTAGGTAACTACCCCGAAGCGTCTACAACAAAATGTTGTTATGGAGAAAGAAAATAGAATGCTCTTTAATATGGTAGGATCAATAATTGTACAAAATTTGTGAATCTCTTGTTTAGGAGATCTCCTGTGGTTGCAGTATGTGATCTTGACCTTGAACTTGTAAAGTAAATTGTCATCACCCCATATGAGTTATGGATTACAGCCTAATCAGAGAGTATTTGGACTTCAGGGGTATACGACCCATGAATTCAACCCGTCTTATGGGAATGCTAAAGGGGGAAGGAAGAGCGTCTTTATAGGATACTCTAACCTTGAAAGATTTTTGATTCACTGGCCTGTAAGATAGTGAGAGTGCAATAAAACTTAAATAATATATATCACATTCGAAGGAATAGATTTCCAAAGAAGGGTGAGATAGGTCAAAGCTTATCTCTATTAGCTCTCTAAACCAAATCGGATCCCTCTATTCGAGTGGGAGGATTTTAATTGATGATGAATAAGTTTATTGTCAAGACCCACATTCATTGTCAAGAGTAAATGAAAGTGATCATGTTCTTGTTCCAAGTGGGAGCAAATTCTATTCTTGTTCCAAGTGGAAGCAAGATGATTGGTCTTGGTTTAAGTGGGAGTAAAATCAATCTCCAAAGAAACGATGTGAGATTATATAAATCTCTGCTAAGACATGGTTGTCAAAAAGTACTTCTCCATGCCATTTGGGCAGTGAGGTACATGAAACTTTCATGACATTCATATAGAATGGAAATGAGCAAAGATGCCCTTTTCGACCGTCTAAGGACAAGTGAACTAAGACAATGGAAATGAAATGGAGCAAATAAAGTGAACAGTTGGTTAACCTTTTAGGACACAAAAGTTATTTGAGAACAAAATGGTTCTTAAATTGTAAGGCTAATGGCATAGTTGTCATTAGGCTCAACTTGTTGCAAAAGGGTACACACAATAGGATATGATCAACTACAAAGAGTTTCTCCCTCTTATTGTGTACGTTATCCTAATTTTACCATTCTCTAGCTATTATCACTAGTTTGGACCTAAAGTCACATCTTATGGGTCTGCAAATACCAATATCAAAGAGGTCTAAGTGAAGTTCCACTGAAAAGAACACAAATATGAGGTTTGTGGACATGTGAGTTCAATTGTGACCTTAAAGACTCTTCAATGGATTGGTATACTGTTGGTTATATCTAGTGGCTACACTGTGATTGATACCAAAAGGTCCCAAAGAAATTTTGTAGTCAAGTCATTATATGTGGATGACTTATTAATAGCTAGAAATGGCATAGAGTTACTAAGTAAGGCAAAATGCCTTGTCATCATCTAACTTTGAGATGATTAATATAGGTAAAGTAGCGTATGCTCTTAAAATAAAGTTTCTAAGAGAATATTCAAAGAGGTTATTCTTTTTCTGAAAGAGAATGACATCAAAAGATCTTTGAATAATCTAATATGCACACCTATGACCTTATTAGTAGTTAAATCAACAAAGGTGAGACCTTACAATAAAATGTGTCATACTCTGCTTGAAAAGGACTAATAAGCAGAACTTACTTTGTTAGGTGTGGTTAGAAGTCTAATGCATGATATGGTGCATATTAGATGTAGTATCTTCATATAGATATCAGCTAAACCTGAGACTAGCATAGCGGTAGAAAGTTAACTTCTGAGGAACCTGAAGGGAACCTCTGATCATGGTTTATGGCATAAAGGCAATAACTTGCATCAAAAGGGTGCAACGGTCTTGACTGTGGTAGGCTTATATGAGAAATGAACCCCCAAATATGTCTTCCAATTTAGCAACAGTTTTAAAGTGGTAAGAAATAGTCATATATTGCCTTGTAATATGAAGAGTTTATAACTCTATCCTTAAAAGCACAAGAGTCTGTTTGATTAAAGAGGTGCGGTTGGTGGACCAAATAGCACTATCCAGTAATGGTTTACTAGGAGAAGTTGTGATCACATGTAAGTGTTGTCGTAAGACCAAATAGATTGGATATAAGGTTCTATTTTGTAGATGACATGGTGACACACAAAGATAGTGAACGTAAAGTATTTCCCTATGAAGGAAATGGTCGTAGAGCCAATGATCTACCCTCGGTAAGGAGGTGCTTGTTGAGCATGTAAATACTTAATAGTCTTCGTAGACGACAACTAATGCCCTGGCATGTTATTCACTAATTGTTTTCCCAACGTTCCCAAATGATTGTCTAATATTGTGAAATTTAAATAAATTGTTTTGCATACACTTATTATTAGAATGCCTGAATATGCATTCTTATCCATGGATGCTTGTGTGCATTCTTGAATGTGAAAAAGTATGTCGGATAGACTTGAGATTAGCACTCTCACATGGGTAACTGCCTCCATTGATTTGAGTATTGATGGAAGATGAGAAAAGATTTTAAGTAGAATTATCTGAGGATAATTAAGAGAACTTATCAAATTAAAATCATGAATGTCGCCTTGATAATGATAAAATGTCATTATAACATATGGGTAAAAATGAATTTTAACTAGCCTACCTTAAAGAGGCCAGATGTGAGTTCACGTTAATGAGTAGATTTAGGAACTTAGTTTGGCCAATATGGTGTCCAAATATCATCTTTATAGTATTTTGGTTAAAGAACCAAAAGAGATACGTTCCATGGGAAAGAAGAGAATGTTATAGCACATGTTTCATGCCATGTGTGCAAGACATGACCAATCAGGTTAATATAACTTAGATCTCTACTTATATTTATGTTAGACCCCATAAGGTTATGGCCTCATATTTGTACCGTTAGGACTCCAATTAGTGACCTGAGACTCGATTCAATGTTCGTTGTCTTAGTGTGTTGCCAAAGGATCATGAGTGATTCGGTCTAACGGGACATGGTCTAGAAAAACGAGTTGGATTTAGTCAAGACTCTCATGAGAAGAGGAAGAACGTTCACGAAATCTCATTAATTTCTATTCACCGGTGCACCAGTTATGATGTATGGTTCATAATTGTGAATATTAAATAAGATGGTTTGAGGAGATCAAAGTGAGACATCTTAATGAGATTGAAATGATCTAGGGTACTTGCATACTTCCAACTACTCATGTGCGGTTCTCGACGAGAGGCTATATATTCCTAATAGATGTATAGCATAGATCTTGTACAAGTATACTGGCTGCACAACCTATTTCCCCAGTATGAAGATTGAGGAGAAATAAAAGAAAAATAAGTTTTTCTTAAGGCTGAAATAAGCACTCCCTTATGTGTGAGTGGGAGATGTTGGACTTAGGGCATGATACACCCATAAGGGGTGCAGGCCCAATAAGTCGACGACTTAAGTTTCCCAGAAACCCAAGTTCCTTAACTGTCATTCTAATATAAAAGGGGGTCAGTCTATGAGAAAGATCATTAGAGAAACATCGAGGATTCTCTATAGTGAGTTATTTGCACAAAACCTTATGGCTCTTAGACTGTGGAATTGTGAAAGTTCTTCGTATTGTATGTTCCTTCCACAACTAGTGATTCAAGCCAAGGCTCGATAGTCTTCGGCTGCAGGATTAAGATAAATTCATTTACACTTAATTATTTATATTAATTCCTTCAGGTTTGTTAAGCTTAGATAAATATGGGTGATCTTTAATCCCTAACTTAATACTAAATTTCATAATATTTTTGTTTAGCCAAGGAAATCTCTATGTAACTAATAGAGTTAGCGTTGTTTAAAGGTTGTGATAATTTTGAGAGGAGGACTGAAATGAAATTGTTGGAGTTATTAGATTGTGTTCATATGAAATTAAGGTTATATTTTGGTGGTGCCTTAGTGAGGGAGACAGGGAAATTGAAACATGAATCATTGGTGGTTGCTGCTATTGTTGTTATGTCATGCTCGTATATGTGCTCTGATTGATTTGATTAGTTTTAAAACCATGAAAAGAAGCCTATCAATTTCCAAAAAAATCCTTGAATTAACAAAACAAGTAGCTATTTTTTTTTTTTAAAAAAAATTAGCCAGGATTGAAGGAGGGTAGGCCGCCTGGCCGATTTAGCTGCCCAGTAGCCGTGGATTGGTTTAACCTTATTTCCCTATGCTTGGCATATGGCTATGTGTGTATGAGTGTGCTGTTGGATGCAGGCAGCAGCAGTAGGGGCTACTACTGGCCGGTTTAATGGCCAACCTAGTCCTAGACCAGGGCTACGAACTAGGCAGTGGCTCGCCCTAGTGCAGCCATATCCCTGCCAACCTAATTTGTAGGTGTGGATGTGTGTGTGTGATGCTAGCCGCACTGTAGTTTTTTTAATTACTGGAGGCAGCCCATATGTTTAAAAGTCTCAAGTCAAATATCTTGCGAACATTGAACCTAATGCTTGTTATGTCTTGCTTGAGTCACCATGAATGCATGTTCGATTTGGATTAGCCTAATGGTGTTAGTGTAGGCTTACTTATGCGACCTAAGGCTACGTTTAAATGATCTCAAAACAAACGTGGAAGAGTCGCTATCCCAAAGAACACATTTGACCCGGTAAATGAATCAATCAACCTCAAAGGGATTTAAGTGACATTTCAAAGGTAACATGAACTTGGGAAGTTCTTAAGGACTAGCCTAAATTTTAATTATGTCAACTCGAGCCAAGTGGTTTAGATGACGTTCCATAATTTGAAATGAATTTTTTAGAAGTATACTTTCGATAAAACTTGGGTGATTGTTTTGTTACTTCATGCAATTACAAGCTATTTTATAAACCTTTTATGACCCTATTTGCGGCTATTCCTCCTGTAGCAAAGCGTAATATGGCGAATGGTTATTTTAGTAAAACTTGAGCTATTTAGACATTTTTGAAAATATATTACACATGTGATGTTTTGGGATAGGAGGATAGTGCTATTTATAAAGGACTTGATCTTGAGAGTTGACTCGAATAGAGTAGGAACCTCAGTGAAACTACCTTGGCGAGGCTAGGAGTCCGCTGACTTTAAGAAGTCCAAGGGATACTAAAAGTCTTGAGCGTAATACTCATACAAAAAGTGATAAATTGCGAGTCCAATGCCCTGAAAGTGATTTTTCTTTGTTTTTATGAGTTGGGAATGCATTACTCCAATGTGAAGTAAGTACTCTTTGAAAAGACCCCAATTAGATTAAAAACGACCATCTTTATCTGAAATATCTTTATTTTAGCAACTTCAATGATACATTGAGGACTAGAATGACTTCCTTTTTCGACCTTTGGTGTAACTACATAGCGACTAGATACTAGTTGACTAATATTTGCTCAATGCACTACTATTAATTAAAGGATTCGCGTGACAGCTACTTATTGTATTGGGTACAAATGTTTTGATTTTTTAGGATGCAGATTATCCACTAGCTCACCCTCTCTCTTTTCCCCTTCCTCCCCAGCAAAGACATGTAGAAGTTCCCGGCTCATGCAAATTAAGTGGGTTTCTCTAAGGGGTTCTACTAATATGTCATAAAATAATTATATGTACATGCACCCAGTCATTGAGTGAAATAGTGCATGAAGATTGTCTTGTAAACTCTTTGAGCATGCATAAGTGTGACACTTGAGTTCATATATTGCATATTGTCTAGTTGTCGCTTTGAATGATAATGTGAGCAAAAAATCTGATTAGATGCTAATTTTTTAGATGCTAGAGTTGAAAGGTTTCGGTAAATCATATGAGTTGTGGGTGTGTAACCTGATGAGATTTTAATTGTTTTATTTAAGTTTTATTAAATTAATAATTTTCCTACTCGGATTGTATAGCCCGTAGAATTGTGGTCCCCAACTTCTAGCCAGCGAGTTTGTTTATAATTGTCTTTTTTTGTTTTGGTTGCCAAAGGTGTAAATAGAAGGTTATAAGCTCCACGTCACAGGCAAATTTGGGTGGAACTCTAAGTGTTTGTTCTAAAATTGAGAATAACATTAAAACTTCCACCCTTAGCATGGGGTGGTTACAAATGGTATTAGAGCAAGGTCTCATGACCATAGGTTGCGACCTAAGGTTCGCATTCGCATAGTAGTCTAGGTACCTTTTTTTGTGACAATACAATGAGTTTATGTGTTTTAGAGCATAAACCTGCATGACGTACAATACAGTGCTCCTAGGAGCTTATATAGTTACTTAGATTCTTTATGAAATGATCATTGATATGAATTATGACTAAACTGCTAAGTAAATGCAATCCTTGTTTTGAGAGTGCCTTAAGTGTGGTGGCACGTCTAGTTGAATTGCTCGAATTACTTGACTTGATTGGTTGGATACGTGAAATAGTTTTTTGTCATTATTTGAGTTACATAAGTCGTATCCTTTTGTATTATAGACTTAAAGTTGTAGTGGTATTTTCTTAATAGAATTAGTAACGATTCAAAATGTGGTTTCGGTCACAGTTGTGATTTTAGCTGCATTATGGAGACATCGCTCTAACGTGGCAACTACCGTCCATATCCTGACAAAAGGTAGTTCAACGAACTCGAAAACCCTTCCAATGTTGTTGTTTCATCACAGAATGACCACATTTCGATCCATGGAATTAGTGACATGACCTAATTTTGGCATTCAATCCATCTAGAATGGCTAGCCAATTAATGAAAGAGCCTTTTGTCATATTCCATCTGCCTAGACAACCTTGTCCAGTGGAGGTTGGAGAATCATACTTAGTGAGCAATTTTTATACACTAGTCGAAGAGGAAACACCATTAGGAGTATGCAGCCATTTCTAGGATACATCAAAACATGGCTTAATGACATCTGTGAGTTTGGTAATTTGCTTCCTTGACCAACTTGCACTTGAGAGAGCCTAGTATTGCCACTAGTTTACCTCTTTAGTACAAATACCCATTTAATTCACAAGGAATCACCCTTACAAGCTATGGACTGGAGAAGTAACAGTCACATTATAGTGAAAATTAAGTTGGCAGTTACAAGAATATTAATTTAGTAATGAATTCCCTGATTCTGTATATGCTATGTGATGTTATAAAATAGGGAAAATAGATAAGGAAGTTGGTGGCCAAAAATCAGAAACATTCCCATACAACTCAATCTCTCTGGCCTCTCTCTCACAACTAGCCATCTACGAGGTTCGAGCTTGGAGCGTGAGCATCATTGGTGACTCTAGTAGCCACCAAGTTTGTGAGTAGCGTTCAATTGACAAGATCTGGGATCAACATCAAGGTATGTCATACTTTTTCCAACAGTCGTATTAGAGCCTTGTCAGATTGTTGCAAGCCTTGACTAATTGATGTTGGCCTAAATATGAGATTAATTAGTTTAATCAACCAATTACAACAAAACATAGCAATTTCTATCCTGTGTGAATGGAATAATGCAAGAACCGAGACTGATCCTATTATGCTAAAATTGATATGTCTCACAGTCTCAGACTAATATGTTTCTTTATGATATGAATTTCGCATCGTGATTAGGTCAACATGAATAATGCTAAACTGATTGAATTTTATGTATCATGTTTTCATATCCCTCTGTTAATGTTGTGACATAACGCTAGACCTGGTAAAACTGACCCGAGACCTGAAACCCGAAACCCAAACCGAACAACCCGGACCCATACCCGACCCGAGACCCGAAACTCGAACCGAACAACCCGATACCTGAAATATACTCACCCGAAAGTAGACCCGAAACCCAAAGTGACCCGAACTGAACCGTACCTGACTCGAAATGTTCTACAAAGTTGCTTGTTTTGGCATGACGAGCGTATTTGACCAAAAATTAGTGGACCCGAAATCGACCCGAACCAAACCGTACCCGACCCGAGCCGAAACGACCTGAAATGTTACTTAATCCGAGCAGGACCCGACCCGAAATGGACTCGACCCATACCCCAAACCGAATGACTCATTTGCCAGGTCTACATAACGCTAATCTATTAAGGTTTTATCTGTTAACAAACCTAAGATTTTAGTTAGCATTATATTCGTAAGACCCAACCCCGACTCCTCCTTCGATGCTAAGGCATCTAAAATCAAGATCTCTCTAATCTTAGTGATTAAGATCTAGAACACATACTCTAACTTATAATCTCCCTAACTCAGATCTAGAGCCCTCGCAGGCCTGACCACACAAAAAAAAGAGGTAAAGAGATACACTCGACACCCACCAGAACTGCCTGGAAGGGTGACATGTGTCGGTCACGTGCCGCCGATGAAGACGATTTTTAGCTGTTTCCTTCCTCCAATTAGCCTCAAATTTCACCGATCTACGTTCTCAGGTTGAAAGCCCACCCAACTGATCCCCAACATAGCCACATTTGTAATAAACGCACGGCCACCTAGGTGGCTCATTGGGTAAGTGGATGGCCTCTGGCGACTCGGCGGTGACCGATCTACACGATGGTGGTGGTGTTTTCGTCGGAGCATGAGTAAGCAAAGCCCGGAGGCTTGTTTTCACGGTGCAAAGGATGGCGGTTTGATCACTTAGGGTTTGGAGGTGTTGGTTTTAATGGCATTCTCTAGACGTCGTTTCTCAGCGGAAGGCGACCATGGCTGCCGAGAGCAAAGAAGGAATGAGGCAAGGGACCGAAGAGAAGTGGTTATATTAGAGAGGTCTCAGTTGAGTATTAAGATCAAGAGCTGCATGAGAGAGAGAATATGGAGCAATCTCAGGGAAAGAGATCTTGGAACTGGTTGAGAGAAAGAGAAAGAGAGAGATTCTTCAAGGGTTCTATAGAGAGAGAGAGTCTGAAGTTTTGAGAGCTAGCCCCAATTCATGAAACTATAAAGGCCTAGTAAAAGGGGGCAAGGGGTCTCTGGTTTGTAAAAGCGGTTTTATTATTCAAAGTACTTTTTTTATTTTGCTTTTTAATATATCAATATTATTATTCATGGCATGATTTCTAGTTGAATTGTAATTTTGTATAAGTTGATATGGTTCATACAATTAGTTCATTTGTTGAATTAAGATTTCGAATTATTTTTAATTCAGAATGCATGCATTTGTCATAAAAGGATTAATACGTTTTATGTTGCATATTACATGTTAATGAGTTACATAAATTCGTTTTATATATCAACTTGAAATTTTCATGCCGAGTAACTTATAAATAATCAATTAGATTGAAGTTACATGAATTGCTTTTAGTAGTATTTATTATGAATATCTATGTGATATTTAGACTAATTTTGACCCCCCTTGGCCTATAAATGAATATGTTTCATGTGTTATGTTTTATAACTTATTATATAAATATGCTTTATATAATATTCATTTACATGAATATGTTTCATAATTTAATAATTTTATGCAAATACATGAGCTGTTGTGAATCGGTTAATTGTTTTATCATTACTTTCATTAATAAAAATGATTAATTACATTTTACTTGAATAAGTTTCATGTTATTATTTGGAGATGTAGGGTATTTGATTATTTTATGAATTTGTTTCATGAAATTTAAATTTGCAATATTATATGAATACATCTTAGATAATTTGTGAATTTTACTTTGAATTTGTTTCATTCAAATTTTATTGTTACAGGGATTTGTTCTATATAATAAATTGTGATTAAATACACTTCATGTTACAAATCATGTTTTATTCGATTATGTGAATATGTTTAATGTCAATTATGAATTAGTAGTGTTATATAAATATGTTTTATATACATATACAAACTACATGGTTTGTTGTAAATTTGCTGGTTGTTATAGCATTTTTCCTTGCCCAAATTAATGAATATGAATTTGTTTCATGCATCCTACTAGTTATGTAATTTAGCAGTATTTTATGAATTCGTTTCATAAAATCAAAATTCGTAAAATTGCGAATGTATTTCATAATTTGCGAGGGAGATCTGAATAAGTTTCATGTTATCTATAATTATATGAATGTGTATTGTATAATGTTATTTGGGCTTTAATGAACTTCTTTTGTAACATGTTCTTATTCGAGCATGTTTCGCAATATAAATTTATTTTATTATATAAATATGTTTTATGTAGTAATCTAAATTTTATGGTTGATATGTCACTGATAGAGTTTTAAGTGACACACCAGTAGTTATATAAATTCGTTTTATGCAATGATATAACTTTATGTAAATTTGTTTTACATGATTAAATTGAATATCTTTGTGATATTTCTAAAGTGTTAGTTTAGCCACAATGCTCTCCATAAATTTTATCTTATGGAAAACCCTGATAATTAAATTATAGAAACTTCTAATTCATGTTTATATGTGATGATTATGAGCTTAGCGAAATTTTCGATCATGCGACACGAATGATGCAGTTTTTAGAAATTTAATTATTTGAAATATGCCTACTGTCCATCTATTAAATATATACCTCTAAACATGACAATTATAATATAATTGGCAATTTGTTTACCGATGCCAAGCTTGATAGCGTTGACTATGACACACAGTTTTAGAAGATTTAGTTTCTTCTGAACAAGGGTGAAGTGTTAGCACACTCCTCATGTTCTAGGTCTCCTAGAATGGTGAATATGGTACAGTTAGTGAGCAGTATCGAGATAACGTAAAGGCATATCAAAAATGGATCGAGAATAGATCAATCAACATGCTATACTTTGTCGTATTGCATCAATGACGATCTACTGAGGGAATTTGAAAGTTATCCCACTGTTGAGTATATATGGGATTAGCTTAGCATCAGTTAATCCAGATTCATTTCCTCATAAAGTTTCGGACCTAAGATTGGTATTACAAAAGGAAAAAAAAGGCTAAGGGAAATAAAGAGATGCATATAGCGTGTATGAAGTGCTAAAACTGTGGAAATAAAAGACGTTACGCTTGGGATTGTCCTGAGCTGATTAAGGTACCTTCTTTTACTGTTGCTTCTGAACAATATGTGTGCTTCTAAGTATCAATTGCAAACTATAATCCCTAGTTGATTGCAAGCACAGGAGCAACCAAGCACATAGTTCAGGATCGAGTTGATTCTGTGAACTTTCATTGCTACTTAGTGGATTCACAAATTATCGTGTAATGTAACAACATAAAGAAGATGTCCTTGAATTAAGGACATATCATCTGAAACTTTATGAAGGAACTACTTTGCTTCTTCACGATGCTCTCTATACACCAGGGGTGCGATGTTCTCTTGTGTCTTTTGATTTTGAGATTAGTTTTCTTTTTAATTTTTGTCTAGATGTTGTGTGCCATGACAATTTATTTGGCCATGCCACATTGAAAGGAGATTTTGATGTTCTAGACGAAATAGAACAACTTCCATCTTTGCCTCATTTTCAATTCTGTTTTAGACGTGCTCGACTTGACCATAACGGCCAAGATAGAGTTATCAAACTAGCTAAATATAGTCTTTTAAGGCTGATTGATTAGGGTTAAGTTGCACACGTGTGAGTCAAGTTTAGCTAGCAAAGCAACTATAAAATCTTTTAATAAGACTTGGAGGCCATCGAATCCCTTAGTGTTCATTCACCCCAGACATCTACAAGCCCATGCATGTAAAAGCACATTATGGAGCGATATATTCCTAATGTAGGTACATGTACCTATCATCTCACTGCTATTAGGTACTTGATGTGTTCATACACTTTATAGCGGAAGGAGGACTCAATTGGAACGAAATATTAGAACTCTTCAAACCAATCAAGATCGTGAATTTCTTCTTCATGACATGAATTCCCGCAATGTCGATTTTCTTGAAGATAAGTTCGTAAGCTTTGAGTGAAATTTAAAAAGGGCCTAAATTTGTATAAGTTATAACAAAGCTTTCAACCATCTCTCAGTGAGGGGGAGGATTTGAATTCTCACTAAATCACCGAGGATGGTTCACCTCTCTTATAGGACAGGAGTAGTGAAGGTTGGTTTGTTAAGAAGAATGAGATTCATCCTTAATCTCCAAATGTTGAGAAGAGTCATTCCTGAACATACACTTAGTCCACATGTTCAGGATCCCACCTCCAATGGATAGTGGGAGCAATTTTCTCTCCATGCTCAGGGTTCCATACCTTTTAGAGAAAGGGAGAGGGATTCCTGGTCCCACACCTCTTGGAGAAAGGGGGAGGGAATTTCTTAACTAGGAAGACAAATAATGAAGGTCGCAATATCCAAATGAGTGGGCATGGAATAGGATGTTTTCCTATGCACTTTCTTAGAAGTTGAGGAATCTACCTCTTATCAAGAGGTGACTTATTCACCAAATCACAAAGAGTGGATGGATCCCATGAGGGATCAGATGGACTCAATGGCAAGAAAACGATTTTAAAACTCGTTAATCCTCCCTCCCTCCTAACGCAAGTCTATTGAAAGCACATGAATTTTCAAGATAAAATGTCAAGTAGATGGTTTGGTTGATGGGTTCAGACCCTGCTACTCCTAGCCCTGGTTGGCCATTTGGACTTTGAGATATTCGAAATGGATGTAAAGATTTCCTCTATAGTAATTTTAAGGAAGAGATTTATATGGACTAACCCATTGGTTTTGCATCAAAAGGATAAGAGGACAAGGTATGTCGTCTTAAAAGGTCCATATATGATTTTAGGCAATCTTCTAGATTTTGGTACTTTAGATTCCATGCAGCCATAACTTAGTTTGGTTTATCTATGGTTTCAGAAGACCATTATGTGTATGTTAAAAGCTCAACATAAGGGATTATGTTTCTCACCCTATATGTTAATGATTTACTGCTAGTTGGGAACAACTTTGAGTTGATTGAAGCTAGTTAAAATTGGTTGTCTTATGTTGTTGAGATTAAGGATAGTTTAAAAGGACATTGGTGAAACTAGATATGTTCTAGGAGTAGAAATAATTTAAAATCGTCCTAAGATGCATGCATAAAAAGGTCTTAGAACAATTTTGGATGTATATATCCAAACCCATAGATACTCTAGTTGAGAAGGGTCTAATCTTGAGTCTTGCCCTACAACAGATAATAAAATGGAAATAATGAACAATGTCCATAATGCTAGTGTCATAGGAAGCTTAATGAAAGCCATGTAATGTACATGGCCTAGCATTGCTTTACGATTAGTTTGTAAGTCATTAAACTAACCTAGGACTTGCTGATTGGCAAGCCATCAAGAGAGTCATGCTATCTTTATAGTACAACTGACTTAATCTCTTACTATTAAGGAGGAGACCTTAAGATGAGAGGATACTCAAATATCAATTGAGATGGTGACACGGATGAGTCTAGGTCAAACTCAGGACATGCCATCGCCTTAGGGGTGGCTATAGGGCGGGTACAGGGTGGGTTTAGTCATGTCCTCACCTATATCCATTTTCAAAATTAATACCCATACCTATACCCATACCTATCGGGTATTGTAAAGTTATACCCATACCTATACCTAATGGATATAGCAGGTATGTGGGTTTTATTCGACTACATATAGACAAAAAAGAATTAAACCCATTTTGTACTCATATTCGACGTCAAATAACTAATATGTCATATTAACACAAGCTTCCAACAAAATATCATATCACATCAAATACAACTAAAAGTTTGTCAATCAAGGTAATAGATTAGCACTTGACAATTACAGTTTTAAACAAAATGTTCTGCCGAAATCTTGAATATCATACAACTCAAAGCAACTAGTAAAATATTCAAGTACAAGTAACAAATTAGAACTTTAAACAAATGGATATGGGTTTTATACGGGGCAGCTATGAGACGGGTACAGGACGGGTATTGATAAAATGAGTGCGGTGCGGGTATGGGGCGAGCATGACCAATAACCATACTGTTAGGTAATTTTAAGTGATAAACAAAAGGGTCACAAGCGTACAACTTTCGTTGTAGTACTTGAGGGTCATGTCCTCGGGGGTGAGGTTAAGATTAAGGCAAGAATCTAATTCATTCTTAAACTAACTAAAACAACAATCAACTAAACATACCAATTGCAAGAAAAGATAATCTAATTCATTACTGTCTCTCACATAATCTCATAAGGCCTAACGAAAATAAATAGAGCAAACTCAACTACAGTTCATTACATTATCTAAACAAAGAAATAAAAGTTAAGAGCAACCGCAAGGGGGACCGGGGCTTCCTTTCCTTGACAAACTAAGTTCAATCCCCCCCCTCAAAATGCTGATAATTGAGCAGAATCAACTTAAAAACCCCCATGCCAAGAAAACAGGGCAATAAAACAGAGAACATGGAATGAGGAATGCATTAGAATGCCATCAACGAAAGCATAAGCTGTAAGCAGTGTCAATAATTTCACAACTCAGAAAACACCACTATACTACAAGCACAACCTAAAGCCGAGCTTAAGCTTGTAATCATAACAGAGCAACAACAGAACTGAAACAGAACATAAGAAACGGGGCAGGGAAAAAGTGGATTCGACATCCCCGATTGAAACAGAATAGTAGAAGTAGAATACAAAGCAGAATTAACTCAACCCATTCATAATGAAGCATAAACCAAACAAACAGAACAAAGAAAATGAAGCAACGACCTCAGATTATTCAACCAAGGATGATCTGAAGTTGAGCTCCAGTAATGGCGAGGAAGGTAGCTCCAAAACAAGCGAATAACAACCGTTCAACCCTAAGCCCTCAAAATCAAGCTTGAAGCATTGAAATCTAGAATAGCCATTGAAAATGCAACTCGAACCCTAAACATCTAAAAACTAAAACGAAACTTACAGGAAAACTCAAATTCAGCCTGAAATTGTAAGATACAAATTCGAATCTCATACTCAAAATCCAAAATCAATGAAAACAGGAGAAAACCCTAGATTGCTAGAACTGAGATTAAGACGCAAGAAATCTAAAAGCAAAACCAACCAAACCCTGAAAATTGAAACGAAAATGCATCTGAATTTTGAGAAAATGATTGCCAAAATTAAACTAACTAAACCTAAAGATTTCCTCACCTAACTTAAAACCTAGATTACCTATCTCAATCGCCGCTAGCTCGATTTATATCCCCTTGCTTCGATCTTGACCTGCAATTGCCAGCGCTGTTGGACGGTGGAGATGAGGGACAGCGATGGTGGTGTGCTGGCTGTATCTGGAGCATCAATGGTGCTTGATGATGCTTGCGGTGTTGATGGTGTTGTTGGTAGTGCTGTGGTGGTGTCGAAGAGAGAGAGATGGGGAGATGAGATGGAGATGAGGATGCATGAGGAGTTCGGGGGGTCTGGGTTTGGGTTTCTGGTTGCAGAACCGGGCGGGAGGAGAGAGAAGGTTTAAGTGAGGGAGGTAATTCAGGGTCACGTGAGGCGCACGTGAGGGAGGTTTAGGTCTAAGATTTATTTTTTCTTTTTTTTTTCATTATTTTCATGGACTGAAAAATGTTGGGGCTAGCAATTCGAATCAGCTTGAGTCAAATCGGCCCAGTTCTTCATATCCAGCATTTTTCTTGTATTTTTCGCATTTTTCCATAATTATTTTCATTTTATTCAAAACCTACAAAACAAAATAAAGTCAAATAAAAACCTAAAAATAACAATTATAACGAGTATAAAACAGGTGTAAAAGTACCTTAAAAATAACGCATTTTTGGCACGAACAAATACCCCCACACCAATATTTTGCTCGTCCTCGAGTAAAATAACTAAACTAACTAAAAGAAAATGAAAAATGAGAAAAAGAAAATCCTAACTCACTGTCGTAGGAATCACGGTTGCATTTAGCGTATGCAACAAGCCCTTTAAACCCCTCGGTCTCTCAAGTGGACAAGTGAGGTCTCGTGAGGGTTTTCAGGTGAAATACCCATAAACATTATTCCAAAAATAAAAGAAAATCTTTTTGGTTTTTTCTCAAAACTAATATGCACAAAATTAGGGAAAGATATGTACTCGTTCTAATCAACTAAATCACCCATGTAACCAAGTTATTGACCTGCATATGCACAGAATGTACTTCAAAGCCCTCTACCTCCTAAATGACATCAGAGCACTGAGTTTTCATCGCATTGAACATCACGATTCTGAATCCATCCCGGTGTTCGCGTGCAAGTGTATCATCATCCCAGGGCTTAGATTTACCAGAATTAGACTCAATTTCACTTGGTTGACAAAATTACATTATTATCATACTAACTTTGGAAGCAAGCTTTTCCAGTAGCAATATTGCCTCAGAGGGTAACACCCAGTAGCACGTGCCTGAAAGGATAACGCCCAGTGGTGCATGACTCAAAGAGATATTTCTCATTCCAAATTTTATTTCATCACCTTTTCTTTTCTTCCTTTATTCATAATACATTTTTTTTTCAATTTTTTCAGAGTAATCGTGTCACAAGCTAGTGGGAGAATCATTCATGGAAACCTAAGACGTAAAGATAATGATGAAGGAATATACAAGGACTGAATTACACAATCTATACTGAACATTGGGGTTAGAACTAGGGCTTAGAATCTCACACTAAGGTTCGAGACCTATCATGCACATCCTACTTATATACAAGCTAATACCCTAAGCACAGGGGATTCAAGCTAATAAGATATAGTACAACGTTCCCCAAAAACAAAACCAAAATTTTTTAGATTTTTCAAAAAAATGGACACTTCACCCCCACACCAAAACTTCACAATGTCCTCATTATTGGAACTAAGGCGCTAAAAAGGAAGCACATAAGCTATACAACCACAAAACCACATTAAATTACAAACATATACAAACTAGGAAACCAATAAAAATCACAAACAAAACCAAAAAAAAAAAAAAAACAAACATAAAATCACCAAAATCAAAATCTCAAAAGAAAAGCAAAAAAAACAAAACTAACTCTAAAACAAACCAAACCACTAAATGACCAAAATCAAAACTAAACCAAGACAAAACAAGACCCAAACACAAAAAATCAAAAAGCAAAATAACTAAATAAAGAAAAATAAAACCATAACCTAACAAAAGAAAACAAAAGCAATGAAGGCCAAAACAGACATAATCACCCAAAATAAAAAACAAAACCAAACCAAGGACTGACTAAACACCAATCTAAATTAAAAGAAACCTAAAACAAAACAAATTACACAAGAAAGAAAAGGTAACTACAAAACAAACACAAAAACACTAAAATACCAAAAAGGAAACAAAAAGAAACTATTAAGCAAAACAAGACCAAAGGAAAACCAAAACTCACTAAACTAAAGAAACAAGACAAATTGAAACATAAAAAAAAAAGCAACCATAGATATCCACAACTAACAAATATTCACAAAATCAGAACACAACCACGGGTGATCATAGCTCACACGGCTCAACAAATCCCAAATTGCTCCTCAAGATTGATCACCCATATATTCACAGTCCTAATTGTATACAACTATGTACAAAAAGAAAGAAAAGAAATGAAAAAGAAAAGAAGGGAGGGTGGAATGATCATATCAGGTTGGATACAGGTTGTACCCAAACTATGCCTCACGAAGATTATGCAATATGAGGTTTATGGAGCATCAACCACTCTATATTAAGCTGAAAAGTACAACTCAAATCAAAACTCATTAAAGCACGTAGCAACTTATCAAACAAAGAAGCCAAACTCTCAATAATATAGCAACAATGGAAAGCAGTGAGTTGGAACCAGAAAGAATACATCCATCTAGCCAATAAAGCACAAGTAAGGACCCACTTCAACTTATCAAATAGTTGGGCCCAATCAGAAAGGAAATGAACATACTTAGAACAAGCTAGTATGGAGGTTATTAGCCTAGAAACTATATCAGCACAAAGGAGCAGTCTAGGCAACATAGGGGTGCACATTTCACAAGTCTATTAAGTCCAATATGCGCATGAGTCTGGTCTAAAGCAAAATTCTTAGTGGCAATCATTTCAGACTCAATAAATTCAAACTTACAATATTCAAAAAGGAAGTTAGTTTTGGATGGAGTCAAAAGAGAAGGACTTATAATCCGTACAAACACCATCATCAGAACTTCCATGGATATCAAACTCATAAGAAAAAGACTCATATTCCACATACAGAATATTATCATATAATTTAAACAGAAGGTCAAGAATGATGGAATCAAAAGAGAATGATTCATATTCGACATGAAAACCCACATCAAGACCTTCAGTAACATTAAATCCATATGAAAAAAATTTATATTCTGCATAAAGAATATCATCATCAAAGTCCAAAATTGTGAGTTCAGTCACCTCATCATATAACTCCTGTGAAATAACTTTCGAATCATCTAAATCATAAGGCTCAACTTCAGGTGTGATGCTTATATCTAACTCACTAACAGTATCAGATTATTCACCCACATCAAATTCACAAAAGTTGTTCAAAGTAGTGGATGGGTCGGCAGAAACTAGGACATCATCAATGACGCCTTTAGGTGAGCTAGTGCGGGGTGCAAGGTCAGGTGATAGAGAGATAACGAGGTCACTCTCTTGATTTAGACTAGGCAAATAAATGTCTTCATTTAAGTCAGGCCTAGCAGATTAAGAGGGCTCAAAATCATCATAGAAACTAATGTCCGGTTTAGGGCATCCTAAACTAGAACCAATCTCACCATAAGTCTCCCTATTTTGTTTAAAACATTGAGAATATACAGCAATTATCGCTTTCATGGTCTCTATCATTTGATCAGTCAATTTGTTAATCTTCTTTTCAAAACTTGCACATATAACATCAACATAAGCACGATAAGGACAAATATGCGCATCATGAGCAGAAGATTCACAATAATCGCACAAAACAGGGGGTATATAATAGTAATATGAGTCATTTAAATTCATAAAGTGGTCTAAAGGGTAAGAATTAGCATGAAAATCATACTTTCCATTAGTTGGGTATCTAAAAGCCTCATTAGCTTGTTCGAACGCATAGGTTTCCCAAGCTAATTTATCAAAGAAATCCCAAACTTCATCTTGAGTTTTAGATAATAATTCTGTTAAACCTCCAGTATAAATTGATTCAATATAACTCCTTGACTCAACATTTAAACCCACAGCAATAACCTCACAAATTTTCCAATTTTCAAAATTATGATTCTATAGAGCAGGATATTCATTAAGCCTCGAAAGATAACTCCAAAAAGGTTCGTGCTCATATTGCGAGAAATAGAAAACTGGCATTTGAAGTTTTAAAATTTTAAAGTTTTTTAATTTATAGGCATTTTCAAGATTTTCTGATTATTTTTTAAATTTTAGTGGTTTTTCCATTTTTTAGGGATTTTGAAGTTTTTCTAATTTTTTTTGGATTTTAACTTTTCTAATTTTTTTGGATTTTTTTGAATATCAAGAAATAACTAAGCTAAGTGACAATTAATACGAAAATAAAGAAAGTAAAACGAGGTCCATGTAACCTAATAATAAAGTCACAAAATGAACAAAACAAATCAACTAAACAAATCACAACTAATAAACGAAACAATTAAGAATGAAATAAACAAAGTAAAGCAAAGCAACAAATAAAAAAGGAGCTAAGAAAATGAAAATATGATATAATCTCATGCCGTCGTCCCTGGCAATAGCGCCAAAAACTTATTAGGTAATTTTAAGTGATAAACAAAAGGACCACAAGCGTACAGCTTTCGCTGTAGTACTTGAGGGTCGTGTCTTCAGGGGCGAGGCTAAGATTAAGGTCACAATCTAATTCATTCTTAAACTAACTAAAACAACAATCAACTAAACATACCAATCACAACAAAAGATAATCTAATTCATTACTGTCTCTCACATAATCTCATAAGGCCTAACGAACTTAAATAGAGCAAACTCAACTACAGTTCATTACATTATCTAAATAAAGAAACAAAAGTTAAAAGTAAACAGCAAATGGGACCGGGGCTTCCTTTCCTTGCCAAACTAAGTTCAATCCCCCCCCCTCCAAATGCTGGTAATTGAGCAGAATCAACTTAAAAACCCCGAGGCCAAGAAAACAGAGCAATAAACAGAGAACATGGAATGAGGAATACATTAGAATGCCATCAACGAAAGCATAAGCTGTAAGTAGTGTCAATAAATTCACAACTCAGAAAACTCACCACTATACTACAAGCACAACCTAAAACCGAGCTTAAGCTTGTAATCATAACAGAGCAACAACAGAACTGAAATAGAACACAAGAAACAGGGCAGGGAAAAAGTGGATTCGATATCCCAGATTGAAACAGAATAGTAGAAGCAGAATACAAAGCAGAATTAACTCAATTCATTCATAATGAAGCATAAACCAAACAAACAGAACAAAGAAAATGAAGCAACGACCTCATATTATTCAACCAAGGATGATCTGAAGTTGAGCTCCAGTAATGGCGAGAAAGGCAACTCCAAAACAAGCGAATAACAACCGTTCAGCCGTAAGCCCTCAAAATCAAGCTTGAAGCATTGAAATCTAGAATAACCATTAAAAATGCAACTCGAACCCTAAACATCTAAAAACTAAAATGAAAATTACAAGAAAACTCAAATTCAGCCTGAAATTGTGAGATACAAATTCGAATCTCATACTCAAAATCCAAAATCAATGAAAACAGGAGAAAACCCTAGATTGGTAGAACTGAGATTAAGACGCAAGAAATCTAAAAGCAAAACTAACCAAACCCTGAAAATTGAAATGAAAATGCGTCTGAATTTGGAGAAAATGATTGCCAAAATTAAACTAACTAAACCTAAAGATTTCCTAACCTAACTTAAAACCTAGATTACCTCTCTCAATCGCCGCTAGCCCGATTTATGTCCCCTTCCTTTGATCTCGACCCTCGAATTGCTAGTGCCATTGGACGGTGGAGATGAGGGACAGTGATGGTGGCGTGCTGGCTGTATCTGGAGCATCGATGGTGCTTGATGATGCTTGCGGTGCTGATGGTGTTATTGGTAGTGCTGTGGTGTCGAAGAGAGAGAGATGGGGAGATGAGATGGAGATGAGGATGAATGAGGAGTTGGAGGGGTCTGGGTTTGGGTTTCTGGTTGCAGAACCGGGAGGGAGGAGAGAGAAGGTTTAAGTGAGGGAGGTAATTTAGGGTCATATGAGGCGCATGTGAGGGAGGTTTAGGTTTAGGATTTATTTTTTCTTTTTTTTTTCATTATTTTCATGGGCTGAAAAATTTTGGGCCTAACAATTTGGATTAGCTTGAGTCAAATCAGCCCAGTTCTTCATATCCAGCATTTTTCTTGCATTTTTCGCATTGTTCCATAATTATTTTCATTTTATTCGAAGCCTACAAAACAAAATAAAATCAAATAAAAGCCTAAAAATAACAATTATAACGAGCATAAAACAGGTATAAAAGTACCTTAAAAATAACAACTTTTTGGCACAAACACATACCCATACCCATTTTTTTCTATTTTCACCACCCATACACATACTCATTGGGGCGGGTTTTGCGGGTTTTAGGCGGGTAAGGATTTTTTTGGCCAGCCCTACCTTGCCCGGGTGCGAGAGCCATGTCATGTTGCGGTAAGAAGCAAAACTACACAACAATGTCAACTATAGAGGCAGATAGTGTGTCTTGTTAGCATGGAGACAAAAAGAATTGCCATGAGGTATGTATAGACTAACAAGGTGATTATGTTAATTATGTTCCCTTGACTAAACCTATTCGCAGTGATATGTTCAAAGCTCATTCATTGAGTATAGGAATTCATAAGGTTTAGTGCTTAGATGTGTATCGTGATGGACATGTTTCTTCTATAAATGAGCAAAATGCTCATGATTTATTACTGCATGTTAGGCATATTGAAATGTCACAGGCTTCTGATTGGCCTAGTCATACGAGCAATCACCCTGATGCTTGAGCAGCAGGCAGGATGAAACTGAATCCTATTGGAAGTAGGTGTGCAGTATTGATTACTCACACTAAAAATGTATGAGTAAAATGAATATAGTCACCTTAGTGAGTCTAAGAT
Organism: Carnegiea gigantea; assembly: GCA_029747015.1. Taxonomy (NCBI): domain Eukaryota; kingdom Viridiplantae; phylum Streptophyta; class Magnoliopsida; order Caryophyllales; family Cactaceae; genus Carnegiea; species Carnegiea gigantea. The sequence continues at coordinate 158,037 of JAKOGI010001504.1, forward strand.
GAGGCTCAGGGCAGTCGAGTATGAAATAAGATTTCATATTGAAGCCTTAAAAGCCGCATCTTGAGTGTCAAGATTAATATTTAGTATGTTGATCTAGTGGCTCAGGTTAGATTTTTTGGGTGAAAATCTGGACTGATGATTCACATGCCATAATGAGTGACGTGCCCAGTTGAGTGGAAGTTATGCCATGGCACACATTTCATACTGTGTGCGCTTATAAGACGACCCATGCATGGAGTGACAATTGACTTTCCTATCTCTTATCACTGTGTGACCCTATGGACGATGACCCTTTGACTTAAAGCTATGATATGAAGTCGAAGCCTGATGATGCTACCTTAATGTGTTTCTTAAGGGCTATGATGTATACGGTTTAGTGAGAACACGTTAGGAAAGCCGTCAAGCTGAGATGGAATTTCATGAGTGTCTGAGGAAAAATCCATCCATCATCACCATATGAGCCCGGGGGATTACGTTGATCATATAATCATATGATATATCATACGACATAAAGGGATTATGTATGCCACTGGTGATACTGAGGATGATTTAGGATATCATATTTTATGAAAGTGTTATGTCAGTTATATGGTGACTTGATATAACACTACTAGTATATTTTTAGTCGCACGCTCCACTCCCAGTATGAAATGTGACGAGATTCGTTAGCAGAGAGATTTGAGATTTTTGGTTTATGTGACCGAGGGGGAGCTGTCGACTAGAGAAGTAACGGTCACATTATAATGAACATTGATTTGGCACTTATAAGAATATTAATTTAGTAATGAACTCCTTTATTCTGTATATGCTATGTGATATTCTAAAATAGCAAAAACAGATCAAGAAGTTGGTAGCCAAAAATCAAAAACATTCCTATATAACTCAATCTCCCTGGCCTCTCTCTCATAACCTAGCTATCTATGAGGTTTGGGTTTGGAGCGTGAGCATCACTGGTGACTCTAGTAGCCACTAAGTTTATGGGTAGTGTTCAAAAGACATTATCTGCTATCAATAGCAAGGTAAGTCCTACTTTTTCCAACACAAGCCATACTTCAATTTTTCAAAACTTGATTCCTAAGCCCCTTTAGCCATAACTTTCTAAACAAGATCTCAAGCCATGAAGGAATTTTTCTTGGGAGTAGTCACTACCCCATAAGAATCTCCCGTAAGTTCATATTACTTCAGATATCACAATCTTGGCCCAAAGTTTTTACCCCCTTTTGTTCTTGTTCCCCTTGTAATTGTTTTTAGACTCGGTTTCTTCAGCTGTTTCTATCTAGTGCTTTTACGCAGTGTTATTCCTGGCTTTGCTATGTGTACTTTCACCTTGATTCTAGGTATTTTTGTCACTATCTAGCATGTTATGACCACGGTGTTACACATTGTGGCTATTGTTTTGGCTGCTGTGAACAGCTTGTTGAACTATCTAGTTTAGCTAGCCCACCTTACGAGACTTGCCCTGATTCTAGAAGAAAAGTGTAACACCCCTACCCCCTAGGGCCAGGAGCGTTACGTTTTTCTTACTTCCTACTTAATTTTCAGGGGCAAAACGGATAGAGTTTCCCCTGAAAGTTGAACATTTCCAGGCTAAAAGCCTTACAACAATTCCCTTTGACTAACGGAAGCTTAAAGAATTCTAAAATAAGCTCAATGGCTACAAGCCGGAGTTCATAACTCAACGAGCAATCTCACTCGGAGTACATCAACAATATAGTCTATTAATAAAGAAGGAAATCAAATATACAACTCAACGGTCTACACAACTAGAGTACTAGGGTTTACATCCCAAAATACAGCTAATTTCAACTAAAGACATCTAACTAATCAGATGGTTGGCTCACACGGCCATACAGAGCGACTCATAAACAATATGCATTATATGGGTTAGAAAACCTAGTTTACAATAATTATAAACTAGGAATACGTTATATTACATTGTTAAACTCATGAATCTACTTCTATATGGCACACATAGCTCTTTTCCAACCAGGGGTAAACTTCAACTCCACATAAGTGGCTTGAATTTCACCTGTCATAACAGAAGCCTGGGTAAAAAGGGGAAAGAGTAATGGGGTGAGCAACCACACGCTCAGTGAGAATTCCCCTACTCCTTAAAACCAAATCAATTGTAGGCAATAATACTAATAATAGTCACATATCACGTATTTATACTTTACTATTATATTAGGCAATCATAGTCCCCAAGGAAAGATTACACTTCTTAAACTTCATTCCAACCACTCAACTCAATTCTAGGCTCTTAATGACCAAAACTTCCCTACTAGCAGGCATTCAGGCACCTAAATAAGTAGGCAACAAGGATTGAATATAAACGCTTTCACATTCACTTTTGAAAACATAGCGACTTTCGATATATACTAAGGATAGTTTATAAATCGTGCTAACTTCTTTAAAACTTATAATTCTTTCTAAAAGTTTTCGAAACATCTAAACTAGTAAGAAAGACTTGGCAAGAAATATGCTTTCATAGAATATGCACATTGAAAAGCTTGAACGTACAATGTAACATTTGAAACTTCATTTGACTATACTTGGAAATTCTTTCATAAAAGGTGAGTAGGAGGTGCACATTTGAAAGCTTTCTTTCTTTTCTCAAAAACACTTTACTCAGCCTCTTGAGGCTCATATTCCTTAAAAGAACTTCTTTCATAATGGTTCTCTATGACCTTCATAAACTTTTCAAATCTTATTCAATATGGCCTCGTAATGGCCCTTATAAATCTTTCTTTTCTGAAATACATTAAATGGCAAAAGGCCAACTTCTTTTTTTACTTATTAGAAACTTACTCATAGCATAAAAACATCTTATTGTCCTGGCTAGGGGAGGTTTACACTGGCCCTAAGTGAGATCGTCACTCACAACTTATTATCCCCGGGGTATACGTACATAACTTTTGGCCAAAAAATGCGTCTCAGCAGAGTAGCTCTAACCTCGATATTGTCCTCTGTGGGGCAACAGCTTACACCAAGATAATGATATCTTGAGTCCAGCCCCCCTCAAGGTTTTCTTACGCATCACACATCATAAATTATTTGAGGAACAGCTCACACCAAGATAATTCATATCTAGAGTCCAGTTCCCAGGAACAGCTCACACCAAGATAATTGATATCTTGAGTCCAGTTCCTAATATTTCTTTAGGGGGAAACAGCTCACGCCATCTTTGCATCCATTTTTCAGGAACAGCTCACACCAAGATAAATCATATCTTGAGTCCAGTTCCTAATATTTCTTTAGGGGAAAACAGCTCATGCCATCTTTGTGTCCAATTTTCCGGAACAGCTCACACCAAGATAATTCATATCTTGAGTCTAGTTCCAAATATTTCTTTAGGGGAAAACAGCTCACGCCATCTTTGCGTCTAGTTCCCACCCTGGCCAATTGCCTTGCACTTCTTAGCCTTTAAAATTGTATTTCATTTCTCTTCTTCAGTTGCTTACTTTGCTGAAAACTTACTTTTTAACAAAACGACCATAATCTTTCTAAATGCTTATAGTCCACTTCGCTTTTAACTTAAAACTTCTTATAAACATAATACGTTTACTATCTTGTAAATCGACTTCACTTTTAACTTTAAAAGCTTCTCGTAAACATAATAGGCTTTGTAAATCGTAAAACGACTTCGTTTTCAACTTAAAAGCCTCTTCTAAATGTAATAAGTTTGCTAAATCATAGGACCAGTTCGTGTTCAACTTAAAAGCTTTTTATAAACGTAATGCGTTTGCTAATTAGTAAAAAGATGTTGTTTCTAACTTAAAAGCTTCTTATAAACATAATAAGTTGCTAACTCGTAAATCGAAACTCGTTTGAAGCATAAAGTGCTTAGTTAGTAATAAGTACAAACTAGATTTGTAATCAAAGCTCATAGTAATTTAAGGTGGTAAACTTATTCCAGTGTCTAATCTCAATTCGTTTGAAATTCCCTTTTAAACTTGATGAGTGGAGCTTAAGCAAATCAAAACCTATGATCGCTTCTAAGCTTATTACTATTCAAAACTTAAGGCATTAAGCTTACTTTTAATTCGACCAAGGTTTCTTTATATGTTTTCTATATAAATGCTTCTTTAAACATAATGGACCTACTAGCCCTTAAATCAAAACTCAATGGAGGCTTAAGTAAGCAAATAGCATACAAATCAGCTAAACTTCGAAATCAGCATCTTAAGATGCTCTTTTTTAGGTCGTTTCAATTCTGCTAAACACGAGGCGAAGTCATACACAAATCGATGTCTTAAAACATTTTTGAACTCACTTTTAGTTCGCTTTTGAATTTCCTAAACTTATCGACTATTCAGTCGAGTCACTAACTGAGTAGTTCGACGATTTAGGACCTTTTTGCACTTTGGACGTCCTACCAAGCTAATAGATAATGGTAAAACTTGAAAACATTTTCAAACATGAAAAATAAGCTTTCTAAACGACCCTTTCTTTTTAAAGACGTCTAACATTTTGAGAATTGACCACATAGTGTCACGTAGCACATCGAGGAGAAAAAGGATTCACACATAGCATATTCATACACTTCATATCACAACTTGGTAGAATCTGCCCACTAAGCCACACACGGCCTCGCAATCCACATGATTGCGGCAATTCACAACCCAAACTCCCTCTTCACACAACATCGACCACAAGAACCTCAAACCACTCAATAGTTCCACCTCAATCCATCCAACTACGAATCTCGGTTCAATATTGGCATGCACAAACCAATAATACATAGAACGATCATAAATTGGTATAAGAATCATGCTTAATAACCAACGTAGTGTTTAAGTGTACCAGCTAATGCAATCGAGACTTTAAAGTGACGTTTTGCTTTTTAGTTCGCAAATCGATATCCGTAAGCATAATATTTCATTGAAATTACTACGAATAGCCTATTAACATGCCCAAACCAATTTAGCCATAGCCCTTAGACATAATTCAGTTATTTCCATAATTACTTCAACTGCTCAGCTAGCATCACTAAGCGTCAAACAGAATTAAAGTGCGACAAACTCCTACTACGACAGTCTGATAACAACATTCTGCTTACTTTATAATCCTCGATTAACTGGTACATTCAGCCATACATCGAATTATCATTCAATTAACCCAAATTCAGTACCATGTTCGTAATTTCTCAACTTTGACTCCGATTTCATCCAAACTGATTTCTAATCTCAGAATTAACATGCACTAACTAATTCAGCTAAATTCGTTGAAAATAATAATAATTCAGGAGCAAAGAAATCCTCAGCTCGATTCCAAGCTGGATGATCGTTCAAAGCTGCTGGGCTCGGCTCTGGGTGTTCGAACAACACCAACCCCTCGGTTCTTTCTCACCACGCATGAACAGAGCCCAAAACCGTGCCCAATCGTGCTATTTGAACCCTAATTCAGCCCAAATTTCACCCACCGACTCGGTGCCTTTTGTCGAGGCTTGTGCTGTGAATTTAGCCCCGATCTGTAAAGGAATTGGAGTGGTTAGGGACTGAAATGCATGGCCGAGCATGGGTACATGTTCGACGCCCCCAAAATCGTCGCCCAAACGCACCAAAATCCTTCCAATTTTGCCCAGATTTCACGGCTAAGGGTTAGTTTGGTGGTGGGGAATGTTGAATGAGGGCCAGAGCAAGGTGGGTGTGGCAAAATTTTGGTGGATTTGTCAAGCTTGAGGTGCGTCCATAGAGGAGATGAGCTGAGGAAGAAGAAGAAGAGCAGAGAGAGAGAGGAATGATGGTCGGGGCTCGCGATTGGGAAGGAGGAAAAAGGGGCCATGCTATTTTACGAAATTACCCCTCCCTTGCTATCTTCGTCTCAAGCGGTTCATTATTAAGCATCGTTAGTCTAATTCATATCCCGAATTCTAAACTCAATTGCTAAAATGACCTTTCATCGATTATTCGCTCCCGAATATATCTAGGTCCGATTTAATAATCAACGAAACGAATTCTAAGGTTGACAACCTAATCATATTTGGGTTCCTATTCGAATTAATACTCGTTAATAATGTATATTAACGCTTACTAAAATCATCGAAGGATTTTCAGAACTAATAATAATAATAATAATATTAATGGCGACAAAATATTCTTTTTAATAAAGTTATCGCTCACACAAGCACATCAATAATAGTTTAACTCGTGTAGTTAATAAAAATACGAATTTTATAACGTAGGAAAGCGATACAATCAGCTTAACGTAAAATAACGAACTCGAGCGTAACACTCTCCCCCGTTAAAAGAATTTCGTCCCCAAAATTCCCAAACTATACTCAGTCGTGTCTAAAACGTGCACACACTTGGCACGATTTATACAAATCATACTAAAATCTAAATCTCGATTACAAACAATTTAAACCAAAAAAAAGGGCACATAGTACCCAGTCTCCTCCTTGCTAATCCTCTTCCAGCGTCTACTCACTCTATTTAGGCGCCGAGGGCAAATTGCACCGAAGAGGGGCAAATGAGGTGGCGTGGAAAATCGTATTAAATTTACGTAGTAAAAGACAACTCTATGCATAGTAAACGACAACTCTATGCATATGCATCGTTATAAATTGAAATCTAAAGGTAGGATAATTAGGCAATGACATCTTAAGGTCATATACAAGAAGTCTCATTCTAAAACATGGATTCAAGTCACTTTTAGGATCATAATGATTGACATGGAGATTCCTATAGCACATTAGAGTAACAAGAATATCACATAGCACCACATAGCATCACTTAAGCACAACAACATCGCATAGTAGCAGCAGTTCAGCATTCTCGATCCTAAGGATTGTAAGTAACATGAAACCATCTAATATGCATATAGTAAGCAATTCACAAAGATAGGAATATGCTAGTGACATTCTTGGGACCTGTGAGTTATGGGCCTACACGCCTCCGCTACGCTTCTCTGGTCAAACATATAAGGGTAAGAATATGTGGATGCAGGCTTCTAGGGTAGCCTCACCATGCTTTAAATGTGTGCGTATACAGTTATTCAGCTATATCATGAAATCAAGGGGTTCACAGAATGCAAATAACAACTCAGGTGTCATACCATGTCATGCATTGCATACGTTAAACCATTTGGCTAATTCGATCACATGCCTAACTTAACTCAAGTTAAGTGAATACTAGGGAGTGCAACAACTCATTCATGGAACACAAAACTTGTCATGAATAAAGAATTTAAACAACCATATAAGCTACTATGGATTCTAGACTGCATGCAATACTATGGCTATGTTTTAAAGCATTCAGGCTCCTAGTAGCGTTTCATAAAAAGGCATATAGGCAAGTATACATGAATACAACCCTCATCTCAAGCCCAGGTCAAGCCCAGGTCGAGGTTATGCCTTGGGATTTGTCCTAACTATTTGGAGTTAGCCATCAATCAGCTAACAGGGGGTACGAATAAGGACATTATTAGTCTTACAAATCTACATTGAGGTTTTACAACACGTTTTCCTTAAAGGGGTAATTGCGAAGGTCTGAGGAACTCTTAATATGAATGGGGGGTTCTATCTTCTACTATGGGGCGTTCTGGTTCGTGTACTTGGTGGTAATGCTTAAGAAGATAGTGGCAAAGTATAGGCCATTTCCCATGAGGTGACAGGGTGATAGAGATGGTACCTAAAGTCTGTCAGGTTCTTTCTACCTTGTTCTTTCTGGGTGTATTAGGGTTTGATATAGTCAGGACACTACCAAATTCACATAGGACATCAAGAACATTGTACATGTGACAACAAGCATCGTGCTGGATAATGAAGACAATTTTTATGTAATGGTTAGGAGAAATGCACTACTATTGCTTAATTTCTTATCCAAGCATATTAAAATCTCATTTAATTTCTTACAATTCCAAACTGGACAATGAAGACAATTTTCATGTAATGGTCAGGAGAAATGCACTACTATTACTTAATTTCTTAGCCAAGCATATCGAAATCTCATTTAATTTCTTACAATTCTAAATTCACATATGGGGGGGTATCACCTAGTGAGATTTTCAGTCATGGAAAGCTACCTCTAATCACTTACAACAAATCATCATTAACACATCCGATAATGCATACACCCTGGGCATGTGAACACTCAAGATCTTTTGATTACGCACAGAGAGTTAAGCTCATAGGGCTAACCCAAGCATTATTGCAAAGCACATGCGAGTCTACGGTTGCAACATTAAGACCCAACCAAACAATTAGAAAGGTTTCTAATGGGAAAGCACAACCCTAACTCACTAATCGGATGACCTTAACTTTCAAGGTCTTTAGGTTTTTAAAAGGAAATAGTTTAACTACTTCTAGCTCTCTCTCTACCAACCTTGGAGCACGTCTGCTCACTCCACTATGAGGCTCGGGGAGCAAATCGTGCTCTAGGGGCAAAGATGGGCTTAGAGTTCAGACTTTTCTAATCATTTGGATTCAAATCATATGTTCTTTAAACTTTCAATTAAAATCACCAAGGCATATAAGCGAAACAACTTGGATTGCGCTAACACTTATCTCATTCATAAGAATAGAAGCTATTCGGCTTATACTCTTAGCAATTCGTTTATTCACTTGGTTAAGGAGCTCACTCAAGCTGAACCTAACTAGCTAAACGCGCTAACATTCACATAAAACTCACATTTGCACATACAAGAGGTATATGTCACATTGTCACAAAGTGTTGCTAGACGACTATATGAAATGCAAGACTCAGGTTGCGGCCTATGGTCATAGGATCTTTGCTATGATACCATCAATATAACACCCCCAGCTCCTAGGGTCAGGAGTGTTACATTTTTCTTACTTCCTACTTAATTTTCGGGGTCAAACGGACAGAGTTTTTCCTAAAAGCTGACCATTTCCAGACTAAAAGCCTTACAACAATTCCCTGCGATTAACGAAAGTGTAAAGAATTCTAAAATAAGCTCAACGACTACAAGTCGGAGTTCATAACTCACCAAGCAATCTCGCTCAGAGTACACCAACAATATAGTCCATTAATAAAGAAGGAAATCAAATATATAACTCAATGGTCTACACAATTGGAGTGCTGGGGTTTACATCCCAAAACACAGCTAATTTCAACTAAGAACAACTATGTGATCAGATGGTTGGGTCACACGGCCATACAGAGCGACCCATAAACGATATGCATTATATGAGCTAGAAAACTTAGTTCACAACAATTACAAACGAGGAATATGTTATTTTACATCGTTAAACTCATGAATCTACTTCTATATGGTGCACATAACTCTTTTCCAACTAGGGGTGAACTTCAATTTCGCATAGGTAGCTTGACTTTCACCTGTCATAACAAAAACCTGGGGAAAAAGGGGAAAGAGTAATGGGGAGACAACCACATGCTCAGTGAGAATTTCCCTACTCCTTAAAACCAAAACAATTGCAAGCAATAATACTAATTGTTGAATTCCAAGAGTACACAACCACAAGAGGGGGTGTGAATTGTGGTGGTCGATTTTTGCCTAATAACTGACAAACAACCGTAGCACTTGATTGCAGAGATTGTTTGTGAATCACAAACAACCTTACGCCTTGTTTGTAGCGGTTGTTCTCAATTTATTCAGTAGCGAAATTCAAAGTAATAAATGCGGAAATAAAGCACACACAATTTTTACGTGGAAAACACCTCTAGCCCAACTGAGGTGTGAAAAACCACGACCTACCTCGTGTAGGATTTAACCACTTCACTAACGGGCTGAAAACGTTACAAAAGCAACACTCCTTGTTATAACTTGTAACCCACGTAACCTTCTTCTCTAAGACAAGTTACACCACATCCAATCTCACCAGATAGGACACGTTCAAAGTCCACACGACTGAGGACACACTCACTCACTTTCTGTTCTGAGAACAGGGGTACAAAACACCTTACTGGGGTGCTTCTGACTTAAACAGATGTAAGGTACAATGAAGTCCTATTATGCCAAAAATTGAAAGCTCAGTTAAGCACAATCTTCTCACGGTTTTTCTCTTTGAAATTCAGCTCTAAAAATCTCTCACTTCTTTGTAAAAACCGGATTGTCAAATGGGAGAGAGAATTTCAATATTTAAACTCACAACCCAACGGCTATTCTTTTCAAAAGATAGGGAAAATCCTCTATTTTTAGTCGCTTAGAAGATTCACCAAAGATTTCCAACGGCTAAGAGAGGAGAGAAGATTTTCTTAAAATATCTTGGCCGAGTAATCTAGCTTGAAAAGAATAAAATCTTGATTTATCCCAAATTCAATCAAGACCTAAAAATAAGGAATAAGAATCTTTCAAGAGAAATCTTTAGCAAAAATGGTTTTGCAATTTTTTTTTTTTTTAAAATTCAAAACAAATCTTTTTAGATCTGGCAGCCAACCGAAGCAAATTTCCAGATAAGACTGATGTAGCTGCTGTAGTTTTTGAGAACACCCTAGGCACCCTGTTTGCAGGGTTGTTTGGAAATGGTGTCCCAAAGCAACTTTTCGAAAACCGTTTTCAAGAAGTGCTAAAAATGATACTTTCAAGATTGGCATATTAACAAGAGTCTAAAAGATAAAAACTAAATTAACCAAGACTCCTTGTAAGAATTAGTTGTGTTGTCAAGAGTGAATATGCTACTCCAAAACACCTTGGTCACCTTGATTCCTTGGGTGATCTTGTGTAGCTGAATGTTCCTCAAGACTTAAACCATATGTGTTGTTTGCTGATCTTGTGTCACTGAAGCTCGGAACCTGTTCCTAAGACTTGTTCTCAACATTTAGCCACCAGATTAATAAAATATCACAAACAGCGGTGTAGGAACAACGGTGTATTAGGCCCTGTTTGGAAAGCTTGTTTGGAACAACATTACTTAGACAAATATGTTACTCTTGGATTTGTTATCATCAAAACTAAATATAATCAACAAATTCCCCCTTTTTGATGATGACAAACCAAGTGACCATATTGACAAAATTAAAAAGCTTAACAACGTTTAATGCTGATAGGGATCCTCTAGGTGCTAGGTCATAGAGCACGTCATATGGTTTTATTCATATGGTCTTATTCCCCCTTTTGGCATCATTAAAAAGCATAAACAACAGTATGAATGCAAGAAAAGAAATATAGAGCATAAGGTGCAAGAAGCATCATTAAGGAGATATTGCATTAAAAACAGTACAATGCTAAAAACGAAGATGGGAGGAGACAAGAGAACAGCCTAGAGAATCAGGTTACAGGGGGTGGTCTCGTTTGTAGAGGAGGAATGCTGGGGGCAAGATTGGAGAGAAGGGCAAGCAATTCCTCATGGCGTTTGGCGGAGAGGGCTTGCTCCTCAGCAAGAGCAGCCTTGACAGCTGAGAGCTCATCCTTGAGGCGAGCATTGTCCTCAAAAACAGCCTCAAGTTTGATGGAAGGTTGCCCAGAAACAGGTGGTCGAGGTGGTCGACGACCCTGTTTGGAGACTGACCCTTCGCCAACCTCATAGCCACACCCGAGCAGAGTGTCAATCCCAATCTCATCAACGACTTGGGCCTCCACTCGCCGTGTGAGCACTATCCCAAGGTGCTCAAACACCCTTGTCAGCAGAAACCCATATCCAAGATCATGGGCCCGGGTGGTGTTCGCAATTTGCCCTATGTGGCGAATCATGATTGCAGGGAGGTTGATTGGTTCCTCCCGATCCAGTAAGTCCACTAGGCATTGATCGAGGGCATCAGCTGAGTTTCGCCCTTGACCTCGCGGAATTATGTTCTTGATAGTGAACATAAACAATAGTTGGTGCACGGAGGTCATTTCACCCGTCTTAACAAAGAGGGGTGTTCTCAGGCCCTGTTTTTGACTGAGACGTTGGAACACCTCTAGGAGCCTGGCTGTTTCTAGGGCTGTTTTATCTTCCCTCACATACACGTCAAAGCCTTGGGAGGGTACTCCCAAAATTTTCCCAAGTGTGGGCGCATCAACCTTAATGCGTTGCCCATTCACAAAACTAGTCACCACCCCTTCGGTGACACTGCAGTTGGCGTAAAACTCAGCCAACTCAGGCACAGAACACCCCAGTTGGGTGTTTACAAACAAGTCGAGCCAGCCTTGAGCGCGCAACTTGGTTAGGAACACCCCCAGACCCTGTTTCTCGAAAAAGCTTACGTTCACTACCTTCCCCCTGACGACATTGCGCTTAAGCAACCGCGCATGTTTGTCAGACATAGGAGAGGGAGTGAACTGCTTTGGGCGTTTGGGGGCAGGAACAGAGGTGGTAGCTTCTGGTAGGGTAGCTTCTGATTAGGGTTTAAGGTTTTTGCAGGGTTTTCAGGTTTTGCTTGTGTGCGAGATGAACGGCAGAACTGAGAACAGGGCATATAAAGAGAGAGAGCGAGAGAGCACCCAAAATCTTTAGAAGATTTCTCGATTTGCAACGGGTGTGAGCATTAAAAGCTTGTGCCTTGGGAAGGAAAGAAAACACATCGAGCAACCAAGGGGCATACCTGTTCTCTTCGTTATGCCTGTTCTTTGCCGTCTGATCTTGATTGGACTTAATGGTATTAAGGCGGCTCCAGTAAATCCCCTTGTGCTGCACTAAGTGGATAAGTAGAGACAAAATGCACGTAATTCAAGTGTATGCAATCACATCCGTTGTTAATACGATTTGCAAATAGGGGGAGAGAACAGGGTGTAAAGGTTGATCTTACCAAACCCAGTTCATGTTCTGGAAACAGGTATCTCAGGGTGTTCTCACCAACCCTAGTTCCAGTCTATTTCTCTCAAATTGATCTCTAGCTAGTGCCTTAGTGAATATATCAGCAATTTGATTTTCCGTTGTGCAAAAAATCATAGAGATTAAACCCTTTTCAACATTATCTCTCAAGAAATGATGTCGAATGTCAATATGCTTTGTTCTTTTATGTTGACATGGATTTTTGGAAATGTTAATTGCACTTGTGTTATCACAAAAAATAGGAATGCATCCAGTGTCAACACAAAAGTCCTTAAGCTGTTGCCTTATCCACAACAGTTGAGCACAACATGAAGCTGCTGCAACATATTCAGCTTCTGCTGTGGACATGGCAACTGAATGTTGCTTCTTGGTAGCCCAAGATACCAAACAAGGTCCAAGAAAGTGAGCCATACCTGAGGTACTCTTTCTATCAACTAGGAATCCAACATAGTCAGCATCAGCATATCCAACAAGATCAAAATTGTAACCTCTAGGATACTATAAGGCTAAATTGGGTGTATGTTTCAAATATCTTAGTATCCGTTTCATGGCTTTAAGATGAGTTTCCTTAGGATTAGATTGAAAATGGGCACATAAACCAACACTAAAAACAATATATGGTCTACTAGCGGTTAGGTATAGGAGTGACCCAATCATGCCCCTATAGAGTTTCTCCTCAACTGAGGAACTCCCATCATCCATAACCAACCTGGTTGAAGGAGAAATAGGAGTGTCTACGGGTTTGGCCAACTCCATCCCAAAACGCTTAAGTAGCTCCTTGATATACTTTTGTTGATGGATCATGGTGCCGTTTGGAGTTTGCTTGATTTGTAAGCCTAAGAAAAAGTTAAGCTCACCCATCATGCTCATCTCAAACTCACTCCTCATCATATTTGAAAATTCATTGCATAAATCATGATGAGTTGCTCCAAATATAATGTCATCAACATATATTTGGACAATCAATAAATGTTCCCCCTTAGATTTTAGAAACAAGGTATTGTCTACCTTGCCTCTTCTAAAATCATTTTCAATTAAAAAACTTGACAACCGTTCGTACCAAGCTCTAGGAGCTTGTTTTAGGCCATAAAGAGCTTTGTCAAGTTTGAAAACATGGTTAGGAAATTCACTGTTTTCAAAACCAGGGGGTTGTTTGACATACACCTCTTCTTTAAGGTATCCGTTGAGGAATGCACTTTTCACGTCCATTTGATATAGCTTGATTTCCATATGAGCTGCAAAGGCTATTAAGATTCGAATAGCCTCAATTCTAGCAACTGGTGCAAAGGTTTCTTCATAATCGATCCCTTCTTCTTGATTATACCCTTGAACAACCAGCCGTGCCTTGTTCCTAGTGACTGTTCCTGACTCATCCAGTTTGTTTCGGAACACCCACTTGGTTCCAATGATTGTTCTCTCTGCAGGTTTAGGTACAAGGTGCCATACTTTGTTTCTTTCAAATTGATGGAGCTCTTCTTGCATTGCCGTGACCCAATCTGAATCTACAAGAGCTTCATTCACACTCTTTGGCTCAATATTAGAGAGAAAAGCATAGAAAGCACAGAAATTCTTAAGCTTAGACCTAGTTTGCACTCCACTGTTAATATTAGACAGAATTTGATCAAGGGGGTGCGAACTATGGTACTTCCATGGTCGTGGAGTAAGAGGATCCACAGACCCATGCTCTACTCTAGTCATAATATCAAGCTTACGATCATCTCCTGAGCCTGTTTCTGCACCTGTTTGTAAGCCTGTTCCTGAAGAACATGGTCCCGAACAGGGTTCAATGGTGTTTCCCCCTGTTTGGTGTTCACCTTGCCTGCTGTTCTGAGGAACACCTTCAGGAGTTGTTTTCTCCATGGTGTTCTTACCTCGTTTATCTTGGAGCAACACTTCTTTTCGAACAAGACCTAATTCAAGTTCATCTTCCTGTGCATCATTCTCACTCAACAAGTTAGATTCATTAAAAAGCACATGCACACTTTCCTCAACACACAAGGTCCTTTTGTTAAAGACTTTGTATGCCTTGCTGTGAGAAGAATAGCCAAGAAATATTGCCTCATCACTCCTAGGGTCAAACTTTCCTAAGGCATCCTTCCTATTATTATGCACAAAACACCTACAACCAAATGTCCTTAGGTGCGTAATATTGGGTTTTCTGCCCTTGAAAAGTTCATAAGGAGTTTTGTTCAAAATGGGTCTGATCATGCATCTATTTATAATGTAACATGAGGTGTTCAATGCTTCTGCCCAGAAATACCTAGGAAGACCACTAGCAATAAGCATTGTTCTGGTCATGTCTTCCAGGGTGCGATTTTTGCGCTCAACCACCCCATTTTGTTGGGGTGTTCTTGGAGCTGAGAAGTTATGATCAACACCATGTTCATTACAATAGTTGATAAAACTTGCATTTTCAAACTCAGTTCCATGATCAGATCTCAAGCTAATTAAGGAGTGTCCTACTCTCTTTTCAACCTTTTTGAGAAAGGCAATAAAATTCTCAAAGGTTTCATCTTTGGATGCCAAAAACAAGGTCCAAGTAAATCGAGAGTAATCATCCACTACAACAAGCACATACTTTTTCCCACCTCTACTAGTTATCCTCATGGGACCACACAAATCAATGTGTAATAATTCTAGAGGTCGGGTAGTGCTTACACATTTTTTCGATTTAAAAGAAGATCTGACTTGTTTGCCTTTTGCACAAGCTTCATATACCTTGTCATCATTAAATTTGATGGAAGGTAGTCCAAGAACCAGGTCTTTTGAAACATGTTTGTTTAAAAGAGTAAGGCTTGCATGACCTAGTCTCTTGTGCCAAAGCATTATGTCATCATTCACAGCACTCAAACAAGTCAGGTTGTTTTGGGGAAGAGTGAAAATACATACTTTGTAAACATTTTTGTGTCGCTTCCCCCTTAATACGACATCTCCTGTGTTGACATTGACAACCAAGCAATGTGTTCGTGAGAACACCACTAGGTTGTTCTTGTCACACAGTTGGGGCACACTTAGTAAATTATGCTTTAAACCATCAACTAAGTGCACATTATCAACTGAGTGGGAGAGAGTTTTACCAATGCTACCTACACCGACAATTGTCCCAGACTTGCCATTGCCAAAAGCCACGCTCCCACCGGTTGAAGCTGTAAGTGAGAGAAAGTTTGATTTTTCTCCAGTCATATGCCGTGAACACCCACTATCAACATACCACAGCTGCCTGTTTTCAAGGTTGTTTTCTGATCTGTTTGACAGGGTGTTTCTTACCCTGTTTGCTGGGTTGTTTGTGGGGTTGTTCTCTCTCACTTCAGCCTGCAAAACAAATCGCAGGTCAGTTTTGGGAACCCAGATCCACTTGGGTCCCATTCTTTTAGACAAGTAAAGCTCATCTTTTCTAATCCAGATTTGTTTCACATACCTTTCATTTTTTTCAATGACATACCTTCTCAGAGGACATGAATATCGATAGTGACCAGTTTTACCACAATGAAAGCAAACAATGTTTTCAGGTAATCCACATACTTTCTATGAATTGGGTAAACTGTTCGTTTAGGCTTATATCCAAGTCCCTTTTTGTTTCGACTGTGGTGAGTGTTTAACCAATCAAGGGCTTGTGAGGACTTGTTTCAGCGCTTGGTTGTGATAAGCTCGGTTTTTAGTTTTTCTATATTAGCATGCAAACCCTTGTTCTCTCTGAGCAAGGACTTAACCATTCCTTCCACCTCAAAGAGTTTTTCCTCCATTCGAGAATAATCTCCTTCTTTTATAAAGAGGTTTTCTTTGAGCGTATTAATATTTTCATGTAAGCCCAGTTTTTCATTTTTAAGGATCTCATTTTCTAGTTCTAGGTCTCGGACATCTCGTTTCAATTCAGCACAAGTATCCATCAAGGTATACAAAAGTTCTTCGAGAGTTGCTTTATTGAGACCACGTACCTTGTTCTTGAGATCAGTAAGACTGTTTGTTGATTCATCATCTGAATCCGTGTCACTTTGTGCCATGAGAGCTACAGCACCTTCATCAGTTTCAGACTCACCTTCATCCTCAGAGGAATCTCCCCAGGCAGTAAGCATAGCCTTCGAGAATCGTCTCTCAGAACTGCTTGCAGCTTGTTTTCTACCTTGTTTCCTGGGGTGTTCTTGCTCTTGCTCTTCTCGAAGTAGTGGACAGTTCTTCACAATGTGATCTGGTTTGCCACACTTGAAACACCCTGTGAACTGTTCTCGGGGGGTGTTTCTGGACTTACTGAAGTCTTTTCTTTTGCTGTTTTCTTTGACCTTTTTGAAGAATTTCTTGAACTTTCTTGTCATTAAGGCCATATCTTCATCCTCAAGGTTAGAGTCATCATCCTCTTGTGCTTTCAAGGCAAGCCCACGATCCTTCTTCTGCTCCTCTTTTTGTTGTGAGTTCTTTCTGAGTTCATAGGTTTGAAGATTGCCAATCAACTCGTCGAGGGTGATCTTGTTCATGTCTTTAGCTTCTTGGATGGCTGTCACCTTCGCTTCCCAAGACCGAGGTAAAATCCTTAGAATCTTCCTCACCAGTTCTTCTGTGGTGAAGGATTTTCCCAGGGATTTTAGCTCGTTTGTTATGTGGGTGAAGCGTGTGTACATATCCATCACGTTCTCACGATCACCCATATCAAACAACTCATATTGCCTCATAAGTAGCTCAATACGTGATTATTTGACTTGACTTGTTCCTTCATGAGCTACTTGGAGGGCATTTCATATCTCCTGAGCTGACTCACACTCCGAGATACGTGTATATTCATCTGGACCTAGGCCAAAATATAATAGCTTCTTGGCCTTGGCATTCTTTTCCATTTTCTTATAGTCTTCACCATCAAACTCTATGGGTTCCTTGGGAACCTTCTTACCATCTTCAAGCACCTTGGTGGGAACAAGGGGCCCGTTCTTGATGAGCATCCATAATTCATAATCTTCTGCCTGAATATAGTTCTCCATCCTATTCTTCCACCAACTATAATGTTGGCCGTTGAAATAGGGTGGACGAGTAATGGATTGCCCTTCAAGGATTCCTTGTGGTGTACTCATCTTCAGAATCTCTCAAGGTGTTAGCCCTTTTGAGAGAACCCGCTCTGATACCACTTGTTGAATTCCAAGAGTACACAACCACAAGAGGGGGGTGAATTGTGGTGGTCGATTTTCGCCTAATAACTGATAAACAACCGTAGCACTTGATTGCAGAGATTGTTTGTAAATCACAAACAACCTTACGCCTTGTTTGTAGCGGTTGTTCTCAATTGATTCAGTAGCGAAATTCAAAGTAATAAATGCGGAAATAAAGCACACACAATTTTTACGTGGAAAACACCTCTAGCCCAACTGAGGTGTGAAAAACCACGACCTACCTCGTGTAGGATTTAACCACTTCACTAACGGGCTGAACACGTTACAAAAGTAACACTCCTTGTTACAACTTGTAACCCACGTAACCTTCTTCCCTAAGACAGGTTACACCACGTCCAATCTCACCAGATAGGACACGTCCAAAGTCCACACGACTGAGGACACACTCACTCACTTTCTGTTCTAAGGACAGGGGTACAAAACACCTTACTGGGGTGCTTCTGACTTAAGTAGATGTAAGGTACAATGAAGTCCTATTATGCCAAGAAATTGAAAGCTCGGTTAAGCACAATCTTCTCACGGTGTTTCTCTTTGAAATTCAGCTCTAAAAATCTCTTACTTCTTTGTAAAAACCGGATTGTCAAATGGGAGAGAGAATTTCAATATTTAAACGCACAACCCAACGGCTATTCTTTTCAAAAGATAGGGAAAATCCTCTATTTTTAGTCGCTTAGAAGATTCACCAAAGATTTCCAACGGCTAAGAGAGGAGAGAAGATTTTCTTAAAATATCTTGGCCGAGTAATCTTGAAAAGAATAAAATCTTGATTTATCCCAAATTCAATCAAGACCTAAAAATAAGGGATAAGAATCTTTCAAGAGAAATCTTTAGCAAAAACGGTTTTGCAATTTTTTTTTTTTCAAATTCAAAACAAATCTTTTTAGATCTGGTAGCCAACCGAAGCAAATTTCCAGATAAGACTGATGTAGCTGCTGTAGTTTTTGAGAACACCCTAGGCACCCTGTTTGCAGGGTTGTTTGGAAATGGTGTCCCAAAGCAACTTTTCGAAAACCGTTTTCAAGAAGTGCTAAAAATGATACTTTCAAGATTGGCATATTAACAAGAGTCTAAAAGATAAAAACTAAATTAACCAAGACTCCTTGTAAGAATTAGTTGTCTTGTCAAGAGTGAATATGCTGCTCCAAAACACCTTGGTCACCTTGATTCCTTGGGTGATCTTGTGTAGCTGAATGTTCCTCAAGACTTAAACCATATGTGTTGTTTGCTGATCTTGTGTCACTGAAGCTCGGAACCTGTTCCTAAGACTTGTTCTCAACATTTAGCCACCAGCTTAATAAAATATCACAAACAGCTGTGTAGGAACAACGGTGTATTAGGCCCTGTTTGGAGAGCTTGTTCGGAACAACATTACTTAGACAAATATGTTCCTCTTGGATTTGTTATCATCAAAACTAAATATAATCAACACTAATAATAGTCACATATCATGTATTTATACTTTACTATCATATTAGGCAATCATAGTCCCCAAGGAAAGATTACTCCCCTTAAACTTCATTCCAACCACTCAACTCAATTCTAGGCCCTTAATGACCAAAACTTCCCTACTAGTAGGAATTCAAGCACCTAAACAAATAGGCAACAAGGATTGAATATAAACGCTTTCACACTCACTTTTGAAAACATAGTGACTTTCGATATATACCAAAGATAGTTTATAAATCGTGCAAACTTCTTTAAAACTTATAATTCTTTCTAAAAGTTTTCGAAACATCTAAACTAGTAAGAAAGACTTGGGAAGAAATATGCTTTCATAGAATATACACATTGAAAAGCTTGAACGTACAATGCAACATTTGAAACTTCATTCGATTATACTTGGAAATTCTTTCATAAAAGGTGAGCAAGAGGTGCACATTTGAAAGCTGTCTTTCTTATCTCAAAAACACTTTACTCGGCCTCTTAAGGCTCGTATTCTTTAAAAGAACTTCTTTCGTAATGGTCCTCTAATGACCTTCACAAACTTTTCATATCTTATTCAATATGGCCTCGTAATGGCCCTTATAAATCTTTCTTTTATGAAATACTTAAAATGGCAAAAGGCCAACTTCTTTTCTTACTTATTAGAAACTTACTCATAGCATAAAAACATCTTATTGTGCTGGCTAGGGGAGCTTTAAACTGCCCCTAAGTGAGATCGTCACTCGCAACTCACGTTATCCCTAGGGTATACGTACATAACTTTTGGCAAAAAAATGCGTCTCAGCAGAGTAACTCTAACCTCGATACTGTCTTCTGCGGGGTAACAGCTCACACCAAGATAATCATACCTTAAGTTCAGCCCCCCTCAAGGTTTTCTTACGTGTCACACATCATAACTTATCTGGGGAACAGCTCATACCAAGATAATTCATATCTTGAGTCCAGTTCCTAATATTTCTTTAGGGGGAAACAACTCACACCATCTTTGCGTCCAGTTTCTAGAAACGTCTCACACTAAGATAAATCATATCTTGAGTCCAGTTCCTAACATTTCTTTAGGGGAAAACAGCTCACGCCATCTTTGTGTCCAATTTTCCGGAACAGCTCACACCAAGATAATTCATATCTTGAGTCTAGTTCCAAATATTTCTTTAGGGGGAAACAGCTCACGCTATCTTTGCATCTAGTTCCCAACCTGGCCAATTGCCTAGCACTTCTTAGCCTTTAAAATTGTATTTCATTTCTCTTCTTCAGTTGCTTACTTTGCTGAAAACTTACTTTTTAACAAAACGACCATAATCTTTCTAAATGCTTATAGTCCACTTCGCTTTTAACTTAAAAACTTTTTATAAACATAATACGTTTACTATCTTGTAAATCGACTTCACTTTTAACTTTAAAAGCTTCTTGTAAACATAATAGGCTTTGTAAATCGTAAAACGACTTCGTTTTCAACTTAAAAGCCTCTTCTAAATGTAATAAGTTTGCTGAATCGTAGGACCAGTTCGTGTTCAACTTAAAAGCTTCTTATAAATGTAATACGCTTGCTAATTAGTAAAAAGATTTTGTTTCTAACTTAAAAGTTTCTTATAAACATAATAAGTTGCTAACTCGTAAATCGAAACTCGTTTGAAGCATAAAGTGCTTAGTTAGCAATAAGTGGAAACTAGATTTGTAATCAAAGCTCATAGTCATTTAAGGTGGTAAACTTATTCCAGTGTAATAGCCCGACCCTAAATTATGTTTATTTATTTAATCAAGTCAAGTTATTCATTTTTCACATTTATTTATCTCATTTAATTATTTCATTTACTTTAACTCATTTTGGGTCGTACTTTGCAATTCAAGTTTCATTTACCGTATTAATTTCGAAAAAAATTGATAGTAGGCCTCGATATTTATGATTTAAAATATTAAATTATTTTCTATGATATCACATTTAATTTCGAGCATTGGAAAAGAAAATGCTAAATTAATCGCACCCAGTTTGATAATTTTTCCAAACCCGAGCTCATTTAAGGCCGATTTCGGCCCAACAAGTTTTTATTCTATTTGTTTAGCTAATTACCATCATTACCCCTAATTTTAATTAGCAAAAGATATTTGTTTGAGGGATAAATCTCAACCAAGTAAAGTCTTTACTTCATTTGTGACCAAGTGAAAATTCAACCATAAAACATCAAGACACCTTCCTCTCCCTTTCACTCCATTTTGCTTGCTGCTGCTGTGCGTCCCCTTTCTGCCCCACCTACTGCCCCTTGCTACTGGCAACCACCACCCAGAACAGCACCAGTCAGCCACCCCCAACACCCCTCCCGCCACTAGCCACACCCCCCACCCTTCAAGCATCACTCACACCTCTTTCTTTCAAGCATTATGTGAGTAAACTCCTTAACCTATCATGCTGATTTTTGTCTTTGATTCTTGTTTTTCTTGGTTTTATTATTGATCATGCTATTTTGATAAGAATAAGAGCTATCTTTGAAGGGTTTAAGTGTTGTTTAAGCACAAAAGCATGTGAAAGTTGAGATTGTTCATGATCATGCTGTAGTTTAAGTTTGAAGTGATGGATTTGGATCATTTTGTATTTGATTTGGTAATCTTTATCATCATAAATGATTATGGTAATGTTGGTGCAGACTTGGATGAGCTAAAGAGTGATTTTAGTGGGGGTTTATGTCAAGAAAAGATTGCAATATGGGCTATTATGCTATAAACAGGCCCCAAAACAAGGGTGAGTTTGCGAATAAAATAGTAATAATCGGTACGTTGAAAAATCATGATTTTTGGTGGGTGGATATCCTGACAAATTATCTTTCAATATGCTCTGGAATTACTCAAGTTTGAGTTTTGTGGACAAAGGTATGACCAATTTACTGAAGACTGCGCAGAATACATTGAAACTGGGAGCAGAATTGAATAGTGAACTTTACGAAACAACTGGTATTGATTGGCTCATTGAAAATTTGTGATTTGTGGATAGATCAATGAGTTAGCTTTCATATGCATTTTGAATCGCCTTAATCTGAGTTCTGTGAAAAAAGTTATGATCGTTTTGCTGCGACTGCGTAGATTGAACTGAAATTGTGCACGTCTGTGTTCTACCCTAATTTTAGAGACCTTACTATGTGAATCATGCTTTGTGTCCTAAATAAAAATTTTATTGGACATTATGAGCTTTTCATATTGGGGTTTTACATCTTAGGTCAGGAGTGAAAGATATGGATTTTCTAATGCTGACGATCAAACGGTAACATGAGTGAATATAGAAATCGTGACCTTTGAAAATCTTTTCAGAAGTTTCTATATAATTATGGGTGTTGCAAAGAAATTACAAAGTGTAGTGAGTTCAACGAGTTTGATTATGTATAGAAGCTTACTTGGGTTGAAAACTGAGTTAAGTATGAAAATAAAATTTGGGAAGTGACTAGAGTAATGGTTCAAAATCAGTGTCCATCGAACCAAGTTGGTGTTATTTGAGCTTTTATGAACCTCACAACACCTCTCCTCACATTAAGCCTTCTATTATCCACTTTAGAAGCATTACATCTTCCATTATCCATTTCAGAAACATCAAAAACCCATATTTCGTTTATTTCAATTAAAATCTTTTCATTATCACCTCAATCATTTCCATTTGGTCTATTTTGCTTCAATTTATTGTATTTCAAGTTCAATAATCCTAAGCGATTTATTATTTAGATAATTTTGGCATAACTTGCCTGATATTGGATTATTGGGATTGTAGAAGTCTTTTTTATTAATCAATTTCCATTAAAGTTACAAATTATGGGAGTGAATATTGTTTACTAACTTCATTTACCTATAATTACAGTTCTTTAGCAGAATCGGGGCCTAGTCTATCATTTTGCTTTGTGCATTCGTATTATCAAATGAAATATCATTTCAAAGACTTCAGGTACGTCCGTTGCCTGTATTTTTAGAGATCGGAGTTCATTTATCAAAGTATCATGTTTGGTAAGTCCATCAATGAATCAATTTACACAGTGATTTATCATTTAATTAGTAACCCTGCCAGTTATCATCTATAGGGCATTTGCCCTTCAGTTACCTGTGTGGCTTCAGGCCAGGTCCCCGATCAGCTTGGCAGGTGTACACCTATTCATCGATCATAACAGTATCAAGGGGTTCACTATCAGATAATAACTAGTAATGCATTTTTACATTCATCGCATTCACTATTTTAACTTAAAATGAATTGCAAAGCGGGCCTAGTTAGTGTTTCAATGATCATTTAACAATTCAGGAATACATGTATTGAGCTTCGACTCACAGCGCGAAATGTTTTTCATATTTTGTTTTACATAATTGCTCAGAGAATCGTCTTCATGATAGTAAACCAGTGAAAGAGAATAAGTTGAGCAAGGGAATCTGGATGGATCAATACTGACACAGTGTATGCATATTTTTAGAGCTGTATATTGAAATCTTTAGTGGATGGGGATGCAGATTACATGGTGAATTGTTTTTACTATAGTGTAAAAGCCTTACGTTGGTTAACAGTTGATTATATACGGATTGATCAGGTCTGTATGTGTATGATAAAAGATATGCTTAACTGTGTTATTTATAGCACTCATGTTTCAAGCCTTGTCCTTTTGGATGGTGGTAATGCCCCTATCATTGGGTTATCTAGATGATAACTAAGGGATTTATTAAGGAAAACACAAGCAGTGAAATATGTTTAATTTGGGGGCATTACAGATTTGGTATCAGAGCCAGGTTGAGATTTTCTTGATGGGATATGGAGTATGGGGATTAAGATATTGAGAAAGTCGGTTAGTGAGGAATGAGGATTATTATGATATCCTTGGAGATTTGTGACACTGGTAATGTTTGCTTATCTCACACCTATTCTACTCGTATATTGTTCTTTGTCAAATGGATCTATATAATGTATATATAGTTTGGTCTCAAGCATCAGATTCGAGGGTGATTTTGAAGAATCAGTTAAAGGTGCCTCCAATGCATTTAGGTAAGTATGGCCATATTGTCTAGAAGTCACTCGGTATGGCCATATGAGCCACCCATTTGAATGGTATGTTGTCCTTTTAGCTAAAATTGTTTATTTTTGGGATGTAAACTCTTATACTCTGGGCATGTGGCCTGTAGAGTTGTGGTCTCCGGTGTATAGCCGTTGAGCTTGATTTGATATCTTTTTGTACTTCTAATCAATGCAGGGGTTTTGATGTAAGGCTTTAAGCTAGGAAAATGGCCAGTTTATAGGCAAAACTCTGTCTGTTTTGCTTAGGAATTTAAGAATCACTAACACTCCTAGCCCTAGGGTTGGGGGTTATGACAAATGTGTCCTATGAAAGGCCCGTGACTAATTTTGAGGTTAAATGCATAGGGAAAATCAAGTATGGGCAGAATACACAAGTTCAATCAACTTGGCAGTTTTGATTAGTGCACAATGACTGACCTTAAAGTAACTTTTGTCCATGATCAATATGATTTACGTAAGGGTTTTCTATCCCAATTTTAAGGTTAAGGAGATAATTTCATATGAAACAAGTTTCAAGTGGATTGGAGGTCATTTGGTTATTTAAATAGATAAATCAAAGTCTACAAACTAGGCAGAATTCTAATGCATAAGGTTTGAGTTTAGCTCACTTGCAGCTTATGCAGTCCATCAGATAGGGATGTTTTGGTTAGTCTTTGTCAAAGTACAGAAAGTAAGCTTTCCAATGACCCATGTTGCAGCATGTTTAGAGGCCAGTAGTCAAGAAAACTTAGCCTAGAAGTCTGATGGTACAGACTATTCAAGTCAGTGGGTACCTACAACTTTGAGCTTATGCTTCCTCATCATATGGTCATTTGGGCGTTTCTTGGATCTAAGTGGCAATTACTTCAATGTGCTTCATTGATTACAGATATTTTCTTCTGTAACTCACGAATTTCATCTAAGTGAGCTATATGGGAGTTCTTAATATGATATTTCCTGAATTGTAGGATTTTAGAGAGGCTTGTTCTATGGTACATAAGTTTTGAAACCATTAACTATCAACGATTCCATATAAGAGAAATCAAGGACACTTTAGAGAGACATTTTTCTCTAATCCATTGCAATTTAAGACTTGCTTAAATTGCCGAACGCTTGCAAGTTGTCCATTGACTCCACCTCCATCCGTGAAGTAGACATTACTCTTGAAAATATTTCGCTGTATTTTCTGATAACATACCATTTACCATTGTCCTTGTTGGATTATCAACTATTGGATACTCCTTACTTTGACCAGAGGTTTCATCTTTTTATCTTCATGGCATCTCCCCATCTGGTTGCATCATCATTCACTCTCATGTCATATCTTCATCAGTTCTGGTCACCTTTTCTTATTTTTAAGAACCCAATTGCTACTAGTAGCTGGATTATGATTGGGTTGCACCCATTTCAATAGATGATCATTTTGTAGCATGCTTTGTACAGAAGGTAGATCTTAACTATGCTTTGTATAAAGGTTGGTCATTATGAAACTTGTGGAATCCATTGCTAAGGAAAATGCGATGTGCCTACCTTTTGGCCACTTCAATCCTAAGTTTCATATGGAAGATCACTTCATACAGCTTAAGTTTGACAATCAAAATCTTTCTCATGCATTTGGATTATGTCAGTGAGAAATTTTAATGGGCTACTGCCCCTTGGAAAAACGGCTTCAGCTGATTCAGACTAAAGAACTCTAGAGTGGAAAGTATGATGCTGTGGAACCCTAAGAATGGATTCGAGGAATGGAGAAAATTATAATAGAGGTTCCAGGGGATAAAAGGGTGAACATTGGAACATTTTATCTAACTAGTAAAACCAATATTTGGTGGAACACTGTTCAGAATAGGCTCTTGGGGTTTGGTTTCATTCGGAGTAGATTTGTGGAAGAATTAACCACAGCACTCCTAAGTGCTGAGTAGAAACTAACAAATATATGTGGTGCGGTAGCCCAGAGCACCTCATCGCTGCCTGCTCTCGAAAACTAAAGGTTGTAGATAAGGGCTCTCACTTTCAAGTTCCGCAGCTGTAGGAAGGACTTATGTGTTGAGTAAGAAAGAAGCCACTACCTTTGGTACAGTAGTTACGGGAACTCTCTTTCAATTTCAAAGCCATTTTGTGTATTGATTAATTTAGTTGCCACTCATTCATTCATATTCACACGATTTGCATGCAAGCGAACCTTGAGAAGAAGGAGGCAGAAACTAATTGCAGAATCAAGTTACCCAACAACTCTAGAGTTTCGTGTTATCTCTTATAAATTTGCCCCAATTACTATTGGTGGGATAGTATTTCTTGGAGTTCTGATTCAATTGGACTCATCAGACTTTGATATCATTCTGAAAATGAGCTGGTTGTGCACTTTTGAGGTCAAGATAGATTGTTAGGATCCTAAGGCTATTTCAAGAGATGAACAAGGGAGAGAAATATGTTTCATAGTCACAGAGAGGAAAAAACCTTATCCTTTAAATTCTGTTATGGAAACAAGTGAGCTCTTATATCAAGAGTATGTTGTGTATTGGTGTTATGCTATTAACATTCAACCTAAGGAAGAAAAATCAGAAGATATTCGATAGTTTGTGAATTTATAGATGTTTTCCTAAAGAATTATCAGGAGTGCTCTGCAAAGAGAAATTGATTGTGAGATTAAATTAATCCCTTACGCTCAACCTATCTCCAACGCCCTATATCGTATAGCTCCAACAGAGCTTAGAAAACTGAAGTTTCAGTTAGATGAGCTATTAGAAAAAATATTTATCAGACCATCCAAATGTTCCTCAATGGGATGTCGAGTTCTATTTGTAAAGAAAAAGAA
This sequence comes from Carnegiea gigantea, assembly GCA_029747015.1. Classification (NCBI taxonomy): domain Eukaryota; kingdom Viridiplantae; phylum Streptophyta; class Magnoliopsida; order Caryophyllales; family Cactaceae; genus Carnegiea; species Carnegiea gigantea. The sequence goes on from JAKOGI010001504.1 coordinate 185,126, forward strand.
TGGAACCTTGAGGTTATGCATTGATTTCAGGGAGCGGAACAAGATCACCATCAAAAATAAATACCCATCGCCCCAAGTGGATGACTGATCAATTGCACGGAGCATGAGTCTTATCTAAGACTGATTTGAGGTCAGGGTACCGTCAGCTTAGGTTTAAACCTCAAAATAACCCGAAGACTACATTAAGGATTATGTTTGGGTCACTATGATTTCACTGTAATGCCTTTTAGCCTAATCAATGGCCCTGCATCCTTTACGAAACTTATGAATAGAGTTTCAAACCATATCTAGACAAGTTGTGGTGGTGTTTATAAAAGACGTTTTGAGTTACCCCCAGGATAGAGATAAGCACATTGTTCATTTAAGGACAGTGTTATAGACCTTGAAGGAACATTAATTACATAGCAAATACAAGAACCATGAGTATTGGTGGAAGCAATGGTATTTTTGGAACATATGGTTTCAAAGGAAGAGATGAAGGTTGATTTGCAAAAGGTGAAAGCAGTTACCAAGTACTCAAGACCCACCAATGCACTGAGATTAGTGACCATTTGAGTTTAGCAGGGAATTATCGAGTTCAGAAAGGATTTATCACATATTATCTTCCTTGACCAATTTGCTGAAGCAAGCTACAAAGTTAGCAAGAAGATATAGCGGTACCTTATCCCTCCCAACAGTTCAAGTCTTATGGGTGGTACCTTACCCATAATTCAAGTGCACTGAGAATTTGAAAACATTACTTGTACACGTCTGTATTCTACCCTAATTTTGGAGACCTTATTATGTGAATCATGCTTTGTGTCCTAAATAAAAGTTTTATTGGACATTATGAGCTTTTCATATTGGGGTTTTACATCTTAGGTCGGGAGTGAAAGATATGGATTTTCTAATGCTGACCATCAAATGGTAACATGAGTGAATACAGAAATCGTGATGTTTGGAAATCTTTTCAGAAGTTTCTATATAATTATGGATATTGCAAAGAAATTACAAAGTGTAGTGAGTTCAACAAGTTTGATTATGTATAGAAGCTTACTTGGGTTGAAAACTGAGTTAAGTATGAAAATAAAATTTGGGAAGTGACTAGAGTAATGATTCAAAATCAGTGTCCATCGAACCAAGCTGGTGTTATTTGAGCTTTTATGAATCTCACAACACCTCTCCTCACATTAAGCCTTCTATTATCCACTTCAGAAGCATTGCATCTTCCATTATCCATTTCAGAAACATCAAAAACCCATATTTCGTTTATTTCAATTAAAATCTTTTCATTATCACCTCAATCATTTCCATTTAGTCTATTTTGCTTTAATTTATTATATTTCAAGTTTAATAATCCTAAGCGATTTATTATTCAGATAATTTTGGTTTAACTTGCCTAATATTGGATTATTGGGATTGTAGAAGTCTTTTTGATTAATCAATTTCCATTAAAGTTACAAATTATGGGAGTGAATATTGTTTACTAGCTGCATTAACCTATAATTACATTTCTTTAGCGGAATCGGGGCCTAGTCTATCATTTTGCTTTGTGCATACGTATTATCAAATGAAATATTATCTCAAAGACTTCAGGTACGTCCATTGCCTAGATTTTTAGAGATCAGAGTTCATTTCTCAAAGTATCATGGTTGGTAAGTCCATCAATGAATCAATTTACACAGTGATTTATCATTTAATTAGTGACCCCGCCAGTTATCATCTATAGGGCATTTGCCCTTCAGTTACCTATGTGGCTTTAGGCCAATCCCCGATCAGCTTGGCAGGTGTACACCTATTCATAGATCGTAACAGTATCAAGGGGTTCACTATCAGATAATAACTAGTAATACAGTTTTACATTCATCGCATTCACTATTTTAACTTAAAATGAATTGCAAAGCGGGCCTAGTTAGTGTTTCAATGATCATTTAACAATTCAGGAATACATGTATTGAGCTTCGGCTCACAGCTCGAAATGCTTTTCATGTTTTATTTTAGGCAATTGGTTAGAGAATCGTCTTCATGATAGTAAACCAGCGGAAGAGAATAAGTTGAGCAAGGGAATCTGGATGGATCAACACTGACACAGTGTATGCATATTTTTAGAGCTGTATATTGAAATCTTCAATGGGTGGAGATGCAGATTACATGGTTAATTGTTTTTACTATAGTGTAAAAACCTTATGTTGGTTAACAGTTGATTATATACGGATTGATCAGGTGTGTATGTGTATGATTGAAGCTATGTTTAACTGTGTTATTGATAGTGCTCATGTTTCAAGCCTTGTCCTTTTGGATGGTGGTAATGCCCCTATCATTGGGTTATCTAGATGATAACTAAGGGATTTATTAAGGAAAACACAAGCAGTGAAACATGTTTAATTTGGGGGCATTACAGATTTGGTATCAGAGCCAGGTTGAGATTTTCTTGATGGGATATGGAGTATGGGGATTAAGATATTGAGAAAGTCGGTTAGTGAGGAATGAGGATTATTATGATATCCTTGGAGAATTGTGACACTGGTAATGTTTGCTTATCTCACACCTATTCTACTCGTATATTGTTCTTTGTCAAATGGATCTATATAATGTATATATAGTTTGGTCTCAAGCATCAGATTCGAGGGTGATTTTGAAGAATCAGTTAAAGGTGCCTCCAATGCATTTAGGTAAGTATGGCCATATTGTCTAGAAGTCGCTCGGTATGGCCATATGAGCCACCCATTTGAATGGTATGTTGTCCTTTTAGCTGAAATTGTTTATTTTTGGGATGTAAACTCTTATACTCTGGGCATGTGGCCTGTAGAGTTGTGGTCTCCAGTGTATAGCCGTTGAGCTTGATTTGATATCTTTTTGTACTTCTAGTCAATGCAGGGGATTTGATGTAAGGCTTTAAGCTAGGAAAATAGCCAGTTTATAGGCAAAACTCTATCTGTTTCGGCTAGGAATTTAAGAGTCACTAACACTCCTAGCCCTAGGGTTGGGGGTTATGACAAATGTGTCCTATGAAAGGCCCGTGACTAATTTTGAGGTTAAATGCATAGGGAAAATCAAGTATGGGCAGAATACACAAGTTCAATCAACTTGGCAGTTTTGATCAGTGCACAATGACTGACCTTGAAGTAACTTTTGTCCATGATCAATATGATTTACGTAAGGGTTTTCTATCCCAATTTTAAGGTTAAGGAGATAATTTCATATGAGACAAGTTTCAAGTGGACTGGAGGTCATTTGGTTATTCAAATAGACAAATCAAAGTCTGCAAACTAGGCAGAATTCTAATGCACAAGGTTTGAGTTTAGCTCAGTTGCAGCTTATGCATTCCAACAGATAGGGATGTTTTGGTTAGTCTATGTCAAAATACAGAAAGTAAGCTTTCCAATGACCCATGTTGCAGCATATTTGGAGACCAGTAGTGAAGAAAATTTAGTCTAGAAGTATGATGGTATAGACTGTTCAAGTCAGTGGGTACCTATAACTTTGAGCTTATGCTTCCTCATCATATGGTCATTTCATGCGTTTCTTGGATCCAAGTGGCAATTGCTTCAATGTGCTTCATTGATTGCAAATATTTTCTTCTGTAACTCACGAATTTCATCTAAGTGAGCTATATGGGAGTTCTTGATGTAATATTCCCTGAATTGTAGGATTTTGGAGAGGCTTGTTCTATGGTACATAAGTTTTGAAACCATTAACTATCAATGATTCCATATAAGAGAAATCAAGGACACTTTAGAGAGACATTTTGCTCCAATCCATTGCAATTCAAGACTTACTTAAATTGTCAAAATTCTTGCAAGAAGTCCATTGACTCCACCTCCATCCGTGAAGTAGACATTACTCTTGAAAATATTTCACTGCATTTCCTGATAACATACCATTTACCATTGTCCTTGTTGGATTATCAACTGTTGGATACTCCTCACTTTGACCAGAGGTTTCATCTTTTTGTCTTCATGGCATCTCCCCATCTAGTTGCATCATCATTCACTCTCATGTCATATCTTCATCAGTTTTGGTCACCTTTTCCTATTTTTAAGAGCCCAATTGCTGCTAGTAGCTGGATTATCATTGGGTTGCACCCATTTCAATAGATGATCATTTTGTAGCATGCTTTGTACAAAAGGTAGATCTTAACTACGCTTTGTATAAAGGTTGGTTATTATCAAACTTGTGGAATCCGTTGCTAAGGAAAATGCAATGTGCCTACCTTTTGGCCACTTCAATCTAAGTTTCCTATGGAAGATCACTTGCATAAAGCTTAAGTTTGACAACCAAAATCTTTCCCATGCATTTTGGATGACGTCAGTGAGAAATTTTAATGGGCTACTGCCCCTTGGAAAAATGCCTTCAGCTGATTCAGACTAAAGAACTCTAGAGTGGAAAGTATGACACAGTGGAATCTTAAGAATGGATTCAAGGAGTGGAGAAAATTTTCTCTATAATAGAGGTTCCAGGGGATAAAAGGGTAAACATTGGAACATTTTATCTAATTAGTAAAACCAATATTTGGTGGAACACTATTAAGAACAGGCTCTTAGGGTTTGATTTCATTCGGAGCAGATTTGTGGAAGAATTAACCACAGCACTCCTAAATGCCGTGTGGAAACTAACAAATGTATGTGGTGCAGTAGCCCAGAGCACCTCATCGCTGCCTGCTCCTGAAAACTGAAGGTTGTAGATAAGGGCTCTCACTTTAAAGTTCCACAGCTGTAGGAAGGGCTTATGTGTTGAGTAAGAAAGAAGCCGCTACCTTTGGTACAGTAGTTACGGGAACTCTCTTTCAATTTCAAAGCCATTTTGTGTATTGATTGATTTAGTTGCTACTCATTCATTTATATTTACACGATCTGCCATGCAAGTGAACCTTGAGAAGAAGGAGGCAGAAACCAATTGCAGAATCAAGTTACCCAACAACTCTAGAGTTTCGTGTTATCTCTTATAAATTTGCCCCAATTACTATTGATGGGATAGTATTTCTTGGAGTTCTGATTCAATTGGACTCGTCAGACTTTGATATCATTCTGAAAATGAGCTGGTTGTGCACTTTTGAGGTCAAGATAGATTGTTAGGATCCTAAGGCTATTTCAAGAGATGAACAAGGGAGAGAAATATGTTTCATAGTCACAGAGAGGAAAAAACCTTATCCTTTAAATTCTGTTATGGAAACAAGTGAGCTCTTATATCAAGAGTATGTTGTATATTGGTGTTATGCTATTAACATTCAACCTAAGGAAGAAAAATCAGAAGATATCCTATAGTTTGTGAATTTATAGATGTTTTCCTAAAGAATTATCAGGAGTGCTCCGCAAAGAGAAATTGATTATGAGATTGAATTAATCCCTTACGCTCAACCTATCCCTAACGCCCCATATCGTATAGCTCCAACAGAGCTTAGAAAACTAAAGATTCAGTTAGATGAGCTATTACAGAAAATATGTATTAGACCATCCAAATGTTCCTCAATGGGATGCCGAGTTCTATTTGTAAAGAAAAAGAATGGAACCTTGAGGTTATGCATTGATTTCAGGGAGCGGAACAAGATCACCATCAAAAATAAATACCCATCGCCCTAAGTAGATGACTGATCAATTGCAGGGAACATGAGTCTTATCTAGGACTGATTTGAGGTCAGGGTATCGTCAACTTAGGTTTAAACCTCAAAATAACCCGAAGACTACATTAAGGACCATGTTTGGGTCACTATGAATTCACTGTGATGCCTTTTAGCCTAATCAATGGCCCTGCGTCCTTTACGAAACTTATGAATAGAGTTTCAAACCATATCTAGACAAGTTGTGGTGGTGTTTATAAAAGACATTTTGAGTTACCCCCAGGATAGAGATAACCATATTGTTCATTTAAGGACAGTGTAATAGACCTTGAAGGAACATCAATTACATAGCAAATACAAGAACCATGAGTATTGTTAGAAGCAATGGTATTTTTAGAACATATGGTTTCAAAGGAAGAGATGAAGGTTAATTTACAAAAGGTGAAAGCAGTTACCAAGTGCTCAAGAGCCACCAATACACTGAGACTAGAAACCGTTTGAGTTTAGTAGGGAATTATCGAGTTCAGAAAGGGTTAGTCAAATATTATCTTCCCTGACCAATTTGCTGAAGCAAGCTACAAAGTTAGCAAGAAGATATAGTGGCACCTTATCCCTCCCAACAGTTCAAGTCTTATGGGTGGTACCTTACCCATAATTCAAGTGCACTGAGAATTTGAAAACATTACTTGTAAGGTGTACCTTATGCAATCTGTACTGACCATCAGAGTCTGAAGTATATCTTCACTTAGAAGAAGCTCAATCTACATGAAACATCAGTTGTGGCAGATCCAATGTCAACTAAGAAAGGGAAATGTTGGGCAGACACCCTGAATAGGAAGGCACAATATACCTTGAACACTATAGCGAATACTCAACTGAATCTCTTGGGAGAGCTTGAGGACTTTGACATTCAATTAGTGTCGCACAGGAAGGTGAATGTTCAATTGTTGGCACTTACCTTAAAGCCCTCCCTAATGGAGGAACTTAGAGTGAATCAGGTGATCCTGAGCTCCAAAGAATAAAGCAAAATCTTGAGAAAGGGATTCAATTTCAATGGACTTTGTCGTGGGATTCTCTCAGATATAGTGTCTGATAGAGATCAGAGGTTTTAAACCTGTTTTGGCAAGCGCTTCAAAGAGCCTTTGGAACTAGATTGAACTTTAGCAGTTCTTATCATCCTGAAATGGATGGGCAAGCATCTAAAAATATCAATGGATCAACTCTTCTAAGTTGGAGCCTGTAGTGCATCACGACCAACGATCAACATTTGTATTTGAAAAAAAAAATATGGAACTCCTAGCGGTCGACATTGTGATAGCACCAGCAGAAAATCTTACATGAAACATCAGGAAAAACTGACGGTAGACATTGACAACAAATCATTTTATGGGTCATGAAGATCTTCTCCAGCGTTTAATAAGGTGACACATGTCAGAAGATTCCTGAAAATATCCTATTAAAAGCGATAAAAACGCTATGTTGATAAGAGAAGGAGATTCCTGGACTTTTATGTATATAGCACGGTTTTTCAGAAAGTTTCATCTATTAAGGGTGTAAGGAAAACTAAATTGCGGTCAAGATCTTTTAGACCATGTCAGTTTATTGAAAGGCCGAATTGCATAGCTTGTCTATCGGATCTACCTATATAACTCAAACACGTGCATAACGTGTTCCTTACCTCACAACTTAGGCAGCACATTTCATATCCTGACCACGCTGTCATAATCAAACCCATTGTGGTCATTGAGGATCTTGTGTTTCACGAGCACCTAATCCAGATATTGGATCACCAGATTAAGCAGTTAAGCATCAGGTAGATATCTTTAACAAAATTACTTTGGGCAAATTATACCTCCTCAGAAACTACTTGAGATAACCTTACATCTGTTGGCAAAGTATATAAGTTTCGAGGACGAAAATTTTTAAGGGGGGAAGGCTGTAATAGCCCGACCCTAAATTATGTTTATTTATTTAATTAAGTGAAGTTATTCATTTTTCACATTTATTTATCTCATTTAATTATCCCGGCTGGGAGAATTCATTTTATGCCGTACTTTGCAATTCAAGTTTCATTTACCGTATTAATTTCGAAAAAAATTAATAGTAGGCCTCGATATTTATGATTTAAAAGATTAAATTATTTTTCATGACATCACATTTAATTTCGAGCTTTGGAAAAAAATGTTAAATTAATCGCACCCGGTTTGATAATTTTTCCAAACCCGAGCTCATTTAAGGCCGATTTCGGCCCAATAAGTTCCTAATCTATTTGTTTAGCTAATTACCATCATTACTCCTAATTTTAATTAGCAAAAGATATCTGTTTGAGGGATAAATCTCAGCGAAGTAAAGACTTTACTTCATTTGTGACCAAGTGAAAATTCAACCATAAAACATCAAGACACATTCCTCTCCCTTTCACTCCATTTTGCTTGCTGCTACTGTGCATCCCCTTTCTACCCCACCTACTGCCCCTTGCTACTGGCAACCACCACCGAGAACAACACCAGTTAGCCACCCCTGACACCCCTCCCGTCACTAGCCACACCCCCCACCCTTCAAGCATCACTCACACCTCTTTGTTTCAAGCATTATGTGAGTAAACTCCTCAACCTATCATGCTGATTTTTGTCTTTGATTCTTGTTTTTCTTGGTTTTATTATTGATCATGCTATTTTGATAAGAATAAGAGCTATCTTTGAAGGGTTTAAGTGTTGTTTAAGCACAAAAGCATGTGAAAGTTGAGATTGTTCATGATCATGTTGTAGTTTAAGTTTAAAGTGATGGATTTGGATCATTTTGTATTTGATTTGGTAATCTTTATCATCATAAATGATTATGGTAATGTTGGTGTGGACTTGGATGAGATAAACAGTGATTCTAGTGGGGGTTTATGTCAAGAAAAGATTGCTATATGGGCTGTTATGCTGTAAACTAACCCCAAAACAGGGGTGAGTTTGCGAATAAACTGGAAATAATTGGTACATTGAAAAATCATGATTTTTAGTGGGTGAATATCCTAATAAATTATCTTTCAATAGGCTTTAGAATTACTCAATTCTGAGTTGTGTGGACAAAGTTATGACTAATTTACTGAAGACTACATAGAATACATCGAAACTAGGAGCAGACTTGAATAGTGGATTTTACGCAAAACTGGTATTGATTGGCTCATTAACAATTTGTGATTTTTGGTGTGTGGATAGATCAATAAGTTAGCTTTCACGTGCATTTTGAATCGCCTTAATCCGAGTTCTGTGGGAACATTTATGGTCGTTTGGCTATGACTGCGTAGATTAAACTGAAGTTGTGCACGTCTGTGTTCTACCCTAAGTTTAGAGGCTTTACCATGTGAATCATGCTTTGTTTCCTAATTAAACATTTTATTTGACATTATGAGCTTCTCACATTGGGGTTTTACATCTTATTTGGAGGTCGGGAGTGAAAGATATGGATTTTCTAATGCAGACCATCAAACGGTAACATGAGTGAATACAGAAATCGTAACATTTGGAAATCTTTTCAGAAGTTTCTATATAATTATGGGTATTGCAAGGAAATTACAAAGTGTAGTGAGTTCAACAAGTTTGATTATGTACAGAAGCTTACTTGGGTTGAAAACTGAGTTAAATAAGTATGAAGATGAAATTTGGGAAGTGAGCATAGTAATGACTCAAAATCAGTGTCAATCGAACCAAGCTGGTATTATTTGAGCTTTTATGAACCTCACAACACCTCTCCTGACATTAAGCCTTCTATTATCCATTTCCGAAGCATTACATCCTCCATTATCTATTTCAGAAACATCAAAAACCCATATTTCGTCTATTTCAATTAAAATTTTTTCATTATCACCTCAATCATTTCCATTTGGTCTATTTTGCTTCAATTTATTGTATTTCAAGTTCAATAATCCTAACTGATTTATTATTCAGATAATTTTGGTTTAACTTGCCTGATATTGGATTATTGGGATTGTAGAAGTCTTTTTTATTAATCAATTTCCATTAAAGTTACAAATCATGGGTGTGAATATTGTTTACTAACTGCATTTACCTATAATTACATTTCTTTAGCAGAATCGAGGCCTAGTCTATCATTTTCCTCTGTGCATACGTATTATCAAGTAAAATATCATTTCAAAGACTTCAGGTACGTCCATTGCCTGTATCTTTAGAGATCAGAGTTCATTTATCAAAGTATCATGTGTTGGTAAGTCCATCAATGAATCAGTTTACACAGTGATTTATCATTTAATTGGTGACCCCGCCAGTTATCATCTATAGGGCATTTGCCCTTCGGTTACTCGCGTGGCTACAGGCTAGGTCCCCGATCGGCTTGGCAGGTGCACACCTATCTATAGATCGTAACAGTATCAAGGGGTTCACTATTAGCTAATAACTAGCAATGTAGGTTTACATTCATCTCATTTACTGTTTTAACTTAAAATGAATTGCAAAGCGGGCCCAATCAGTGTTTCAATGATCATTTAACAATTCAAGACTGCATGTACTGAGCTTCGGCTCACAGTTCGAAATATTTTTCATGTTTTGTTTTAGGCAAATGCTCAGAGAATCGTTTTCATGATAGTAAACCAGCGGAAGAGAATAAGTTAAGCAAGGGAATCTGAATGGATCAACACTGATACAGTGTATGCATATTTTTAGAGCTGTATATTAAAATCTTTAGTGGATGGGCATGCAGATTACATGGTGATTTGTTTTTACTATAGTGTAAAAGCCTTACGTTGGTTAACAGTTGATTATATACGGATTGATCAGATGTGTATGTGTATGATTAAAGATATGCTTAACTGTGTTATTTATAGCGCTCATGTTTCAAGCCTTGTCCTTTTGGATGGTGGTAATGTCCCTATCATTGGGTTGTCTAGATGATAATTAAGGGATTTATTAAGGAAAACACAAGCAGTGAAACATGTTTAATTTGGGGGCGTTACAAAATTGGTATTAGAGCCAGGTTGAGATTTTCTTGATGCGATATGGAGTATGGGATTAAGATATTGAGAAAGTCGGTTGGTGAAGAATGAGGATTATTATGATATCCTTGGAGATTTGTGGCACTGGTAATGTCTGCTTATCACACCTGTTCTACTCGTATATTGTTCTTTGTTAAATGGATCTATATAATGTATACATAGTTTGATCTCAACCATCAGATTCGAGGATGATTTTGAACAACAAGTTAAAGGTGCCTCCAATGCATTTAGGTAAGTATGCCATATTGTCCAGAAGTCGCTAGGTATGGCCATATGAGCCACCCATCTGATTGGTATGTTATCCTTTTAGCTGAAGTTGTTTATTTTTGGGATGTAAACTCTTGTACTCCGGGCGTGTGGCCCGTAGAATTATGGTCTCCGGTGTGTAGCTGTTGAGCTTGATTTGATATTCTTTTATACTTCTAGTCAATGCAGGGGATTTGATGTAAGGCTTTAAGCCTGAAAAATGGCCAGTTTGTAGGCGAAACTCTGTCCGTTTTGCCCTAGGAATTTAAGAATCACTAACACTCCTAGCCCTAGGGTTGGGGGTTGTTACAAATGTGTCCTATGAAAGGCCCTTGACTCATTTTGAGGTTAAATGCATTGGGAAAACCAAGTATGGGCGGAATACACAAGTTCAATCAACTTGGCAGTTTTGATCGGTGCACAAGGACCGACCTTGAAGTAACTTTTGTCCATGATCAATATGATTTATGCAAGGGTTTTCCATCCCAATTTTAAGGTTAAGGAGATATTTTTCATATGAAATAAGTTTCAAGTTGATTGGAGGTCATTTGGTTACTCAAATAGACAAATTAAAGTCTACAAACTGGGTAGAATCCTAATGCACAAGGTCTGAGTTTAGCTCACTTGCAGCTTATGCATTCCGTCAGATAGGAATGTTTTGGTTAGTCTATGTCAAAATACAGAAAGTAAGCTTTCCAATGACCCATGTTGCAGTATATTTGGAGACCAGTGGTCAAGGAAATTCAGCCTAGAAATCTGATGGTACAGACTGTTCAAGTCAGTGGGTACCAACAACTTTGAGCTTATGCTTCCTCATCATATGGGTGTCATTTTGTACGTTTCTTGGATCTAAGTGGCAATTACTTCAATATGCTTCATTGATTATAGATATTTTCTTCTATAACTCACGAATTTCATCTAAGTAAGCTATATGGGGGTTCTTGATGTAATATCCCCTGAATTGTAGGATTTTGAAGAGGCTTGTTTTATGGCACATAAGTTTTGAAACCATTAACTATCGACGATTCCATATAAGAGAAATCAAGGACACTTTAGAGAGACATTTTGCTCCAATCCATTGCAATTCAAGACTTGCTTAAATTGTCGAAACTCTTGTAAGCCGTCCATTGACTCCACCTCCATCCGTGAAGTAGACATTACTCTTGAAAATATTTCACTGCACTTTCTGATAACATATCATTTACCATTGTCCTTGTTGGATTATCAACTGTTGGATACTCCTCACTTTGACCAGGGGCTTCATCTTTTTGTCTTCATGGCATCTCCCTATCTAGTTGCATCATCATTCACTCTCATGTCATATCTTCATCAGTTCTGGTCGTCTTTTCCTATTTTTAAGAGCCTAATTGCTGCTAGTAGATGGATTATGATTGGGTTGCACCCATGTCAACAGATGATCATTTTGTAGCACGCTTGTACAGAAGGTAGATCTTAACTACGCTTTGTATAAAGGTTGGTTATTATCAAACTTGTGGAATCCATTGCTAAGGGAAACGCAATGTGTCTACCTTTTGGCTACTTCAATCTAAGTTTCCTATGGAAGATCACTTGCATAAAGCTTAAGTTAGACAATTAAAGTCTTTGCCATGCATTTGGATTACGTCAGTGAGAAATTTTGATGGGCTACTGCCCCTTGACAAAACGCCTTTAGCTGATTCAGACTAAAGAACTCTAGAGTGGAAAGTATGACACAGTGGAACCTTAAGAATGGATTCAAGGAGTGGAGAAAATTTTCACTATAATAAAGATTCAAGGGGATAAAAGGGTAAATATTGGAACATTTTATCTAACTGGTAAAACCAATATTTAGTGTAACACTGTTAAGAATAGGCTCTTAGGGTTTGGTTTCACTCGGAGCAGGTTTGCGGAAGAATTAACCACAGCACTCCTAAATGCCGAGTGGAAACTAACAAATGTATGTGGTGCGGTAGCCCAGAGCACCTCATCGCTACCTGCTCTCGAAAACTGAAGGTTGTAGATAAGGGCTCTCACTTTCAAGGCCCGCAGCTGTAGAAAGGGCTTATGTGATGAGTAAGAAAGAAGTCGCTACCTTTGGTACAGTAGTTACGGGAACTCTCTTTCAATTTCAAAGCCATTTTGTGTATTGATTGATTTAGTTGCCACTTATTCATTTATATTCACACGATCTGCCATGGAAGTGAACCTTGCGGAGAAGGAGGCAGAAACCAATTATGGAATCAAGTTACCCAATAACACTAGAGTTTCATGTCCTATCTCTTATAAGTTTGTCCCAATTACTATTGGTGCGATAGTATTTCTTGGAGTTCTGATTCAATTTGACTTATCAGACTTTGATATCATTCTGGAAATGAGCTGCTTGTGCACTTATGAGGTCAAGATAGATTGTTAAGACCCTAAGGTTATTTCAAGAGATGAACAAGGGAGAGAAATATGTTTCATGGTCACAGAGAGGAAAAACCTTGTCCTTTAAATTTTGTTATGGAAACAAGTGAGCTCTTATGTCAAGAATATGTTGTTTATTGGTGTTATGCTATTAACATCCAACCTAAGGAAGAAAAGGCAGAAGATATCCCTATAGTTTGCGAATTTATAGATGTTTTCCTGAAGAATTATCAGGAGCGCTCTGCAAAGAGAAATTGATTATGAGATTGAACTAATCCCTTACGCTCAACCTATCTCCAACGCCCCATATCGTATAGCTCCAACAGAGCTTAGAAAACTGAAGATTCAGTTAGATGAGCTATTACAGAAAGTATTTATTAGACCATCCAAATGTTCCTCAATGGGATGCCGAGTTCTATTTATAAAGAAAAAGAATGGAACCTTGAAGTTATGCATTGATTTCAGGGAGTGGAACAAGAACACCATCAAAAAGAAATACCCATCGCCCCAAGTAGATGACTGATCAACTGCTGGGAACATGAGTCTTATCTAAGACTGATTTGAGGTCAAGATACCGTCAACTTAGGTTTAAACCTTAAAACAACCCCAAGACTGTATTAAGGACCATGTTTGGGTTACTATGAATTCACTGTGATGCCTTTTAGCCTAATCAGTGGCCCTGCAACCTTTACGGAACCTATGAATAGAGTTTCAAACCACATCTAGACAAGTTATGGTGGTACTTATAAAAGACATTTTGAATTACTTCACGGATAGCGATAAGCATATTGTTCATTTAAAGACAGTGTTATAGACCTTGAAGGAACATCAATTATATAGCAAATACAAGAAGCATGAGTATTGTTAGAAGCAATGGTATTTTTGGAACATATGGTTTCAAGCGAAGAGATGAAGATTGATTTGCAAAAGGTAAAAGCAGTTACCAAGTGCTCAAGACCCACCAATGCACTGAGATTAGAAACCGTTTGAGTTCAGCAGGGAATTATCGAGTTCAGAAAGGCTTTGTCAAATATTATCTTCCCTGACCAATTTATTGAAACAAGCTATAAAGTTAGCAAGAAGATATAGTGGTACCTTATCCCTCCCAACAGTTCAAGTCTTATGGGTGGTACCTTACCCATAATCCAGGTGCACTGAGAATTTGAAAACACTACTTATAAGGTATACCTTATGCAATCTATACTGACCATCAGAGTCTGAAGTATATCTTCACTTAGAAGAAGCTCAATCTACCTAAAACATCAGTTGTGGCAGATCCAATGTTGACCAAGAAAGGGAAATATTGGGCAGACGCCCTGAATAGGAAGGCACAACATACCATGAACACTGTGGTGAATAATCAACTGAATCTCTTGAGAGAGCTTGAGGACTTTGACATTCAATTAGCGTCACACAGGAAGGCGAATGTTCAATTGTTGGCACTTACCATAAAGCCCTCCCTAATGAAGGAAATTATAGTGAATCAGGAAAGTGATCCTGAGCTCCAAAGAATAAAGCAAAATCTTGAGAAAGGGATTTAATTTCAATGGACTTTGTCGTGGGATTCTCTCAGATATAGTGTCTGATAGAGATCAGAGGTTTCAAGCCACTTTTGGCAAGCGCTTTAAAGAGCCTTTGGAACTAGATTGAACTTTAGCAGTTCTTATCATCCTGAAATGGTTTTTCAGAAAGTCTCATCAATTAAGGGTGTAAGGAAAACTAAATTGCGGTCAAGATCTTTTAGACCATGTCAGTTTATTGAAAGGCCGAATTGTGTAGCTTGTCCACCAGATCTACCTATATAACTCAAACACGTGCATAACGTGTTCCTTACCTCACAACTCAGGCAGTACATTTCATATCCTGACCACGCTGTCATAATGAAACCCATTATGGTCATTGAGGATCTTGTGTTTTACGAGCACCTAATCCAGATATTGGATCACCAGATTAAGCAGTTAAGCATCAAGTAGTGATCTTTAACAAAATTACTTTGGGCAAATCATACCTCCTCAGAAACTACTTGAGATAACCTTACATCTGTAGGCAAAGTTTATAAGTTTCGAGGACGAAACTCTCTAAGGGGGGAAGGCTATAATAGCCCAACCCTAAATTATGTTTATTTATTTAATTAAGTCAAGTTATTCATTTTTTACATTTATTTATCTCATTTAATTATCCCAGCTGGGAGAATTTATTTTGGGCCGTACTTTACAATTCAAGTTTTATTTACCGTATTAATTTTGAAAAAAATTGATAGTAGGCCTCGATATTTATGATTTAAAAGATTAAATTATTTTTTATAATATCACATTTAATTTCGAGCTTTAGAAAAAAAATAGTAAATTAATCGTATCCGGTTTCATAATTTTTCCAAACCCGAGCTCATTTAAGGCCGATTTCTACCCAACAAGTTCCTAATCTATTTGTTTACCTAATTACCATCATTACCCCTAATTTTAATTAGCAAAAGATATTTGTTTGAGGGATAAATCTCAGCCAAGTAAAGTCTTTACTTCATTTGTGACCAAGTGAAAATTCAACCACAAAACATCAAGACACCTTCCTCTCTCCTTCACTCCATTTTGCTTGCTGCTGCTGTGTGTCCCCTCTCTGCCCCACCTACTGCCCCTTGCTACTAGCAACCACCACCCAGAACACCACCAGTCAGCCACCCCCAACACCCTTCCGTCACTAGCCACCCCCCCACCCTTCAAGCATCACTCACACCTCTTTGTTTCAAGCATCAAGTGAGTATACTCCTTAACCTATCATGCTGATTTTTCCCTTTGATTCTTGTTTTTCTTGGTTTTATTATTGATCATGCTATTTTGATAAGAATAAGAGCTATCTTTGAAGTGCTTAAGTGTTGTTTAAGCACAGAAGCATGTGAAAGTTGAGATTGTTCATGATCATGCTATAGTTTAAGTTTGAAGTGATGGATTTGGATCATTTTGTATTTGATTTGGTAATCTTTATCACCATAAATGATTATGGTAATGTTGGTGTGGACTTGGATGAGCTAAAGAGTGATTTTAATGGGGGTTTATGTCAAGAAAAAATTGCAATATGGGCTGTTATGCTGTAAACAGACCCTAAAATAGGGGTGCATTTCCGAACAAACTGGTAATAATCAGCACATTGAAAAATCATCATTTTTGGTAGGTGGATAGCCTAATGAATTAGATTTCAATAGGCTCTATAATCACTTAATTCCGATTTGCATGGACAAAGCTATGACCAATTTACTGAAGACTGCGCAGAATACATCAAAACTGGGAGCAGACTTGAATGGTGGACTTTATGAAAAAATTGGTATTGATTGGCTCATTGAAAATTTGTAATTTTTGTCATGTGGATAGATCAATGAGTTAGGTTTTACATGCTTTTTGAATCGCTTTAATCCGAGTTCTGTGTAAGAAGTTGTGGTCATTTTGCTACGACTACGCAGATTGAACTGAAATTGTGCACATCTGTGTTCTACCCTAATTTTAGAGATCTTACTATGTGAATCATGCTTTGTGTCCTAAATAAAAGTTTTATTGAACATTATGTGCTTTTCATATTGGGGTCTTACATCTTATTTTTAGGTTGGGAGTGAAAGATATGGATTTTCTAATGCAGACCATCAAACGGTAACATAAATGCATACAGAAATCGTGACATTTAGAAATCTTTTCAGAAGTTTCTATATAATTATGGGTATTGCAAGGGAATTACAAAGTGTAGTGAGTTCAACAAGTTTGATTATGTACAGAAGCTTACTTGGGTTGAAAACTGAGTTAAATAAGTACGAAAATGAAATTTGGGATGTGAGCAGAATAATGACTCAAAATCAGTGTCCATCAAACCAAGCTGGTGTTATTTGAGCTTTTATGAACCTTACAACACCTCTCCTGACATTAAGCCTTCTATTATCTATTTCAGAAGCATTATATCTTCCATTATCCATTTCAGAAACATCAAAAACCCATATTTCGTTTATTTCAATTAAAATCTTTTCATTATCACCTCAATCATTTCCATTTGGTCTATTTTGCTTCAATTTATTGTATTTCAAGTTCAATAATCCTAACTGATTTATCATTCAGATAATTTGGTTTAACTTGCCTGATATTGGATTATTGAGATTGTGAAGTCTTTTTGATTAATCAATTTCCATTAAAGTTACAAATTATGGGTGCGAATATTGTTTACTAACTGCATTTACCTATAATTACATTTCTTTAGCAGAATCGGGGCCTAGTCTATCATTTTCCTGTGTGCATACATATTATCAAGTGAAATATCATTTTAAAGACTTCAGGTACGTCCATTACCTATATCTTTAAAGATCAGAGTTCATTTATCAAGGTATCATGTTTGGTAAGTCCATCAATGAATCAGTTTACACAGTGATTTATCTTTTAATTAGTGACCCCGTCAGTTATCATCTACAGGGTATTTGTCCTTCATTTTTTCACGTGGCTTCAGGCCAGGTCCCCGATTGGCTTGGCAGGTATACACCCATCCATAGATCATAACGGTATCAAGGGTTTCACTATCAGATAATAACTAGCAATGCAGTTTTACATTCATCTCATTCACTGTTTTAACTTAAAATGAATTGCAAAGTAGGCCCAATCAGTGTTTCAATGATCATTTAACAATTCAGGAATGCATGTACTGAGCTTCGGCTCACAGTTCGAAATATTTTTCATGTTTTGTTTTAGGCAATTGCTCAGAGAATCGTCTTCATGATAGTAAACCAGCGGAAGAGAATAAGTTGAGCAAGGGAATCTGGATAGATCAATACTGACACAGTGTATGAGTATTTTTAGAGCTGTATATTGAAATCTTCAGTGGGTGGAGATGCAGATTACATGGTGAATTGTTTTTACTATAGTGTAAAAACCTTATGTTGGTTAACAGTTGATTATACACGGATTGATCAGGTGTGTATGTGTATGATTGAAGTTATGCTTAATTGTGTTATTTATAGCACTTATGTTTCAAGCCTTGTCTTTTTAGATGGCAGTAATGCCCCTATCATTGGGTTGTCTAGATGATAATTGAGAGATTTATTAAGGAAAACACAAGCAGTGAAACATGTTTAATTTGGGGGCGTTCCATCCAGTGTCTAATATGAGTTTGTTTGAAATTCCCTTTTAAACTCGATGAGTGGAGCTTAAGCAAATCAAAACCTTTGATCGATTCTAAGCTTATTACTATTGAAAACTTAAGGTATTTAGCTTACTTTTAATTCAACCAAGGTTTCTTTATATGTTTTCTGCATAAATGCTTCTTTAAAACATAATGGACCTACTAGCCCTTAAATCAAAACTCAATGGAGACTTAAGTAAGCAAACAGTATACAAATCAGCTAAACTTCATAATTAGCATCTTAAGATGCTCTTTTTCAAGTCATTTAAATTCTTCTAAACATGAGGCGAATTCATACACAAACCCATGTCTTAAAACATTTTTGAACTCACTTTTAGTTCGGCTTTGAACTTCTTAAACCTATTGACTATTCAGTCGAATCACTAACTAAGTAGTTCGACGATTTAGGACATTTTTACACTTTGGACGTCCTACCAAGCTAATAGATACTGGTAAAACTTAAAAGCATTTTCAAACATGAAAAACAAGCTTTCTAAATGACCCTTTCTTTTTAAAGACGTCTAACATTTTAAGAATTGACCACATAGTGTCACGTAGCATATCGAGGGGAAAAAGGATTCACACATAGCACATTCATACACTTCATATCGCAACTTGGCAGAATCTGCCCATTAAGCCACACACAGCCTCGCAATCCACACGATTACGGCAATTCACAACCCAAACTCCCTCCTCACGCAACACCGACCACAAGAACCTCAAACCATTCAATAGTTCCACCTCAAGCCATCCAACTACCAAGTTCAGTTCAATATTGGCATGCATAAACCAATAATACATAGAACGATCATAAATTGGTATAACAATCATGCTTAATAACGAACGTAGTGTTTAAGTTACCAACTGATGCAATCGAGACTTTAAAGCGACATTTTGCTTTTTAGTTCGCAAATCGATATCCGTAAGCATAGTATTTCATTGAAATTACTACGAATAGCCTATTAACATGCCCAAACCGATTTAGCCATAGCCCTTAGGCATAATTCAGTTATTTCCATAATTACTTCAACTGCTCAGCTAGCATCACTGAGCGTCAAACAGAATTCAAGTGCGACAAACTCCTATTACAACAGTCTGATAACAACATTCTGCTTACTTTATAATCCTCAATTAACTGGTACATTCAGCCATACATCGAATTATCATGCAATTAACCCAAATTCAGTACCATGTTCGTAATTTCTCAACTTTGACTTCGATTTCACCCAAACTGATTTCTAATCTCAAAATTAACATACACTAACTAACTTCAGCTAAATTTGTTGAAAATAATAATAATTTAGGAGCAAAGAAATCCCCAGCTCGATTCCAAGCTGGACGATCATTCGAAGCTGCTGGGCTCGGCTCTAGGTGTTCGAACAACACCAACCTCTCGGTTCTTGCTCACCACGTATGAACAGAGCCTAAAACCGTGCCCAATCGTGCCATTTGAACCCTAATTCGACCCAAATTTCACCCACCGACTCGGTGCCTTTTGTCGAGGCTTGTGCTGTGAATTTAGCCCCGATCTATAGAGGAATTGGAGTGGCTAGGGACTAAAATGCATGGCCGAGCATGGGTATACGTTTGATGCACCAAAATCGTCGCCCAAACCCACCAAAATCGTGACGAAATCTTTCCAATTTTGCCCAGCCTTCACGGCTAAGGGTTCGTTTGGTGGTGGGTAAGGTTGAATGAGGGCCAGAGAAAGGTGGGTGTGGCGAAATTTTGGTGGATTTGTGAAGCTTGAGGCGCGTACATGGAGGAGATGAGCTAAGGAAGAAGAAGAAGAGCAGAGGGAGAGACAGAAATGGGGGTTGTGGCTAGCGATTGGGAAGGAGGAAAACAGGGGCCGTGCTATTTTACGAAATTACACCTCCCTTGCCATCTTTGTTTCAAGCGGTTCATTATTAAGCATCATTAGTCTAATTCGTATCCCGAATTCTAAACTCAATTGCTAAAATGGCCTTTCATTGATTACTTGCTCCCGAATATATCTAGGTCCGATTTAATAACCAACGAAACGAATTCTAAGGTTGAAAACCTAATCGTATTCGGGTTCCTATTCGATTTAATACTCGTTAATAATGTATATTAACGCTTACTAAAATCATCGAAGGATTTTCAAAACTAATAATAATAATAAGAATAACATTAATGGCGACAAAATATTCTTTTTAATAAAATTATCACTCACATAAGCACATCAATAATAGTTTAACTCGTGTAGTTAATAAAAATACGAATTTTATTGCGTAGAAACGCGATACAATCAGCTTAACATAAAATAACGAACCCGGGAGCAACATTCTCCCCCCTTAAAAGAATTTCGTCCCCAAAATTCCCAAACTATGCTCATTCGTGCCTAAAACATGTACACACTTGGCACGATCTACACAAATCATACTAAAATCTAAATCTCGATTACAAACAATTTAAACCTAAAAAAAAGGGCACACAGTGTCCAGTCTCCTCCTCGCCAATCCTCTTCCAGCGTCTACTCACTGTATTTAGGCGCCGAGAGCAAATCACATCAAAGAGAGGCAAATGAGGTGGTGTGGAAAGCCGTATTAAATTTGCATAGTAAATGACAACTCTATGCATAGTAAGCGACAACTCTATGCATATGCATCGTTATGAATTGAAATCTAAAGGTAGGATAATTAGACAACGACATCTTAAGGTCATATACAAGTAGTCTCATTCTAAAACATAGATTCAAGTCACTCTTGGGGTCATAATGATTGACACGGAGATTCCCATAGCACATTAGAGTAATAAGAATATCACATCGCACAACATAGCATCACTTAAGCACAACAGCATCGCATAGTATCAGCAATTCAGTATTCTTGATCCTAAGGATTGTAAGTAACATGAAACCGTCTAATGCGCATGTAGCAAGCAATTCACAAAGACAGGAACATGCTAGTGACATTCTTGGGACCTGTGAGTTATGGGCCTACACGCCTCCGCTGCGCTTCTCTGGTCAAACATATAAGGGTAAGAATATGCGGATACAAGCTTCTAGGGTAGCCTCACCATGCTTTAAATGTGTGCGTATGCATTTATTCAGCTGTATCATGAAATCAAGGAGTTCACTGAATGCAAATAACAACTCAAGTGTCATACCATGTTGTGCATCGCATACGTTAAACCATTTGGCTAATTCAGTCATGTGCCTAACTTAACTCAAGTTAAGTGAATACCAGGGAGTGCAACAACTCATTCATGGAACACAAAACATGTCATGAATAAAGAATTTAAACGACCATATAAGCTACTATGGATTCTAGACTGCATGCAATACTATGGCTATGTTTTAAGGCATTCAGGCTCCTAGTAGCGTTTCATGAAAAGACATATAAGGCAAGTATACATGAATGCAAGCCTCATCTAAAGCCTAGGTTGAGGTTATGCCTCGAGATTTGTCCTAACTGTTTGGAGTTAGCCATCAATCAGCTAACAGGGGGTACGAATAACGGCAATATTGGTCTTACAGATCTACATTGAGGTTTTGCAACACGTTTTCCTCAAAGGGGTAATTGCGGAGGTCCAAGGAAATCTTAATAGAAATGGGGGGCTCTATCTTCTACTATGGGGCGTTCTGGTTTGTGTACTTGGTGGTAATGCTTAAGAAGACATTGGCAAAGTATGGGCCATTTCCCATGAGGCAACAGGGTGATAAAGATGGTACAACAACCCCAAAGTCTATCAGGTTCTTTCTACCTTGTTCTTTCTGGGTGTATTGGGGTTTGACATAGCCAAGACACTACCAAATTCATGTAGGACATCAAGAACATTGTACATATGACAACAAGCATCGCACTGGACAATGTGTAAGGCCCGTGTACTTTATATTCCGTTAAGTTGTTTGTAATGCCTTTTTGCGTTATAAAAACTGTACTTTATTGGCGATAAGCTAAAATTATTTTCTAAGTGCCTATGTGAGCGTTGATTTTATTAAAAAGAATATATTTGTTGCCAGTAATCATATTATTGTTATTAGTTTTGAAAATCATTCAATGATTTTTAATAAGCGCTATTAACGGTTATTAGTGAGTACTAATTTAAGTAGGAACCCGAATACGATTAGGTTGTCAACCTTAGAAGTAGTTCGATGTTATTAAATCGAACCTAGATAAATTTGGGAATGCATAACTGATGAAGGAATATATGATCGATTTGGGTTTAGAATTCGGGTTATGAATTAGACTAACTGTATCGAATATGAATTAGCTGAGGACACAAACATAAAGTGAGGGAGGGGCATTTTGGTAATTTGTACGAGACACACCCCTCTCCTTCTTCCTCACGCGCGACTCCCCCCGCGACAGACACTCTCTCTCTCTCTACTGCTCGTCTCCTTCTCCTCCTCCTCCTCTCCTCCTCCATTAACGCGCCTCCAAAGCTCAAATTGGGAGCTGATTTTCGCCACCCACAGCTGCAAAACGCCACCATTCGACCACCCTCCAAGCTAGTATCAATTTGTGCGAATCTGGGTCGATTTTCAAAGCTTCTTGCCACGTTTACTAGAGGTTTAGGGTGTTGAATTGAAACTCGAAAGCACATCCCAGGTATGGCCATGCACTTCGACTCTTAGTTGCTTCAATTTCCTATAAACGAGAGTGGAAATCACCTCCTAAAACACCCAATTCAATCTCAATCAGTAAGTGAGTTTGTGTTTGTTTTAGGGTTCGAGTTTTTGGAATTTTGGGTGTGATTTGGTCGTGTTCGAGCCTGGGTAAGCAAGTGCTGAAGAAGTGGAGTTATTTGAGCCCCTAAAGTCGAGCCCACAACCGTGAATCGAGCCTCTAGTTTGGGTTCAAGGTGAGGGCTCCTTTCCTCCTAAATTACTACTATTTTCAACGAATTTAATCGAATTAGCTAGTGCATGTTAATTTCGGGGATTGAAATCAGTTTAGGGAAACTTAGAATTGGGATCGAGAAATTATTATCATGGTATTGATTTTGGGATTAATTGTATGACAAATTGATGTGGAATGTTAGTAATCTGACAATTTGGAGAATTGCTTAACAAATAGAATGTTATCATGGCATTGTCAATTTATCATATTATTGTTTAAGTTGTGTTGAAGCTTAAAGATGTTTCTCAGGCAGATTAAGGCACTAATAAAGCATGCTAAATTCTGTTTAAGATTATTGATGAGCATACTATGCTTTTATATGATGCATTAGTGAATTATTGGTTTGTTTATGATATTATTAAACTGAGTTGGAGGTTGGATGGCTCGAGGTGGAACTATTGAGTGGTTTGAGATTCTTGTGGTCGGTGCTGTGTGAGGAGCGAGATAGGGTTGTGAATTGCCACAATCATGTGGATTGCGAGACCATGTGCGGCTTAATGAGTTGTGATATAAAGTGTATGAATGTGCTATGTGTGAACTCTTTTCCCCCGATATGTTACATGACATTATGTGATTGATTCTTGAAACTTTAGGCATCTTTAAAAAGAAAAGGTCATTTAGAAAGTTTGTTTTACACGTTTGACAATGCTTTTATGTTTGTCCGTTGTTTATTCACGTGTTAGGATGTCTAAAGTGTAAAAAGGGTCTTAAATCGTTGAACTGCTCGGTTAGTGACTCGACTGAATAGTTGATGGGTTTAGGAAGTTCAAAAGCGAACTAAAAGTGAGTTCGAAAAAGTTTTTAAGGCATTGGTTTGAGTATGACCCCTCCTGGTGTTTAAAAGAATTTAAAAGACCCGAAAAGAGATTCTTAAGGTGCTAATTATGAAGCTTAGCTTATTTGCATGTTATTTGCTTACTTAAGTCTCTATTGAGTTTCGATTAAAGAGCTAGTAAGTCCATAATGACTTTAAGAAGCATTTGTGTTGAAAATATAGAAAGAAACCTTAAATTGCCCTATAAACGAGCCAAGTACTTTAAGTTTTTGAATAGTAGCAAGTTTGGGAGCGTTTTAAGCCTTTAGTTTATTTATGCACCCTTCTTGAGTTTTAAAAAGAATTGAAATGAGCTATAGAATGACAACTGAAGCTTCTATTACAAATCTAATTTGAGTTACACACTAACTAATTATTTTGAGTTAAGTCTTGAATAATAATAAGCTTGAAAGCGATCGAAGGTCTTAATCTGTTTAAGCACCTCTCTTTGAGTTAAAAAGGAATTTTCAAACGAATCTAGCTTGCATTTATTGCTAACTAAGTAGTTAAATCTCAAATGGGTTTTGATTTCGAACTTAGTTTGAATTAAACGTTAACTAAGCACATTATGCCTCAAACGAGCTTTGATCTACGATTTAGCAAACGTATTATGCTTAAAAGAAGCTTTTTAGCAAAAAAATGAAGTCGTTTTATGAGTTAGCAATCGTTTTACATTTATAAGAAGCTTTTAAGTTGAAAATGAAGTCGTATTATGATTTAGCAATCCTATTACGTTTATACGAAGCTTTTAAGTTAGAAACGAACTCGTTTTATGATTTAGAAACCTTATTACACTTATACGAAACTTTTAAGTTACAAACGAAGTCGTTTTACGATTTAGCAACCCTATTACGTTTATACGAAGCTTTTAAGTTGGAAACAAAGTCGTTTTACGATTTAGCAAACTTAATACGTCTATACGAAGCTTTTAAGTTGAAAACGAGGTCGTTTTACGATTTAGTAACCTTATTATGTTTATACAAAGCTTTCAAGTTACAAACGAAGTCGTTTTATGATTTAACAACCTTATTACATATATACGAAGCATTTAAGTTACAAACTAAGTCATTTTACGATTTAGTGAATACTTTACATTTATAAGAAGCTTTTAAGTTATTTACGATGTCGATTTTCGAGTTAGCAAACTTATTCCGCTTATAAGAAGTTTTTAAGCCAAAAACAAATGAACTATAAACATTTCAAAAGGTTGTGGCCGTTTTGTTTAAAAGTAAGATTTCAGCAAAGTAAGCATATGAAGAAGAGAAACGTAATGTGATTTTAAAAGCTATGAAAGTCCTAGGTAAGTGGCCAGACCTTGAGGGTGGGAACTAGATGCAAAAATAGCGTGAGCTATTTCCCCCTAAGGTAATCTTGGGAGCTGGACGCAAAGATGTCGTGAGCTGTTCCCTGGAGCTGGACTCAAGATATGATTATCTTGGTGTGAGCTGTTCCCTAATATGTGACACGCAAGAAAACCCTGAGGGGGACTGGTCTCAGGATATGATTATCCTGGTGTGAGCTGTTGCCCCACAGAGGACAGTATCGAGGTTAGAGTTGCTCCGCTAAGATGCGTTTTGGCCAAAAGTTAAGTACGTATACCCCGGGGATAACACAGATTAAGAGTGATGATATCACTTAAGGGCGGTGTTGACCTCCCCTAGCCGGCACAATAAGATGTTTTTATGTTATAAGTAAGTTCCTGATAAAGAGGAGATTTGGCTTTTTGCCATTCTAAGCAGTTCAGTAAAGGAAAAGGAGTTCTTTTAAAGAGATACAGGCCTCGAGAGGCCAAGTAAAGCGTTTTTAAGAAAAGAAGAAAGCTTTAAATGTACCTAACCTGCATATATTCTTTGAATGTGTTTTGAATATAGTTTAAATAAGATTTCAAATGAAGTATAGTTACATCCTAGTAATGCGTTACACATTCAAGCTTTTTAATATGCATATTTGATCTTGCCAAATCTTTCTTAACAGTTTAGACGTTTCGAGAATTTTTAAAAAGAATTATAAGCTTAAAAGGAGTTTGTGTGGATTATAAACCATTCTTGGTATTTATCGAGAGTCACTATATTTTCAAAAGTGAGTTTGAAGGCCTTTATATTCAATCCTTGTTGCCTACTTGTTTATGTGCCTGAATGCCTGCTAGTAGGGAAGTCAGGTCGATGAAGGCCTAGAATCGAGTTGGATGGTTAGAATGAAGTCCTAATGAGGGTGATCGTTCCTTGGGGATTACGATTGCCTAATATGATAGTAAAGTTTGAATGCATGATATGTGGCTATTACTAGTGTTACTGCCAGTAACTGTTTTGGGTTTTAAGGAGTTGGGGAATTCTCACTGAGCGTGTGGTTGCTCATCCCTTTATTATTCCCCTTTTTCCCAGGTTCAATTTGAGCAGGTTTAAGTGATACTTTGAAGTTGTTTGATGCCGACCCCTCAGAAGTCTCTGCCAGCTTTGGAAGTGTTCGATCTACCACATTGTAAATTTTTAAGTTATCGTTGTATGTGAAAACATGTAGCCAGCTCTGTACCTGTATATGTAGCTTTCTAATCCTTGTTTTGGTTGTTAGATCATTAGTGATCTGGGCGAGTGGCCTGAGGCAGTGAACTTAGGTTATTTTAGCAAATGTTACACCCTATCCCCAGGTACAGGTACCCTTAGCTGAGCTAAGACCCTCAAATGTTGCTAAAACACGAAAAACTCTGGCAGTTTTGTTCTAGAATGACTATCTAAATGCTAATCCAAGCCTTTGATCTTCAAGAGCCTTAAGGATTTCCCTTTAAGAAGTCTTGGCGGTGTGACTCTCCCTAGATTGGAGGCATTACATTAGGTAGTGTCAGAGCCATAGGTTTGCATTATACATTTAGATAGCATAAGAGGCATGTGCTATACGAAGATACATGACTTATGTGGTTATATGGTCGTGTCTTGCCTGGTATTAATTGTATTAACAAGTGTATAATTTATAATATGTATGTATATGCCGGTTTTTCCCTTACCATCTCAGTGGTAGTGTAGGATAGCTTTCCTCATCGTCGACCGCATTTATCTACCTCTATGGTTGGCCGCATGGAATGCGGTTATATCCTAGTCTGCAATGGATGATGGAGAAAACATTGAGGAGGGAAACTTTAATTTCGGTGAAGCGGTTTGGTTCCATTGCAAGAAGATTAACTACAGTAGCGATGAATCTTATTAGATGACTTATGAAATTCTAGAGGGATAGAAGAAAAGGATTTGCATATAGTATTCATTTATATTGAGAAGGCTTATGATAGGTCGCCTTGAGAAGTACGTTGGAATTGTGAAATACTAGGATGGTGAGATCTCCCGTGACTCCTAAGTCGCATCGTCAGTGTTCATCGGAATAAGTGCAGTTGGTGCCGACCAAGTGTTATGAATTCACTAGTTTGTTCAAGCATATACATGCATTTCTTTGCGTAAAATATGATGTGCATGTATAATTATGCGAAGGTTAAGCTGAGATTAAACTAGTAGCCATACATAACATCTTGTGTCCACTTGCAAATCATTTCATTAACCAAGGAAGTCTACCCCTAGTTGAAATTAGAACTAAGTAATTCCTTGTGTAATTGTGTGACAGATGCCTCCTGGCTGCGAACTTATACCAGAACCAGCTGCCATGGAAATGGTATGTTAGTTTAATAAGCTTAAGCCGCCCAAGTTTGAAGGTGGAGCTGACCTTATGGTATACGAGGAGTGGCTTCGGAGAATGAAAAATTTATTTGAGATCATGGAGTGCCTTGAGAGGTTTAAGGTGCACCTGGTCGCTTACCAATTTGGAAAAGAAGCTGAATTCTGGCGGGGGACAGTGAAACCTAGGGTAGGTGAACCTATGTTAACCTGGAACCAACTGAAAGCCTTAATGGACGCTCAATATTACCCTCGAGACGCAAGAAGGGTTAAGGAACGGGAGTTTTTATGCTTGAAATAAGGAGAAATGAGCGTGATGGAATATTCGGCGAAGTTCAATGAGCTGAGCTGATTTGCAACAAATCAGGTGGCCATCGAAGAAATAAGGATGGACCACTTCGAACAGGGATTAAGAGGGGAAGTGAAACGGATAATAGCAGGATATACTTATGACAGTTTCCAAGAAATGTATCAGAAAGCGGTGAAAATAGCCCGCATCATAAGCGAAACCGAGATTGAGCATAAAGGGAAGGGTCAAGTAAAGGAGAAATTTAGCCCCGGAGGATCCAATTCTCAGGGAAGCATAAACTTCAGGAGGGTTAAACATGGGATGAAACAGGACAAAGAAAAGCAAGCCGCCCAAGGGAAACTAAGGAAAACATGTGAGCAGTGTGGACGAGAACACCCTGGCCCATGCAGACGCCATGCGAGACCATGTTTTGGATGTGGTGATATGGGTCACAAAGTAGCAAATTGCCCAAACGCTATATCAAATAGTCGGGGTCACACTCAGAGATCCGGAACGGGAATCAAGCCAGCGGCACAACAAGATCGCCTAACCATTGGTACTCCCTCAGGGGACAGTAAAAACAACCAGAAACCACAAATTGGCGGTTGGATGCTTAGTTAGAAGGAAAAGAGACTAGGAAACCTGCTAACATGAGGTCAGGTATTCTCTTGTTAACCAACTTTATGCTCCGATCATGTCATTCTAGTACTGCTCGCCCTTTTGTCGTATTCTTGATTTGCAAAAAAACTTGTTAATAAACCTCATGAGATGCATATGCAAAATTTCATAACCTCTTCCTTAAAAACTATCTGCTATACCTACCATACCTGTAGAGATTGAGTTGTTATAGTGCAAGGGAGAATGCTCCCTGATGATTGGGTTCAAATGGAAATCCAAGGATGGGATGCTATTGTGAAGACAGAATGAACGGCTAAGCATAAAGTGACTTGGATTGTGAAAGAAATACGGGTGAAGTACCCCCATTAATTCCTCCAAGTAAGCAATTTTGAGGACAAAATTTTTTTAAGTGGGGGAGAGTGGAAGGCCTGCATACTTTATATTCCGTTAAGTTGTTTGTAATGCCTTTTTGCATTATAAAAACCGTATTTTATTAGCGATATAAGCTAAAATTATTTTCTAAGTGACTATGTGAGCGTTGATTTTATTAAAAAGAATATTTTTGTCGCCAGTAATAATATTATTGTTATTAGTTTTGAAAATCATTCAATGATTTTTAATAAGCGCTATTAACGGTTATTAGCGTGTACTAATTCAAGTAGGAAGCCGAATACGATTAGATTGTCAACTTTAGAAGTAGTTCGGTGTTATTGAATCGAACCTAGATAGATTTGGGAACAAATAGTTGATGAAGGAATATATGATCGATTTGGGTTTAGAATCCGGGTTATGAATTAGCCTAGTTGTATCGAATATGAATTAGCTTGGGACACAAAAATAAAGTGAGGGAGGGGCATTTTGGTAATTTGTATAAGACACCCCCTCTCCTTGTTCCTCACGCGCGATTTCGCCCCCCCCACGACAGGCACTCTCTCTCTCCCCTCTCTCTCTCTACTGCTCGTCTCCTCCTCCTCCTCTCCTCCTCCATTAACGCGACTCCAAAGCTCAAATTGGGAGCCGATTTTCGCCACCCACAACTGCTAAACCCAACCATTCGACCACCCTCCAAGCTAGTATCAATTCGTGCGAATTTGGGTCGATTTTCGGAGCTTCTTGCTGTGTTTACGGGAGGTTTAGGGCGCTAAATTGAAGCTCGAAAGCACACCCCAGGTATGGCCATGCACTTCTACTCTTAGCTGCTTCAATTTCCTATAAACTAGAGTGGAAATCACCTCCTAAAAGACCCAATTCAATCTCAATCAGTAAGTGAGTTTGTGTTTGTTTTAGGGTTTGAGTTTTTGGAATTTTGGGCGCAATTTGGTCGTGTTCGAGCGTGGTTAAGCAAGTCTCGAGGAAGTGGAGTTATTTGAGCCCCTAAAGTCGAGCCGACAACTGTGAATCGAGCCTCTAGCTTGGGTTCAAGGTGAGAGCTCCTTTCCTCCTAAATTACTACTCTTTTCAACGAATTTAATCTAATTAGCTAGTGCATGTTAATTTCGAGGATTGAAATCAGTTTAGGGGAATTTAGAGTTGAGATCGAGAAATTATTAACATGGTATTGATTTTGGGATTAATTGTATGATAAATTGATGTTGAATGTTAGTAATCTGACAATTTGGAGAATTACTTAACAAATAGAATGTTATCGTGACACTGTCAATTTATCATATTATTGTTTAAGTTGTGTTGA
Organism: Carnegiea gigantea; assembly: GCA_029747015.1. Classification (NCBI taxonomy): domain Eukaryota; kingdom Viridiplantae; phylum Streptophyta; class Magnoliopsida; order Caryophyllales; family Cactaceae; genus Carnegiea; species Carnegiea gigantea. Next base: position 215,363 of record JAKOGI010001504.1, read on the forward strand.
AGCTTAAGGATGTTTCTCAGGCAGATTAAAGCACTAATAAAGCATGCTAAATTCTGTTTAAGATTATTAATGAGCATGCTATGCTTTTATATGATGCATTAGGGAATTATTGGTTTGTTTATGATATTATTAAACCAAGTTGGAAGTTGGATGGCCCAAGGTGGAATTATTTGAGTGGTTTGAGGTTCTTGTGGCCTGTGCTATGTCAGGAGCGAGATAGGGTTGTGAATTGCCGTAATCATGTGGATTGCGAGGCCATGTGCGGCTTAATAGGTTGTGACATGAAGTGTATTAATGTGCTATGTGTGAACTCTTTTCCCCCGATATGCTACATGATGTTATGTAATTGATTCTTGAAACTTTAGGCGTCTTTAAAAAGAAAAGGTCATTTAGAAAGTTTGTTTTATACGTTTGACAATGCTTTTATGTTTGTCCATTGTTTATTCACGTGTTAGGACGTCTAAAGTGTAAAAAGGATCTTAAATCGTCGAAGTCCTCAGTTAATGACTTGACTGAATAGTCGATGGGTTTAGGAAGTTCAAAAGCAAACTAAAAGTGAGTTCGAAAAAGATTTTTAGGCATTGGTTTGAGTATGACCCCTCCTCGAGTTTAAAAGAATTTAAAAGACCCGAAAAGAGATTCTTAAGGTGCTAATTATGAAGCTTAGCTTATTTGCATGTTATTTGCTTACTTAAGTCTCTATTGAGTTTCGATTAAAGAGCTAGTAAGTCCATAATGACTTTAAGAAGCATTTGTGTTGAAAATGTAGAAAGAAACCTTAGATTGCCTTATAAACGAGCCAAGTACTTTAAGTTTTTGAATAGTACCAAGTTTGGGAGCGTTTTAAGCCTTTAGTTTATTTATGCACCCTTCTTGAGTTTTAAAAAGAATTCAAACGAGCTATAGAATGACAACTGAAGCTTCTATTACAAATCTAATTTGAGTTACACACTAACTAATTATTTTGAGCTAAGTCTTGAATAATAATAAGCTCGAAAGCGATCGAAGGTCTTAATTTGTTTAAGCACCTCTCTTTGAGTTAACAAGGAATTTTCAAACGAATCTAGCCTGCATTTATTGATAACTAAGTAGTTAAGTCTCAAAAGGGTTTTGATTTCGAACTTAGTTTGAATTAAACGTTAACTAAGCACGTTATGTCTCAAATGAGTTTCGATCTATGATTTAGCAAACATATTACGTTTAAAAGAAGCTTTTTAACAAAAAAAATGAAGTCGTTTTATGAGTCAGCAATCGTTTTACATTTATAAGAAGCTTTTAAGTTGCAAATGAAGTCGTTTTACGATTTAGCAACCCTATTACGTTTATACGAAGCTTTTAAGTTAGGAACGAAGTCATTTTACAATTTAGAAACCCTATTACGTTTATACGAAGCTTTTAAGTTGGAAACGAAGTCGTTTTACGATTTTGCAACCCTATTACATTTATACGAAGCTTTTAAATTGGAAACGAAGTCGTTTTACGATTTAACAATCCTATTACGTTTATACGAAGCTTTTAAGTTGACAACGAAGTCGTTTTATAATTTAGCAACCCTATTACATTTGTACGAAGCTTTTAAGTTGGAAACGAAGTCGTTTTACAATTTAGCAACCTTATTACGTTTGTACGAAGATTTTAAGTCGAAAACGAAGTCATTTTACGATTCAGCAACCCTATTACATTTGTACGAAGCTTTTAAGTTGGGAACGAAGTCGTTTTACGACTCAGCAACCTTATTACGTTTGTATGAAGCTTTTAAGTTGGAAACGAAGTCGTTTTACGATTTAGCAAGCAACCCTATTACGTTTGTACGAAGCTTTTAGGTTGGAAACGAAGTTGTTTTACGATTTAGCAACCCTATTACGTTTGTACGAAGCTTTTAAGTTGGGAACGAAGTCGTTTTATGATTTAGCCACCCTATTGCATTTATACAAGGCTTCTAAGTTGGAAACGAAGCCGTTTCATGATTTAGCAAACTTAATACGTCTATACGAAGCTTTTAAGTTGAAATCGAAGTCGTTTTACGATTTAGCAACCTTATTACGTTTATACGGAGCTTTCAAGTTAGAAACGAAGTCGTTTTATGATTTAGCAACCTTATTACGTATATACGAAGCATTTAAGTTAGAAACTAAGTCGTTTTACGATTTAGCAAACACTTTACATTTATAAGAAGCTTTTAAGCTATTTACGAAGTCGATTTACGAGTTAGCAAACTTATCCAGTTTGTAAGAAGTTTTTAAGCCAAAAACGAATGAACTATAAACATTTCAAAAGGCTATGGTCGTTTTGTTTAAAAGTAAGATTTCAGCAAAGTAAGCATCTGAAGAAGAGAAACGTAATGTGATTTTAAAGGCTATGAACGTGCTAGGCAAGTGGCCAGACCTTGAACATGGGAACTAGACGTGAAGGTGGCGTGAGCTGTTTCCCCCTAAGGTAATGTTAGGAGCTGGACGCAAAGATGGCGTGAGCTGTTCCCGGGAGCTGGACTCAAGATATGATTATATTGGTAGGAACTGTTCCCTAATGTATGACACGTAAGAAAACCTTGGGGGGGCTGGACTCAGGATATGATTATCCTGGTGTGAGCTGTTGCCCCATAGAGGACAGTATCGAGGTTAGAGTTGCTCTGCTAAAATGCATTTTAGCCAAAAGTTAAGTACGTATAGCCTGGGGATAACGGTGATTAAGAGTAACGATCTCACTTAGTGGCGGTGTTGACCTCCCCTAGCCAGCACAATTAGATGTTTTTATATCATAAGTAAGTTCCTGATAAAAAGGAGATTTGGCTTTTTGCCATTCTAAGCAGTTCAGAAAAGGAAAAGAAGTTCTTTTAAGGGGATACGGGCCTCAAAAGGCCAAGTAAAGCGTTTTTAAGAAAAGAAGAAAGCTTTCAATGTATCTAACCTGCATATATTCTTTGAATGCGTTCTGAATATAGTTCAAATGAGATTTCAAATGAAGTATAGTTGCATCCTAGTAATGCGCCGTACATTTAAGCTTTTCAATATGCATATTCGATGAAAGAACGTTTCTTGCCAAATCTTTCTTACCAGTTTAGATGTTTTGAGAACTTTTAAAAAGAATTATAAGCTTAAACGGAGTTTGTGTGGATTATAAACCATTCTTGGCACTTATCGAGAGTCACTATGTTTTCAAAAGTGAGTTTGAAGGCCTTTATATTTAATCCTTGTTGCCCACTTATTTATGTGCCTGAATGCCTGTTAGTAGGGAAGTCTGGTCGATGAGGGCCTAGAATTGAGTTGAATGGTTAGAATGAAGTCCTAATGGGGGTGATCTTTCCTTGGGGATTATGGTTGCCTAATATGATAGTAAAGTATGAATGCATGACATGTGGCAATTACTAGTGTTATTGCCTGCAACTGTTTTAGGTTTTAAGGAGTAGGGAAATTCTCACTAAGTGTGTAGTTGCTCATCCTTTTATTATTCCCCTTTTTCCCACGTTCAATTTGAGCAGGTGTAAGAGATACTTTGAAGTTGTTTGATGCCGACCCTTCACAAGTCTCTGCCAGCTTTGCAAGTGTTCGATCTACCACGTTGTTATTTTTTAAGTTATCGTTGTATGTGAAAGCATGTAGCCGGCTCTGTGCCTGTATATGTGCCTTTCTAACCCTTGTTTTAGTTGTTAGATCATTAGTGAACGAGGTGAGTGGCCTGAGGTAGTGAACTTGGGTTATTTTAGCAAATGTTATACCCTATCCCTAGTTACAGGTACCCTTCGCTGAGCTAAGACCCTCAAATTTGCTAAAATAGGGGAAACTCCAGCAGTTTTGTTCTAGAATGACTATCTAAATGCTAATCCAAACCCTCGATCTTCAAGAGCCTTAAGGGTTTCCCTTTAGGAAGTCCTGGCAGTGTGACTCTCCCTATGTTGGAGGCATTACATTAGGTGGTATCAGAGCCGTAGGTTTGGATTATGCATTTAGATAGCATGATAGGCATGTGCTATGCGAAGATACGTGACTTATGTGGTTATGTGGTCGTGTCTTGCTTGGTATTACTTGTATTAACAAGTGTATAATTTATAATATGTATGTATATTCCGATTTTTCCCTTACCATCTCAGTGGTAGTGTAGGATAGTTTTCCTCATCATCGACCACATTTATGTACCTCTATGGTTGGCCACATGGAATGCGGTTATATCCTAGCCTGCAATGGATGATGGAGAAAAGATTGAGGAGGGAAACTTTAATTTCGATGAAGCGGTTTGGTTTCATTGCAAGAAGATTAACTGTAGAAGCGATGAATCTTATTAGATGACTTATAAAATTCTAGAGGAGTAAAAGAAAGGAGTTGCATATAGTGTCCATTTATATTGAGAAGGCTTGTGATAGGGTGCCTTGAGAAGTGCGCTGGAATTGTGAAATACTAGGATGGTGAGATCTCCCATGACTGTTAAGTCAAATCGTCGGTGTTCAATGAAATAAGTGCAGTTGGTGTCGACCAAGTGTTATGGATTCACTAGTTTGTTCAAGCATATACATGCATTTCTTTGCGTAAAATATGCTGTGCATGTATAATTATGCGAAGGTTAAGCTGAGATTAAACTAGTAGCCATACATAACATCCTGTGTCCACTTGCAAATCATTTCATTAACCAAGGAAGTCTACCCCTAGTTCAAATTAGAACTAAGTGATTCCTTGTGTAATTGTGTGATAGATGCCTCCTCGCCGCGAACTCATACCAGAACCAACTGCCATGGAAATGATATGTCAGTTTAATAAGCTTAAGCCTCCCAAGTTTGAAGGTGGACCTGACCCTATGGTATACAAGAAGTGGCTTCGGAGAATGAAAAATTTATTTGAGATCATGGAGTGCCCTGACAGGTTCAAGGTGCACCTGGCCGCTTACCAATTTGGAAAAGAAGCTGAATTCTAGTGGGGGACAGTGAAACCTAGGGTAGGTGAACTTGTGTTAACTTGGAACCAACTGAAAGCCTTAATGGATGCAAAATTATCACCCTCGAGATGCAAGAAGGGTTAAGGAACGGGAGTTTTTATACCTAAAACAAGGAGAAATGAGCGTGATGGAATATGCGGTGAAGTTCAATGAGCTGAGCTGATTTGCTCCAAATCAGGTGGCCATCGAGGAAATGAGGATGGACCACTTCGAACAGGGATTAAGAGAGGAAATGAAACAGATAATAGCAGGATATACTTATGACAGTTTCCAAGAAATGTATCAAAAAGCGGTGAAAATCGCCCGCATCATAAGCAAAACCAAAATTAAGGATAGAGGGAAGGGTCAAGTAAAGGAGAAATTTGGCCCCAGAGGATCCAATTCTCAGGGAAGCATAAACTTTAGGAGGGTTAAATATGGGATGAAATAGGACAAAGAAAAGCAAGCTGCCCAAGAGAAACTAAGGAAAACATGTGACCAGTGTGGACGATAACACCCTGGCCCATGCAGACGCCATGCGAGCCCATGTTTTGGATGTGGTGGTATGGGTCACAAAGTAGCAATTCCAAAGGGTACATGGAATAGTCGGGGTCACACTCAGAGATCCGGAACGGGAATCAAGCTAGCGACACAACGAGATCACCTAACCATTGGTACTCCCTCAGGGGATAGTAGAAACAGCCAAAAACCACAAATTGGCAGTCAGATGCTTAGCTAGAAGGAAAAGAGACTGGGGAACCTGCTGAAATGAGGTCAGGTATTCTCTTGTTAACCCACTTTATGCTCCCATCATGTCATTCTAGTACAGCTCACCCTTTTGTCGTATTCTTGATTCACAAAGGAACTTGTTAGTGAACCTCATGAGATGCATATGCAACATTTCATAACCTCTTCCTTAAAAACTATCTGCTATACCTACCATACCTTTAGAGATTGAGTTATTATAGTGCAAGGGAAAACGCTCCCTGATGATTGGGTTCAAATGGAAATCCAAGGATGGGATGCTACTGTGAAGGCGGAATGAATAGCTAAGCATAAAGTGACTTGGATTGTGAAAGAAATGCGAGTGAAGTACCCCCCATTAATTCTTCCAAGTAAGCAATTTCGAGGATGAAATTTTTTTAAGGGGGGAGAGTGTCAGGCCCGCGTACTTTATATTCCGTTAAGTTGTTTGTAATGCCTTTTTGCGTTATGAAAACCGTATTTTATTAGTGATATAAGATAAAATTATTTTCTAAGTACCTATGCGAGCGCTGATTTTATTAAAAAGAATATTTTTGTCGCCAGTAATAATATTATTATTATTAGTTTTGAAAATCATTCAATGATTTTTAATAAGCGCCATTAACGGTTATTAGCGGGTACTAATTTAAGTAGGAACCTGAAAACGATTAGGTTGTCAACCTTAGAAGTAGTTCGATATTATTAAATCGAACCTAGATAGATTTGGGAACGAATAGTTGATGAAGGAATATATGATTGATTTGGATTTAGAATTCGGGTTATGAATTAGACTAGCCGTATCGAATATGAATTAGCTTGGGACACAAAAATAAAGTGAGGGAGGGGCATTTTGGTAATTTGCACAAGACACCCCCTCTCCTTCTTCCTCACGCGCGATTTCACCCCCCTGCGACAGACACTCTCTCTCTCCTCTCTTTCTCTACTGCTCGTCTCCTCCTCCTCCATTAACGCAACTCCAAAGCTCAAATTGGGAGCCGATTTTCGCCACCCACAGCTGCAAAACCCCACCATTCGACCACCCTCCAAGCTAGTATCAATTCGTGTGAATCTGGGTCGATTTTCGGAGCTTCTTGCCACGTTTACGGGAGGTTTAGGGCGCTGAATTGAAGCTCAAAAGCACACCCCAGGTATGGCCATGCACTTCGACTCTTGGTTGCTTCAATTTCCTATAAACTAGAGTGGAAATCACCTCCTAAAAGACCCAATTCAATCTCAATCAGTAAGTGAGTTTGTGTTTGTTTTAGGGTTTGAGTTTTTGGAATTTTGGACGCGATTTTGTCGTTTTCGACTGTGGTTTAGCAAGTGCCGAAGAAGTGGAGTTATTTGAGCCCCTAAAGTCGAGCCCACAAACGTGAATCGAGCCTCTAGCTTGGGTTTAAGGTGAGGGTTCCTTTCCTCCTAAATTACAACTATTTTCAACGAATTTAATTGAATTAGCTAGTGCATGTTAATTTCGAGGATTGAAATCAGTTTAGGGAAACTTAGAGTCGAGATTGAGAAATTATTAACATGATATTGATTTTGGGATTAATTGTATGGCAAATTGATGTTGAATGTTAGTAATATGACAAGTTAGAGAATTACTTAACAAATAGAATGTTATCATGGCACTATCAATTTATCATATCATTGTTTAAGTTGTGTTGAAGCTTAAGAATGTTTCTCGGGCATATTAAGGCACTAATAAAGCATGCTAAATTTTGTTTAAGATTATTGATGAGCATACTATGCTTTTATATCATGCATTAGTGAATTATTGGTTTGTTTATGATATTATTAGACCGAGTTGGAAGTTGGATAGCTCAAAGTGGAACTATTGAGTGGTTTGGCGTTCTTGTGGTCGGTGCTGTGTGAGGAGGGAGATAGGAATGTGAATTGCCACAATCGTGTGGATTGCGAGGCCATATGTGGCTTAATGAGTTGTGATATGAAGTGTATGAATGTGCTATGTGTGAACTATTTTCCCCCGATATGCTGCATGACATTATGTGATTGATTCTTGAAACTTTAGACGTCTTTAAAAAGAAAAGATCATTTAGAAAGTTTGTTTTACACGTTTGAAAATACTTTTATGTTTGTCCGTTGTTTATTCGTGTGTTAGGACGTCCAAAGTGTAAAAAGGGTCCTAAACCATCGAACTGCTCAGTTAGTGACTCGACTAAATAGTCGATGGGTTTAGGAAGTTCAAAAGCAAACTAAAAGTGAGTTCGAAAAAGTTTTTAAGGCATTGGTTTGGATATGACCCCTCCTTGTGTTTAAAAGAATTCAAAAGACCTGAAAAGAGCATCTTAAGGTGCTAATTATGAAGCTTAGCTTATTTACATGTTATTTGCTTACTTAAGTCTCTATTGAGTTTCGATTAAAGAGCTAGTAAGTCCATAATGACTTTAAGAAGCATTTGTGTTGAAAATATAGAAAGAAACCTTAAATTGCCTTATAAACGAGCCAAGTACTTTAAGTTTTTGAACAGTAGCAAGTTTGGGAACGTTTTAAGCCTTTAATTTATTTATGCACCCTTCTTGAGTTTTAAAAGGAATTGAAACGAGCTATACAATGACAACTAAAGTTTTTATTATGAATCTAATTTGAGCTACACAGTCTTGAATAATAAAAGGCTTGAAAGCGATCGAAGGTCCTAATTTGTTTAAGCACCTCTCTTTGAGTTAAAAAGGAAGTTTCAAACGAATCTAGCTTGCATTTACTGCTAACTAAGTAGTGAAGTCTCAAATGGGTTTCAATTTCGAACATAGTTTGCATTAAACGTTAACTAAGCACGTTATGTCTCAAACGAGTTTCAATCTACGATTTAGCAAACGTATTACATTTAAAAGAAGCTTTTTAGCAATAAAATGAAGTCGTTTTATGAGTTAGCCATCGTTTTACATTTATAAGAAGCTTTTACGTTGAAAACGAAGTCGTTTTACGATTTAGCAACCCTATTACGTTTATACGAAGCTTTTAAGTTGGAAACGAAGTTGTTTTACGATTTAACAACCCTATTACGTTTATACGAAGCTTTTAAGTTGGAAACGAAGTCGTTTTACGATTCAGCAACCCTATTACATTTATGCGAGGCTTATAAGTTGGAAACGAAGTTATTTTGCGATTTAGCAAACTTAATACGTCTATACGAAGCTTTTAAGTTGAAAATGAAATCGTTTTACGATTTAGCAATCTTATTACGTTTATACGAAGCTTTCATGTTAGAAATGAAGTCGTTTATGATTTAGCAACCTTATTACGTATATACGAAGCATTTAAGTTAGAAATTAAGTCGTTTTACGATTTAGTAAACACTTTACGTTTATAAGAAGCTTTTAAATTATTTATGAAGTCGATTTACGAGTTAGCAAACTTATTCCATTTATAAGAAGTTTTTAAGCTAAAAACGAATAAACTATAAACATTTCAAAAGGTTATGGTCGCTTTGTTTAAAAGTAAGATTTCAGCAAAGTAAGCATCTAAAGAAGAGAAATGTAATGCGATTTTAACGGCTATGAAAGTGCTAGGCAAGTGGCCAGACCTTGAGGGTGGGAACTGGACGCAAAGATGGCGTGAGCTGTTTCCCCCTAAGGTAATGTTGGGAGCTGGATGCAAAGATGGCGTGAGCAGTTCCCGGGAGCTGGACTCAAGATATGATTATCTTGGTGTGAGCTGTTCCCTAATGTGTGACGCGTAAGAAAACCTTAAAGGGGACTGGACTCAGGATATGATTAACTTGGTGTGAGCTGTTGCCCCACAGAGGACAGTATCGAGGTTAGACTTGCTCTGCTAAGACGCGTTTTGGCCAAAAGTTACGTACGTATACCCCGGGGATAACATAGATTAAGAGTGATGATCTCACTTAAGGGCGGTGTTGACCTCCCCTAGCTAGCACAATAAGATGTTTTTATGTTATAAGTAAGTTCCTGATAAAAAGGACAGTTGGCTTGTTGCCATTCTAAGCAGTTCAGAAAAGGAAAAGAAGTTCTTTTAAAGGGACATAGGCCTCAAGAGGCCAAGTAAGGTGTTTTTAAGAAAAGAAGAAAGCTTTAGATGTACCTAACCTGCATATATTCTTTGAATGTGTTCTGAATATAGTTTAAATGAGATTTCAAATGAAGTATAGTTACATCCTAGTAATGCGTCATACATTCAAGCTTTTTAATATGCAAATTCGATGAAAGAACGTTTCTTGCCAAATCTTTCTCACCAGTTTAGATGTTTCGAGAACTTTTAAAAAGAATTATAAGCTTACAAGGAGTTTGTGTGGATTATAAGTCATTCTTGGTATTTATCGAGAGTCACTAGGTTTTGAAAAGTGAGTTTGAAGGCCTTTATATTCAATCCTTGTTGCCTACCTTTTTATGTGCCTGAATGCCTGCTAGTAAGGAAGTCTGGTCGATGAGGGCCTAGAATCGAGTTGAATGGTTAGAATGAAGTCCTAATGGGGGTGATCTTTCCTTGGGGATTATGATTGCCTAATATGATAGTAAAGTATGAATGCATGGTATGTGGCTATTACTAGTATTATTGCATGCAACTGTTTTAGGTTTTCAGGAGTAGGAGAATTCTCACTGAGCGTGTGGTTGCTCATCCCTTTATTATTCCCCTTTTTCGCAGGTTTAATTTGAGCAGGTTTAAGAGATACTTTGAAGTTGTTTGATGCCGACCCTTCAGAAGTCTCTGCTAGCTTTGCAAGTGTTCGATCTACCACGTTGTAATTTTTTAAGTTATCGTTGTATGTGAAAGCATGTAGCCGGCTGTGTACCTATATATGTAGCT
>JAKOGI010001505.1:0-225792 GCA_029747015.1 Carnegiea gigantea
TGAATGAAAATGCTTTGTTTTATGTGATCTCAAGTAATGTATGGTCAAGTTCTCATGTTCGCTTTAGATAGTTACGTTTACATTAAGTCATTATGTGGCGTTAAGTAACTATACTTTAGAAAGTGCATATTGAATGAATGAGTATTAATGCATCACACATTCATGTCTTATGATGTCTTCCAAAGTAGTAAATCCTTAACATGCCAACATTCTTCGCGTTAAGAACACCTTATGTTAATAATATGGTCAAGTGCCCCTAATGTGTATCACATAGCTCATCGTAACTTGGATGCCACCTGAATGTTAACGAATCAATACTAGAGGTCATAGTACTTGTAAAAGGTTTGCTTTAGGAAGTGGAGGGGGCACTCATTGAGCATGTAGTGAGTCACTCCATTTCCTTTCCTCTTTTTCCCCCTCCCAGGTAATGAATGAAAGATTATGCTTGCTACTTGCTTACAGACAACCAGTCTTCCAGGAAGTGTTCCCATGCTGCTGTGTGATGTAGCTGCCATTTCCTCCTTTTTGATTGATGTAATGTAAATGGCAAACATGTAGTTGGCTCTGGTCTAGCCGCAAACCATGTAACTATCTGTATGACTGTTATAAGGGCATAAGCCCTAATCCCGGGGGTGTGCCCCGTGGAGGACTCTTGTTTTTGTAAATTAATTAGTATAATGTCTCCAGGTACCCCTCAGCTTGTGTCAAAATTTTGTAAACGTCGCAGTTTTAGGCAGAACTCTTGCAGTTTCGTCCCAAGAATCCCTTAGCCAACCTAGGGTTAGGTGATCATATAAGGACATCTTCAGTCACGACAGCCTTAGGGGTCTCCCTCGGGGGATTCTGGCGGTGTAACGTCTCTCTGGGATAGAGGGGTGTTACATTAGGTGGTATCAGAGCCATAGGTTGCATGTGCATATAGATGTGACCTTCGGTATACCAATGTGTGAAGGTATATGTTTTAAAGTGTTTACTTGAGCTTACTGTGTGCTTATTTTACATACTTATGTGCGCAAACTAGAACATAGTTTAGGACTCCCAAACAAATACGTGCTTGAGGGTGTCATTCCTAACCCAGCGTGGTGATGTAGGATGGTGTTTAGTATTGATGATTTTGAGTATCTACCCTTCTAGTTAGCTGCATGGAATGCAGTCATATTTTGGGAAGCAATGATTAAGAGCAACCAGTGGAGACTCACACGGGTTGCACAGAACCATTGGACTTATAAGTTCATCAGAGCGATGCCATATATGGGAAGGTGGGCCAAAGTCACTTCTATTCTTCGTCTCTACCATGTACATAGGGGAGCTTATACACCATTCACTTTTAGAGGGTTGGTGGATTTCCTAATATTAGCAGAAGGGCGGGTGGATTCCTTAGGAAGTACCCCCTTGGGAAGGAGCAATGCCGCCATGCAACTGATCAACACGGCTCTAATTGCTCCTGCCGCTACCCAACAACTACCAATCACAATAGCAGAGAGAAATCAGATCTAACATCGTCAAATGAGACTTTTGTTCGCAGAAAAACCTCAGGCAAGACGATACAAGCGAGTGGCCACTCTATGGGCACGATAGATAGATTCCTTCGGTGCACAATACCCCCGGGGCTGGCAGGCCACAATGCTGAGGATGAAAGAACTGGTGGATGGGACGCCTGATGTGGAATACTCTCCACCATTCGTGTTATGGAACCTGCTAGCCCCAGTGGAGTCAGAGGGCTCGAATGAACCAGTGGTAGATGATCCTCCTGAGGAGGGTTCCTCAGGTGGTAATTAGGGTTGTATGTGGCCTGGATTCGCCAATGTGTGCACTGTTTCTAAATAAAATCTAGCTAGTGTACGCTTGTAAATGAATAATGTAGGCGGGGGCATCACCCCTGTTGCCGTATACAATGAAAATGCTTGTTATAATAAGGAAAAGGAGATGTTTGTGTAACCTGAGTAGGGCCGCACTAATGCTTCGCAATTTATAAATGCTATTTGATGTTGTACTATACTTATAACTGTCTTTGATAATTTATTTTCATATAAAACTAAGCAACTTTGCATGAACAGCTGTGTAGCAATGCCTCCCCGCAGAGAACAGATGGCGGAGCCAACCGCTTTAGAGATGATTTGCCAATTCAATAAATTGAAGCCACCCAAGTTTGGGGGCGGGATGGATCCTCTCGCTTACGAAGAATGGTTGAGGCGAATGGAAAACCTATTTGAAGTAATGGACTGTCCTGAAGGTTCCAAGGTGCGCCTCACCACCCATCAGTTCGAAAAGGAAGCTGAGTTCTGGTGGCGAATGGTGAAACCCCGGGCCGGGGAACCGACTCTAACTTGGGAGCAGTTGAAGGCTCTAATGGACGCCCAGTATTACCCCCGAGACATGAAGAGAGCAAAAGAGCAAGAATTCCTGTGTCAAAAACAAGGACAAATGAGTGTGGTTGAGTACGCTGCAAAGTTCAATGAATTGAGCCGCTTTGCACCTAACCAGGTCGCAACAGAAGAAATGAAAATGGATCATTTCGAGCAAGGGTTGAAAGGACCGATTAAACGGATGATAGCAGGCCACATTTTCACCAGCTTCCAAGAGATGTACCAACGGGCGGTAAAAATAGCCCGGGTTATAGAGGAAACCGAAGCTGAAAGCCGACAATCGAGCCAAGTCAAGAGAAAATTTGGTCCAGGTGGATCAAATGATTAGAGGAACAAGAGATTCAGGGACTTTAACATTGCAAGAAACCAGGGTCAAGGCAAGCAAGTTGCAACAGGGCAAACTGTAGGACCCTGCAACCAATGTGGGCGCCTGCACTCTGGCTTATGTAGATTCAGCACAGGAGAATGTTATGGATGCGGCGCTACGGACCATAAGATTGCTGATTGCCCGAAAAGGGCGTGGAACCGGCAGAGAAGCACACAAGGTTCAAACACGGGGGCTAATCCTGTTATACAAAGAGGTCGTCCTCCCATGAATACAGCCGTAGAAGGCCAATAAAGGGAAAAAAGGCCACAGGCAGGTGGCCGCGTGTTTTGCTTAGAAGGAGACGAGGTTGAGGACCCCATTAACACTGTCTCAGGTACTCTCCCCATCAATCATCTTTATGCTCATGTTTTGTTTGATTCGAGTGCCACACATTCTTTTGTAAATCCCATCTTCGCAAAGAAGCTCGCTAACAAGCTTGACGAGATGAATGTGCAACTGCATGTAACCACTCCTTTGGGCTTTACCTATTACACTGATGTTATTTTCAAAAACTGTGCCATTCACTTGGAAGGGAGAATCCTCCTTGCGAACTTAGTACAGTTAGACATACAAGGTTGGGATGTTATTCTAGGAATGGATTGGTTAACCACGCATAAAGTGAGCATTGACTGTGAAAAGAAGCTGGTTACCTTTTCGACCCCGGACGGAGAAAGGATAACCTTCAAGAGAAGTGGCCCCCAGGTGATTACTCTAATCATATCTGCTATGCAAGCACTTAGAATGCTGAGGAAGGGATGTCAGGGCTATCTGTGCGCGATTGAGGGCACAGAACACAAAGATCTGAATCTGAGTGAGATCCCGGTAGCAAGGGAATTCCGGCAGGTGTTTCAGGAAGTACCAGGGTTACCACCGGACCGAGAAATCGAGTTTACCATAGAACTCGTGCCTGGAACGAGCCCAATATCCAAGGCGCCTTATCGAATGACACCTGCTGAGCTGAAGGAACTAAAAACTCAGTTGCAGGAATTGCTGGATAAAGGACTGATTCAGCCTAGTGTCTCACCCTGGGGAGCACCAGTGCTCTTCGTGAAGAAAAAGGATGGAAGTCTAAGATTATGTATCGACTATCGAGAGTTGAATAGGGTAACAGTGAAGAATAAATACCCACTTCCTAGAATCGATGACTTGTTTGATCAACTAGCTGGCGCCTCGGTATTCTCAAAAATTGACTTGAGGTCGGGGTACCATCAGCTGAAGATTAAGAAAGAAGATGTACCCAAAACCGCCTTCCGCACTCGATACGGGCATTATAAGTTCTTAGTGTTGCCATTTGGATTAACTAATGCTCCTGCTTTCTTTATGGACTTAATGAACAGAGTATTTAAGCCATACCTCGACAAATTCGTAGTGATATTTATTGACGACATCCTAGTATACTCCAAGACTAGGGAAGAACATGCAGACCACTTACGAACGGTGTTGAAAACCCTAGAAGAGCACAAGCTGTACGCCAAGTTTAAAAAGTGTGAGTTTTGGTTAAGGAAGGTGCAATTTCTAGGGCATATGGTGACTAAGGAAGGTATCTCGGTAGATCCAGCAAAGGTGGAGGCCATTGTAAATTGGCCAAGACCCACAAAGGTCTCAGAAGTACGAAGTTTTCTGGGCATGGCTGGCTATTATCGAAGATTCGTAGAAGGATTTTCTAAACTGGCTTTGCCTATTACCAAACTGCTTCGAAAGACCACTAAATTTGAATGGACCCCATAATGTGAAGATAGCTTTCAGGAGTTAAAGAAACGTTTGGTGTCTGCACCAATATTAGTGCTACCTGAAGGCAACGAAGGGTTTGTGATCTGCAGTGACGCATCTAAGAAGGGACTGGGGTGTGTATTAATGCAAAAGGGCAGAGTTATCGCTTATGCCTCGCGCCAACTGAAGCCTTACGAAGAAAATTATCCAGCACACGACCTAGAATTAGCTGCAGTCGTATTCGCCCTAAAGATCTGGAGACATTATCTCTATGGGGTGAGGTGTGAGGTATACACTGATCATAAGAGCCTGAAATATATCTTCACTCAGAAGGAGTTGAATATGAGACAAAGAAGATGGTTAGAACTCCTAAAAAACTATGATATGGAGGTGAAGTACCACCCTGGTAAAGCCAACGTGGTGGCCGATGCATTAAGTAGGAAATCTACTGGAACGGTAGCATACTTACTCACACGAGAAAAGAGGCTCCTAATAGAGCTCGACGGGTTACAAGTAGCAATGGTACTACCAGGGAATCAAAGTCACATAGCAGCGCTTCAAATCTCATCGCCCTTGATTGAAACGATCAAACAACAGCAGAAGCGTATAATTCCACACTTGTTGTACACCCTAGAAGTACGAAGATGTACCATGACTTGAAAACCCATTACTGGTGGAATGGCATGAAAAGGGATATTGCAAAATACGTGGCTCGATGCCTTACGTGCCAACGGGTGAAAACTGCGCACCAGAGACCTAGAGGTTTACTAGAACCTTTGCCAATTCCCGAGTGGAAATGGGAACATATCACCATGGATTTCATGATTGGAATGCCAAAAACCATTAGACAACATGATAGTGTGTGGGTTATAGTTGACAGATTGACCAAGGCCGCACACTTCTTACCCATCAAGGCCACTTTCACCTCTGAACAACTGGCGAACCTATATGTTAAGGAGACAGTTAGACTGCATGGTGTACCACTCAGTATTGTGTCAGATCGCGATACCAAGTTTGTATCTCGCTTCTGGCATGGTTTTCAAAGAGCAATGGGCACAGAACTACATTTAAATACGGCCTTCCATCCTCAAATGGACAGTCAATCTGAGAGAACCATTCAAACCTTGGAGGACATGTTGAGGGCCTGTGCACTTGATTACGCTGGAACTTGGGATCATAACTTGCCTCTTATTGAGTTTGCATATAATAATAGTCACCACGCCAGTATAGGCATGGCTCCTTTCGAGGCATTATATGGTAGGCGTTGTAGAACTCCAATTTGTTGGAATGAAGTAAGAGAAAGGGAACCGTCCAAAGTTGACCTAATCGATCAAACGATCGAAAAAATCAAGACAATCCACAAGAGGTTACAAGCTGCACAGAGCTACGCGGACAATAGAAGAAGGCCATTAGAATTCGAAGTTGGAGATCATGTGTTCCTCAGAGGATCTCCACTTAAAGGAAGCATAAGGTTTGGACAAAAAGGAAAACTCAGCCCGAGATTCATCGGGC
Organism: Carnegiea gigantea; assembly: GCA_029747015.1. Taxonomy (NCBI): domain Eukaryota; kingdom Viridiplantae; phylum Streptophyta; class Magnoliopsida; order Caryophyllales; family Cactaceae; genus Carnegiea; species Carnegiea gigantea. Next base: position 5,956 of record JAKOGI010001505.1, read on the forward strand.
CATTCGAAATTTTGCAGAAAGTGGGATCGGTTGCACACCGATTGGCCTTACCGCCCTCGTTGCAAGGCATTCACGATGTATTTCACGTATCCAGTCTTCGGAAGTATGTCTCAGATCCGGATCATGTCATTCGATAGGAGCCCTTACAAGTCAAGGAAAGTCTTACTTACATGGAAGAGCCCATTCAGATTTTGGAAAGGACAGAAAGGAAGCTCAGAAATAGGAGTATTTCCTATGTAAAGGTGTTATGGAAACATCATAAGGTGGCAGAAGCAACTTGGGAATTAGAAAGCGAAATGCGTGAAAAATATCCCGCATTATTCTCATCAGGTGAGCAAATTTCGAAGATGAAATTTTTTTAAGGAGGGAGAATGTAAGGGCCACGCTTTCATTCTATTGCTGACTAACTATTTCAGTTGCTAAATTTACCGGTTGCATTTGAATCATCGTTCGGCAAAAATATTAAATCAACTGTGTGAGTTTTTAACGGATAATTTCATTAAAAACAACAATTATTTGATTAATGTTATTATCGACGTTACTTATTTATAAAATTATTGAAGCAACGTTAAACCGAGTTTTTAAAATCGTTTTTCATTTTACTTGGTTGAATCCCAAAGTTTAAACTGAAATGTTGATTGTAGGTCGTTTTGATTCGGGTTTAGCCTAACCTTTAGCAAGTACGGGATCGGGATTCAGTTGAATGATGTTAATTGAGTAAAAAAAAAAAACAAACAACAAATAGGGAAGGGGGGCCTGTTATCGGGTCACAGAGAACCCGACCCCGCTCCCCTTCCTCTCTCTCTCGCACCTCACTCTCTCTCTCTGCTTCGCTCTCACTCTCTCTCCCTCGCGGGTCACCGGTCGCCGCCTAGCGTCACCGCCGGCCGTCACGTGTTGCCGGCCAGAGAAGGAGCCGTCTGGCCACACCCACGCGTCACCAGCCAGCCAATCACTGCCAGTTTTTCCTTCCCCCACGTCACACGATCGAGTAAGCTCTCAAACCACGCGTCTAACGCCTGAAAACCACCACCCACGTGCCGGATTCCGGCGAACCACGACCCTCTCCACCTCCTCTATAAATCTGGGGGTCGAATTCGACCCCAAACAACCCCAACTGCGACCAAATCGAAGCTAGGGTTCCGGGTTCTGGGTATAGCTGAACCAAGGTCGAATTCAAAAGGATTTGGGGAGTGAATTACGGCCAATTGAGTGGGTAATTAAGCAGTTTCAGGTGAGTGATTCTCCTCTCCTAAGATGTTATTGTCATTTTCAAGTATGATTTCAGCAGAATGATATTGCATGTCAGATTAAGGTTAGCTTAAGTAGTTAGAAATGTCAGGGATTGATTGAAAATGTACCGCCTGGTAATTTCAAGCCTATTTATGCACGCCCAGACCGTATCCACAGACCCTGCTCATTGCCGTCAGTATGCATGTCTCGAATCAGTAAATTTTCAGCTTAGTAATGCACAGGAATTGTTATAGGCTGTAATCGTATTTTCAATGATACCTGAATTGATTTATGTGCAAACTCACTGCTTGATAGAAACTCGAATCATGTTATGCTAAAACGACTTAAATAGGCTCGGAATGTAATTCTGAGGTAATGAATGACGCTTCGAATCGATACGTGTTAGTTCATGCTTGAAAAATGACTTTTAAATGAATTATGCCTAATTAATAGTTTCGAAACGGAATATGAATGCTTAGAATCGACTTTAGTACATTTGGTTAATACGTACCTGAAAGTTGGTTCGAAGTAAACTATGCATGTTTAGCATCAATTTAATATATTCAGTTAACGCATATTTGAAAGGTTGACCCGAATAAGTGAACGACACGACAAGGGATTGCCTGAGGTTTATTACGTCTTAATGACCTAGAAAGGGGTTTAATGATAATCTCGACATGATAAACGAATGCCATGAGACCTGTTACACTAAAAAGGCCTAAATAGGTTCGAATAGTAATTTCGATGCAAGTGATGAATGTTTAGACTCGTATCATGTCTAAGTGTCCTTAACGGATTCGGATGGCAACATGAATGTGATCAATGAACGTTTAGAGCCCTATTATGCGTAAAGGACTATAATAGCCTGAATAGTGAATTATTTCATGCTTAGTCAGCTTAACCTAACTCATTAGATGTCCATTTCAAGTCAAGCTCGCATGAATGCTTAAATATAAATATATATGTATATATTTGTACATGGTTATAACCGTTTGCTGCAGCGCTTCGATAATTGCTGGTTATCTAATTGGTAAGTTTCGCGTTGGTAAGTTTACATATTTCCTTCAATGACCATCATGATTAGGATGCTAGATCATGAACTGAAACTGAGATGGTAGTTGGATGGCTTGAGGAATAACTATGAGTGGTTCGAGGTTCTTGTGGTACGGTGCTTGTGAGGAGGGAGTTCGGGTTGTGAATTAACCGCAATCGTGTGGATTGCGAGGCCATGTGTGGCTCATTGTGTTGAAATGATTACGAAGTGTTTAAATGTGATATGTGTATCCCCTTTTCCTTGTATGTTTAAAATGTAACATGTGTGTGGAAGGGTGATGTTTTAGCAAATGACTCTTCATGTATTTTAAATGAATAATAGCCATGTCTAGTAATGAGCTATGACCTATTTTAGCTATTCAAATAGTGTTTGGGAGGAATCCCTAAAACGTTTTTAACAAAAGGGAGATGGGAATTATACGTTGAATGATTTTATTGTTTGAAATGGAAAATTACTAGTCGTTATGACCATACGCTTTCCTTGGCTAAGATAATGTGCTGTGGACACTATGCTGTGAATGATGACGGCCTAGGGCTTACGTCCTGGTACTAGGAAACCCTAGAAGACCCTGACGAGGGTAATGGTCCAATATGTTTATGTAGCTCGGGAGTAAGTTCTTATAGTGTGAGCGTTAGGTCTCATTATGGGGTTCGAGAATAGATCTCACCCACTCAGCACCCTGTAATGATCTTATGCCACAAGTATTTTCCTTACGAATGAGAAACGCAGTTGGCAATTGCCGTCTTAAATGTTTTATGAAAAAGAAAGGTTGAAGGCCATCTAATGGTTGACTGAAAGAAAGATGAGCAGTTTCTACGATTCGTAATACGACTAATATGAATGAAAATGCTTTGTTTTATGTGATCTCAAGTAACGTGTGGTCAAGTTGTCATGTTTGCTTCAGATAGTTACGTTTACATCAAGTCATTATGTGGCGTTAAGTAACTATACCTTAGAAAGTGCATATTGAATGAATGAGTATTAATGCATCACACATTCATGTCTTATGGTGTCTTCCAAAGTAGTAAATCCTTAACATGCCAACATTCTTCGCATTAAGAACACCTTATGTTAATAATATGGTCAAGTGCCCCTAATGCGTATCACATAGCTCATCGCAACTTGAATGCCACGTGAATGTTAACGAATGCATACTAGAGGTCATCGTACTTGTAAAAGGTTTGCTTTAGGAAGTGGAAGGGGCACTCATTGAGCACGTAGTGACTCACTCCATTTCCTTTCCTCTTTCCCCCCTCCCAGGTAATGAATGAAAGATTATGCTTGCTACTTGCTTACGGACAACCAGTCTTCCAGGAAGTGTTCCCATGCTGCTGTGTGATGAAGCTGCCATTTCCTCCTTTTTGATTGATGTAATGTAAATGGCAAACATGTAGTTGGCTCTGGTCTAGCCGCAAACCATGTAACTATCTATATGACTGTTATAAGGGCATAAGCCCTAATCCCAGGGGTGTGCCCCGTAGAGGACTCTTGTTTTTGTAAATTAATTAGTATAATGTCTCCAGGTACCCCTCGGCTTGTGTCAAAATTTTGTAAACGTCACAGTTTTAGGCAAAACTCTTGCAGTTTCGTCCCAGGAATCCCTTAGCCAACCTAGGGTTAGTTGATCATATGAGGAGATCTTCAGTCACGACAGCCTTAGGGGTCTCCCTCGAGGGATCCTGGCGGTGTAACGTCTCTCTGGGATAGAGGAGTGTTACAAGAAGCCAAGTCACTTATGCCAAGATGGAATCTATTCTTGCTTGTAAGGTGTCATATAAGCCCATTTGACGTGGTCTTATGTGTTTAACGAAGTTATGTAATGTTTTCCTAGAATTGTAAACGTTTGTAAACAAGTATTCTAGTTCATGCAGTGCATTTGGTTTAGGAGTCACTTTATGCAGCCATGTGTGCTAATCATCTTCTTAGTCAGTTGTCCTTTTAACTAAAACCAGTTACGTTTTGGGATGTAAACCCCAGTACTTCGGTTGTGTGAACCATTGAGTTATATCTTACATTTCTCCTATATCAATGAACTATATTGTTTAAAGTACTCCAAGCGAGTTACTCGTTGAGTTATGAACTCCGGCATACATCCATTAAGCTTATTTTAGAATGTTATACGTTTTCGTTGATTTGCAGGGGTTTATTGTAAGGCTTTTAGCCTGGAAACGGTCAGTTTTTAGGAGAAACTCTGTCCGTTTCACCCCAAAAGTTAAGTAGGAAGAAAGATAATGCTCCTAACCCTAGGCCGCAACCTGAGTCTTGAATTTCATATAGTTACCTAGGAACGCACCGTGATAATGTGACATGTGCCGTGCTTTGTGTGCAAGTGTGCCTAGTAGCCTGGCCATTTGCAACTTATGTGTCGCTCGCTTAGGTCGATTGGCAAAAAGGGGCAATTTATGCGATGGTACAGGAGTTAAGTAGCTGTCCTACCTTGAGGTGATATTTTGAGTGCTGCATTGGTGTAATATGTTCCTAACATGCTAGTTGATTTCATTGATTGACTTTTATGCGATTCGGTTAAGCCGATCAGGTAAATGTGAGTCATGCGTTAGAATATTATCCCTATTCACATGCGTGTTCTTGTGTGAGCCAAGTGATGATTCGAATGGTAAATGTGTTATTCGTGCACCCTGATAGGACAATCGATAGTTAAACCGCGTTGTTTTAAACTCAAACGACTGAGAATGTTTAACTCCAAGCTCATTCTTGCCCCTTAAGTGTGATTTGCTCATCGGGCCGATAATAGAGTGAGCAGACGCACTTAATGGTTGGTAGGGAAAGAGTTAGAAGCCGTTGAACCATCCTCCTATTAAAAACGAAGAGACTCAAAATAGATAAGCCATTATTCATCTTTGAAACTCAAGATTTTGAAATGTTGATGCCATCCTGACTGTCAAGTCAAGTTTTACTTCACACCGAAGGATTAGTTTTCCGTTAGTGATGATGAGGGAATTTAGGTTCACAAGTATGTGTCCTTATGTGTGTCAGAATATTGCTTGTAAATGTGTACGTGCTAGGATCTGTACATCCATGGAGCCGTTCGTAACGAATTAGGACAGGAATGGTTGGAGATTAGTTGCTATGATTGATAATCCTACTAAATGGTACCTTCCATTTTCGAACTCTGAATCTCCTGAGCATATTAGGGGCTACTTTTGTATGCATACTTGACAAACTAAATGCTAGTGGTAGAATCTTGGGAACATTGCGTAAATGTGCCTGTTGTTTTCTTTCTTTGCCATTATTGTCAAATAGTGCATTACTTGCTTTCTATTATATGAATTGTCATTCGGGAATGGGGTGATAATATTGTGGATGGAATGAACCCTGATGCATCTAGAAAGTGCAAGGGAGAAAGAACCTAGCAGACTTTGAAATTGTACGTAATAGATGATCTCTACTAAGGTAAGTGACCTACAATAAGACTCCAATGATCACCTATAGGATAGGTGTACATTATAAGGCCTTAACGCGTACCTATAAGGCCATTGATGTCAACCATACTCAAACAAGCCTAGTTGCTGGACGCCAATCCTTCGTAAATTGGACGGGGTTTAGCGCATGCCGCTGACCATAGGCTGCAAAGGAGGATTGTATGCATATATACACGTCTAGGTATTTTTTCTATATGACATCCTGTGAGCCTGCATGTCTTAAAGATTTATTATGGTATCATGTGCTGTGTGAGACCATAAGAGTACCTATAGATAGGATTGTTGTATGTGGCTATCGGTGTGTTTGTGAACAGATGCCAATAAAATGAGTTTCAGTAATTGCTTGACTTGAATTTGATTTGTGTAGTTAGTTTTACGACATGACTCTTGGATCATCATTTACAGCACTTTAATACTGTTTTCGCGTGTTATAGTTAGATTGGTTGAACCCGATGTATGTAATGCGTGACTAGATAACAATAAAGCTACATTTACATAAATCACGCCCATAGATATATGTATCTCATGTGTAAGAAAGTAGCATGGTAGAGCATTCAGGGTCATGTCATCATATATATGGACACCCACGTCTATTATGCGCGGTCATTAATGCTCTATAGGAATTAGGTCATGACTAGTTATGTGTTTTGTGTATAAGTTGTTGCACCTCTTGGTGTTTGCTTAACTTGAGTTTGGTTATGGCATGCGACCTAATTGCTTAAACGATTTAACTCTTGCAATTCGCCGCATGGTTTGACCTCTGAGTCATTATTTACATCCCATGAATCCCTTGATTCCATGTTATAACGTAATAACTGCATACACCCATATCTGAAGCATGATGAGACGACCCTAAAAACCTGCATTCATATATTCTTATCCTTATTTGGTTGATCAGAGTAGCGCAAAGCATGTAGGCCCATAAGCCACAGGTCCAAGACTCGTCTAGGAGCATACCCATTCATTTGCACGAACCTAAGACTTAAGAGACGATCAGTCCCAAACGGGAACTTTAGGGAAAGACTCCTCACCATTAAAACCATTGACTTGCATTCTTATATTAGCACCTTCTTCCCAAGTTGTTCTTATGGACATGTTATGCTAGTCCATGTTATTCGCGATTCCTGATCTTCTGTGCTCTGTCGTTAACCTACGTGGTGCTAATGTGGTCTATCTGGTGTGATTTGATAGCTCTACTACTTTAGAGTGATGTGGTAACTTTCCAGTTAATAATTTAACTTTAGTTTGATTTAATATCTTCATGTTTTGAAATGAACCTGATTAAGTTGAACCCCCTTCATATGACCTTAACATGTACTGTCTAAGTTGCCATGAATGAAATACTTAAAAGTTAGTCGGAATTGATATAAAAACATAGAAATGTTGGTTACATATGCTTTCATTTTATAAATTGCCTGCTATATGTACCTTAGCCGGTTTCGTACTTATAATTCCTACGCTTGAGAATGTTGAATTGCTAATACTATGCGATTATGCGATACTGTTGTGCTTAAGTGATGCTACGTGACGTATGTATTAGTCTACTGTGCTATAGGAATCTCCATGCCAGTTGTTGTGATCCCGAACGTGACTTGAATTCATGTTTTAGAATGAGACTACTAGTATATAACCTTAAGATGTCATTGTCCCAGTTGCCACACCTTTAGATGCCCACCCATATGGGCATAAGCATAGGGTTACTGTCTACATTTCGAATTAAGTCTAGATATTCGAAGGTGTATGTTCACTTTCAAAACAAGCTCAATATGGTTTCCATGCCAACTCATTTGCCCCTCTTCGATGCAATTTACCCTCGGCGCCTAAATAGAGTGAGTAGACGCTTGAAAAGGATTGGCGAAGAGGAGACTGAATACCACAAGCCTTTTTCTTTCGATTTAAAAGATGTAGTAACTGCAAAATGAAACATTTTGGAAACCTACCGCGTAGATCATAGTTTGCGTGCGTACATTCTAGGTATGACTAAACTTAGCTTTAGAATTTTGGGGACGAAATTCTTTTAAGGGGGGAAGAATGTAAGACCCGCCTTCTTTATTTTACGTTAACCTGGCTATCTTACCTTCTACATTATAAAATTCGTATTTTTTATCAACTATATAAGTTAAATTATTATCGATGTACTTATATGAACGATAATTTTATTAAAAAGAATATTTCATTGTCATTTATATTATTAATAATATCGTTGACTATTTAGAAAATTTTTGAGTTCATGTGAACTCATACCTTCAAAATCATTATTCGATTTATTTAGTCGTTTCCCGAATTTAGTTAGGATGCTGGTTTTAGAACGTTTCAACCCGAAGCTAGACTGAGCATTAGCGAATTTGGGATTAGGAAATGAATAATCGATGCAGGGTCGTAGTATCGATTTGGGTTCAGAATACGGGATACGAATTAGACTAGAAATTGACCCAAAAAAAAAGAGTAAAAAGGGGCGAAGCCCCTTTTTCCTTCTCCTTTGCACGAACGCAGACCAGAGGCAAAAAGGGGGGTGTTTTCTCGAGGGTTTCCCTGCTGCCCCTGAGCATGCAAACCACGAACTAGAGAGGGAGGAACAAGGAGAGAGGGGCCGACGGTGCGTCGCCGGTGCCTGGTCGGCCGCCGTCACACACCGGCCGCTCCATGTCATTGTCGCTGCGACAGAAAGAGAGAGATATCATATGAAGGTTGAGAAACCACGACGCTGGTGGTCGGTTTGGGCGGCAATTTGAGGGAACAAACACATTCCCGGCCTCATCCATGCAACCTACTCTTTAGCCACTCCAGATTCCCTACGAATTGGGGGTGAATTTGCCGCCCAGACATTAGCTGCAACTTCAAATCAATGAGCGAATTTTAGTCGAATTGGGGCCTATTTTGTGTGGGATTGGGTGTGGTTGCAGCAAGGGTTAGACGGTTTTGGGGTCTGTCCGTACGGTCAGTGAGCATGGGTCAAGGGATTGAGGTTTTCCAGCATCCAAATCTAGCCCAAAAGCCCTTAGAACGGGTCCTAAGCATGGATGTGAGGTGGGTGTTTCTCGCCTCCTACGTATTAGTAATTTCGAAAATGTTTTAGCCCTTAGGTTGTGATGCATATCAGTTTAGGATTAATTAGATTAATTGAGATTATGCATGTCTTATTTCAGATGAATTTAGTTTAAATCGATGCACGTTATTTTAGTTAATTCATGCCTGAAAGTAACTTTGAAATAAACTAATAATGCTTTGAATCGATATAGGTTAGTTTTGTTAATTAACGCTTGAAAATAGCTTCGAATCGATATATGTTAGTTTAGTTAATACATGCTTATAAGTATCATTGAAGTAATATACGAATGCTTCGAATCAATGCCCGTTAAGTTAACTAATTCATGCTTGAAAACGACTTCGAAATGAACTAAGAATGCCTATATTCGATGCATGCTAATTGGGTTAGTTTGTGTTTAAAAGTAACCTTGGAAACGACCTAAACATGTTCTGAATTGATACTTGTAAGTTAGTTCATTCATGTTTAAAAGTGACTTTTCAAACAACCTAAGCATGCTTTGATTTGTCGCTTGATAAGTTAGTTCGATCATGTTTAAAAGTAGGCCCCGAAACAACCTAACGTGCTTTAAATTGATGTATATTGAATTAGTTGACCCATGCTTGGAGATGTTCTCAAAACAACCTAAGAATGTCTTTAAACGACGTATGTTAAGCTGGTTAGTCACGCTTTGGAAATGACATGAACTTGGCATGCTTACCTCCCATTTCACGAGTTATGAATGTGGGCTAGTTTCATGCCATGTGAGTTTATTTCAGTTCGTTAAGTACTTATTTCAAGTTGATGAATATATATATATATATATATATATATATATATATATATATATATATATATGCACACACACATATATATATATATATATATATATATATATATATATATATATATATATATATATATATATATATATATATATATATAGATATATATATATACATATATATATATATATATATATATATATATATATATATATATATATGTATCTATCTATATATATATATATATATATATATATATATATATATATATATATATATATATATATATATCCTGTATCAAGCTGCTTGATGGTTGCTGCTTGTTCGATAAGTTTATATGTAGCTATTTTATTTGACTTTTATGCGAATATGCTATGGTTACGGAATTGAAAACTAAGTTGGTAGTCGAATGGCTTGAGGATGAACTGTTGAGAATTTTGAGGTTCTTTGTGGTTGGTGTTGTGTGAGGAGGGAGCCTGGGTTATGTTTAACCATAATCATGTGGATTGCAAAGCCATGTGTGGCTTCTTCTGTTGAGTTGATTATGACGTGTTTGAATGTGTTACGTGCAAACTCCCTTCCCTTTATATCATTAAGTTTCATCTTGCGAGTGAAGAAGTTTTCATCATTGTAACTAATAGTGGCCATAACTATTAACAAACGATGTCCTATTATAACTATACGAATAAGGTTTTGGGAATGAACTCGCTTGAATGGGGGAATCCCTAAGGAATTTAAATAAAAAGACAGTATGTTGTATGAAAAAAGATTTCACTGTGAGAGGCAACAAACTATTAGCCATTATAGCCATACGCTTTAAATTGGCTAAGATATTGTGCATAGGGACAATAAGATAGGAGTGAACCTGCTTGAAAGCGGGAATCCCTAGTCTAGGGAGTAATCCCAGTAGTGGGAAGCCTTAAAGACCCTGACGAGGGTTAAGGTCCAAAAGTTAGTTGCCATCCCAGGAGTAAGAGCTTAGCGTGAGCGATAGTGTCACTAGGGGTTGAGAATAGATTTCAGCCAATCAGTACATTATGATGATCTTATGCCCAGAGTAATTTCCCAATAAGTAGGAAAAGCAGTCAGCATTTCGCCCTTTTAAGTATTTCAGAAAGAAAGTTTTTAAGGGTCATTATGGGCCAATACGAAAGAGATTCTTTTAAAGAATATACGCCCAAAGAGGCTAAGAAAAGAGTTTTATGAGCCTCAAGAGGCTAAGAAAAGAGTTTTTATAAGCCTAAAGAGGCTAAGTAAAGTGTTTTCAAAAAAAGAAAGAAAGATTTTTGTGCATATCCTGTGATTAAGATTCTAAGTACAGTATGAATGAAATTTCAACTACAGCATGGCCATATCCTTATAATGCATCGAGCATATGGTTTTGTATGTACATGCTTAACTAAAGGAAGCTCCTTGCATAGTCTGCACTTCATGTGTTTAAGCATCTCGTATGAGTGAATTAGATAGATAAAGCATAAATCACGAATTATATCACATAACCTATGAAAGGAATTTTTATGCTTAGCCTTGTTGCTTGCTTATGCGTTTTGAGTGTTTGGTTTTTAAGAGGTTTGGTTATTTAGGAGCCTAAAAATGAGTTTAGTAGCTAAAGTAAAGTTTATGGATATTAATCCTTCCTCGAGGACTATGATTGCCTAATATGATAGTAATACACTAGCACGTGATATGTGGCTATTAATGGTATTATTGCCTGCAACGGTTTTGGTTTTAAGGAGTCAGGGAATACTCACTGAGCATGTAGTTGCTCATCCCATTACTCTTTCCTCTTTTTCCCCTGGTTTGCATTATGACAAGTAGAAGCCAAGTCACTTATACCAAGATGGAATCTATTCTTACTTGTAAGGTGTCATGTGTGCCCATTTGAAGGGGTTTTACGTGTTTGACAAAGTCATGTAATGTATTCCTAGAATTGTAAACGTTTGTAAACAAGTATTCTAGTTCATGTAGTGTATTCGATTTAGAAGTCGCTCTGTACGATCATGTGTGTCAACCATCTTCTTAGTTAGTTGTCCTTTTAACTAAAACCAGTTACATTTTGCGATGTAAACCCCAGTACTCCGGTTATGCGAACTATTGAGTTGTATCTTACATTTCTCCTATTTTAATGAACTATATTGTTTGAAGTACTCCGAGCGAGTTGCTCGTTGAGTTATGAATTCCGGCGTGTAGTCGTTGAGCTTATTTTAGAATGTTATACGCTTCCGTTGATTTGCAAGGGTTTATTGCAAGGTTTTTAGCCTGAGAACGGTGAGTTTTTAAGAGAAACTCTATCCGTTTCGCCCTAGAAGTTAAGTAGGAAGAAAGTAAATGTAACACTCCTAACCCTAGGGGTTGGGGGTGTAACAAATCTAAGCAAGGCTTACATTATCGTGTTGGAGCCATATGTGTTGAATGTCATCCACTCCCTCAAACAAGTGAAAATCTAGGATAGGCCATCGAGGGTCGCGTAATGCAAGTAGTGTAGCAACTTTCATGTCTTCCATTTTTTGACTGAGGTACTTTCCCTATGACTGAGAATTTAAAGCCATTTTGGGCTTCCCAGCAGGAATGGGACAACTTATTATCCCTCAGTTGAAGGACTCCTACACGGAGGACCTGTAGTCCTTTTTCAGATTGTCGCTAGAATAGATTGATAGTGTCTCTAATGATGAAAATATCGATCTTTCCTAGCTGGCCAGCGATTTTATGCTCAGTTACCAAGGATGGTATTTCAGCATTGAGGCCCAATAGGCCTACATCTGCTACTTACTACGTGCATATCTTTTCCATAGAAATTAGGGCATGGTGCACCTAGCCCCTTTCGTGGGGCAATTGCTTTTCAAAAAGTCTCCCATTTCCAAGGTGTTGACTAAAACCGTCTAGGTTTGGACGATGTGGAGCATGACCATCAGCATCCTTTCCGCAACGATAACCCCTCTTGCTTCAGGCACTTTATTCATTACTTTCTTCTTTTTTCTAGGTTATTTCTTGACATTTTAACTTTTGTTTGTAGATATGGCTCATGAAGCATCTAAAGCGTGTAGTGCCTGAATGGAGTGACTTCTAAGACTTCTAAGAGAATCCTAAAAACCATTGGGTTATCCCCTAGTGGAAGATCAAGGTTTTCAGGGTTATACAGAAATGGGTAAGATATTTGTCCCTTCTTAATTTTGATGGTGCGACTGGTAAGTGCTTAATGTATACATCATTTAAGGGCTATTTTGCTTCATTTTTAAGAGAATTTTGTGCTTAATATTATTATTTATGCTCCTATTCTTGATTTATGCTTGGGTATAGGTGTTTGATGTGTTTTGCAGGATTTTAGGCCTTTTTACCCAGCATTTGACCCTTAGTAGATGTATTTTTGACTTCTCTCATGAACACCTATGTGCTGCTATGCCCATGGAGCAAGAACAGAGCAGAAAACTGGTTCCAGCCCAGACTACGGTCGGACCGTGGTGGTTACCACGGACCGTGGTGAGAGGTGAAATCGTTGCCTCTTCGTTTTCCTTCGACCGTGTGGCTGAAATCATTCCGATTTTCCTATAAAAGGCCTTGTTCAGGCAGCAACAGAGGAGGAGGATGCATAGCAAGCAAGAATATCATTAGTTTATCTTTCTTAAATTTTTGTTCTTTAGTTAGGTTCTTAGTTTGGTTATTGTATTAGTGAGAAATCTTGAGTGTGAATATTTGATCTTGAGGTGGTTTCAAGCCCTTGGTTAAAGGCTATTCTTAGTCAAGCCCTTCCGCTCAGATTTCTCAAAACGTTGGTTAGTAGTTTAATCCTTAATCATATGTGAGTAGTTTAATTTTTGTCTAGGGATTTAGTAGTTTATGAAAGTATTGTTTGATCATGTTTTAATTTAAAGAATTGTGCTTGACTTGATTTCATTCTATCAAGTGTTATTCATGTTGTAATTGAATTTTTGGCCAAAGTCTGCTTGCACAATTAAAACAATCATGCGAAAAACTGAAAGGTGACATTTGATTGTTGGACTGCTTGGTATGACTTGACATAACGCCTTCTCGAAAGAGAGATTTGCATGTTAGGAGGACTAGAATGCAATCGAAGATAATTAACTTGGATTAAGACAAATTAGTTCGAAAGAACGACTTTTCCTTAGTTTAGGAAAATTTAAGTTCGAAAGAATAGGCCAAATGTTTGGATAGATTGCAATTGCTCGTGATTAACCGATTAGAGAAAAAGCACATGTTTGTCGTTTTGATCCATTCACTTATCATAACTACATAAATTCTTAGACATATTTTTCCTTGATTGATTTAAAAATCAGCAAACTCAAAGTTGTTAAATCGAACCATTTGAATTAGAATTTTACTTAGCATATTCTGACAGACAAGACACGATAGATTACATTAGTCCCTATGGAATGATATCTTTTGTCTATCTTACGATTACCTGTGCACTTGTGGTAGTGCTTAAGTTTTTGGCACCATTGCCGGGACTACGTATTTTACTGTTATTTTCTTTTCTTGTTTAATTGCGTTGGTAGTGTTGGTGATAGTGCTTACAGGAATTTTTCCTATTTATGCAAAGTCCAATCTTGTATGAACCTGATCCTGAGATTGAAAGGACTTTCTTTTTAAGGAGGAAGAAGCAAAGGATTGAAGAACAAATACCCGAGGCTAGAAGGAATCCAACAAACATGGCAGGTGGAGGAGGTGACAAAAGAAGAACGCTTCAAAATTTCGTCACCCTTGGAGTTCAAGGGATCGCCTCAAGCATCGCTCACCCTACTATTGATGCCAACAATTTCGAGCTCAAACTGGCACTTATTTCAGTGGTGCAACAATCCTAGTTTGGAGGAACTACTTTGGAAAACCCAAATCTACACCTGTCGGTCTTTTTAGAAGTGTGCGATACGTTAAAGCTTAATAGAGTCTCCATTAATGCGATTTGCCTGCGCCTATTTTCTTTCTCCCTGAGGGATAAAGTAAGGGCTTGGTTACACTGCTTGCCATCTGGATGCATTACCACTTGGGATGTGTTGATAAGAGCCTTCCTCGCCAAGCTTTTCCCTCCGAGCAAAACAGCAAGGTTGAGAAATCAAATCACCAACTTCATGGAAAAAGATGAAGAGACGCTCTATGAAGCTTGGGAGCAGTTTAAAGATTTGCTGCGTTTATGCCCCCATCATGGTCTTCAGCATTGGATGATTATCCAATCCTTTTATAATGGTGTGACACATTCTGTGAGGTCCACTATCGATGCGGCGGCAGGAGGAACCTTGATGAACAAAACCGAGAACGAAGCCTGTAATCTAATTAAGGAGATGAAACTTAATAATTTTCAATGGTCCACCGAACGAGGCCAATCTAAACAGGCTGGAGGTAAGCTTGAAGTTGATGCTCTTACTTTACTTTCTGCTAAAGTAGATGCTATGACTCAAAGACTAGACCGAATAAATGTTAATGCTGTGAATTCTAGTGCCCTTTCCCCTTGTGAAATTTGTGGTTCTATTGAGCATGTAACTTTAAATTGTCAAGTTGGGAGCCCTTTTTTCTAAGACCCTAGTGAAGTTAACAATGTTGGAAACTTTAACCCGAGACCGGCCAATGACTCTTATTCTAGTATATATAATCTGGGTTGGAAGAATCATCTGAATTTCTCCTATAAGTCTAATCTAAACCCATCAAATGTGCCCCCTATGAATGCTAGACCACCCCCTGGTTTTCAAAGGCCCCCGTTCCCTTCTCAAATGCCTCAAAAGTCCAATTTAGAAGTAATGATGGAAACTATGCTTATGGCATAATAAAAATAGGATGAGTATATTAAGCAATTAGCCTCAAAGGTTGATGTGCTTACAACTCATAATAGGATGCCGGAAGCTTAGATTGCCCAAAAGTTAGTTTTTTATCTACGCCCTTAAACGGACTTCCTAGTAATCTTGAGCCGAATCTTAGGGAGCAATGTAATGCAATGATTTTTAGAGGAGGAAAACAACTAGAGGGGCCTAAGGAGATTACGAACGATGAATCTTTACATGATAAGAATGAGCATGTTGAGAATCTTGAGAAATAGATGTCTTCACCCTCTAAGGAAGTGGTCGATGATGTCGTCCATAAGTCTGATCAGGTTCCTAATGACCCTAAGACCATTTCCCCAATGCCCTACACCCCACCTTTACCATTTCCTCAAAGGATGGATAAAGCTAAACTTGATTCGCAATTTGGGAAGTTTTTAAAAGTCCTTAAGAAACTCTACGTAAACATTCTGTTTACGGAAGCTCTAACTCAAATGTCCTCATATGTTAAATTTTTAAAAGAAATTCTGTCCAATAAAAGAAAGCTTGAAGAAATTGAAACTATAGCTTTAACTGAAGAATACAGTGCGGTGATCCAAAACAAGTTTCCAGCTAAGCTGAAGGATCACGGTAGTTTTTTAATTCCTTGCCTGATAGAGAATATGCCTATAGATCGTGCTTTATGTGATTTAGGATCAAGCGTGAGCTTGATGCCTATTTCTATGTGTAAAAAATTGGAACTAGGTGAGATAGGACCAACGACTATCTCCTTACAATTGGTAGACCATTATGTGAAATACCCTATGGATATTTTAAAGGATATTCCAATAAAAGTAGGGGATTTATATGTACGAACAGACTTTGTGATTCTAGTAATGGAGGAGGATACACGAACCCCCATCATTCTTAGGAGACCATTCTTGGCCACCGCAAGATGCCGTATCGATGTGAAAAAGGTTACATTCTCTTTTGATGTGGGAAATGATGATGTGGAGTTTAATTTACTAAAAGCTACTAAATTCCCATCCATTTTCGATGAGTGTAATAAGATTGATGTGGTTGATGGTTTAATGTGAGAAACTACATTTAACCTTGATCCTAAAGATCCACTTGAGCACCTGATGTTGAACAATAGCCCTACTAAGGATGAAAGTCCCGAAGTGGCCGAGTGTGCTCAACTTCTGGAAGCCTCTCCACTAATTCCATTTTCTATTGCTGAAGTAGAATCATTATAAGATGAAAGTAAGCCCTCTTCTGATGAGGTAGAAGCTCTTGGTGTTAAATTGAAACCTCTCCCTTCATCCCTAAGGTATGAATTTCTTAGACTAAAATCTACATACCTAGTGATTGTGAATGCAAATTTGAATGCAACCTAAATAGATTCTTGCCTTGGAGTACTTAGGAAGCATTGTAAAGCTATAGGATACAACTTGATGACTTAAAAGGAATTCATCCTTGTTTGTGTATGCATCGAATATTAATAGAAGATGATTATAAGCCTTCAATTGACCACCAAAGAAGATTGAAACTTAGCTTGCAAGAGGTCGTAAAAAAGGAGATTTTGAAGTTACTGAAGTCCGGTATTATTTACCCTATCTGTGATAGTGCGTGAGTAAGTCCGGCCCATATTGTGCTAAAGAAAGGAGGGATGACTGTTGTTAAAAATGAGAATAATGAGGTTATCGCTATTAGGACTATCGCAGGATGGCATATGTGCATTGATTATCGTAAACTGAATAAAGCCACCTGTAAAGATCACTTTCCCCTTCCCTTCATTGACCAAATGCTTGAACGATTGGCTAAGAATTCATATTTTTTGCTACTTAGATGGATATTCTGGATTCTTTCAAATCCCTATCCATCCTAATGACCAAGAAAAGACCACTTTTACATGTGCTTATGGTACACATCTTATAGAAGAATGTCGTTTGGGCTGTGCAATGCCCCTACCATATTTCAATAATGCATTGTTGCCCTTTTTTCTGACTTTATTGAGGACATAATGGAAGTCTTTATGGATGATTTTTCTGTGTATGGTGCAACCTATGACCAGTGCTTGAATAAATTATGTAAGGTTTTGCAAAGATGCGAAGATGTGAATTTGATCTTGAATTGGGAGAAATGCCATTTTATAGTGCAAGAGGGGGTTGTCCTTGGTCATGTTGTCTCTAACAAAGGCATTAAAGTTGACAAAGCAAAGGTGGAGGTGATTGAGAAATTGCCACCACCAACTTCTTTAAAAGGTGTGAGGAGTTTTCTTGGGCACGTCGGTTTTTACCAGTAGTTTATTAAAGATTTTTCAAAAATTGGAAAACCTCTCACCCAATTGCTTATTAAGGATGTGCCTTTTGAGTTTAATGAAGAATGCTTGAGTGCTTTTCACAAGTTAAAAGAGGTATTGATTATGCAGTCACCACATTGGGAGCTACATTTTGAAGGAATGTGTGATGCAAGTGATTATGCAGTGGGGGTTGCTTTAGGCCAACAAAAGGATAATAAGCTGTACACCACATACTATACAATCGTACTCTCGATGGGGCTCAAGTGAATTATGACACAACCGAGAAGGAGTTCTTAGTAGTTGTGTTTGCCTTGGAAAAATTTAGATCCTTCTTGAGTAATTCTATGGTCATTGTTTTCATAGATCATGCCGCTTTGAAACATTTAATGAAGAAATTTGACTACAAACCCCGACTCATTCGATGGGACCTCCTTCTTTAAGAGTTTGATTTAGAAATCAAAGATAAGGCCAGGTTGGCAAATGTGGTTGTCAATCATCTATCCTGTTTAGGCCCAGAGGCCACTCCTAGTGAAAAGCTCCCTATTGATGACTCTTTCCTCAATGAGCAGCTATTTTGTATATCCCACTAAGCTGCTCCATGGTATGCTAATTTAGTGAACTTCAAGGTTTTGTGAAGTGTGACACCCAGGATTGTCCTACCAACAAAGAAAGAAGTTCTTTATAGATGCCAAATACTATGTGTGGGAAGAACCTTTCCTTTACAAGCTGTATGGAGATGGGATTTATAGAAGGTGCCTGCCTGAAGATGAGGTCCGTAGTGTCTTGCACCATTGCCATGCTTCAACCTATGGTGGCTGCTTTGGACAAGGTAAAATGATTGTAAAAGTACTCCAAGCAGGCTTCTATTAGCCCACGCTCTGTAAAGATGCAAGAAAATTTGTCATGGCTTGTGATAAATGCCAATGAATAGGGAACATTTCTAAGAGGTATGATATGCCTCAAAGTGGCAAATTTGAGGTAGAGTTATTTGATGTATGGGGGATTGACTTTATGGGTCCTTTCCCTCCGCCCCATAATAAGCTTTACATCCTCATAGCGGTTGACTGTGTTTCTAAGTGGGTAGAAGCCATGGCCTTCCCAATGAATGATTCAAAGGCTGTCCTTAAGTTTCTTAAGAAAAATTATTTTCTCACGGTTTAGTACGCGAAGAGCTCTTCTAAGTGACAATGGCACACCCTTTTGCAATAAGCCTCTTGAGTTGCTTTTAAAAAATATGGGATATTTCATAAGATTGCTATGCCCTATCATCCCCAAACGAGTGGGCAGGTGGAACTCTCGAATAAAGAATTGAAGAGCATCTTGGAGAAAATAGTGGATCGGTCCCGTAAAGATTGGGACTTCGAGCTTGATGATACTCTTTGGGCATACCGCACCGCTTATAAGACCCGTCTTGGGACCACCCCATACTAGTTGGTGTTTAGGAAATCTTGGCACTTGCCAGTAGAGATAGAATATAAGGTATACTGGGCTATAAAAGCACTCAACTTTGATCTCAAGGCAGTGGGAGAATGGAGATTTTTGCAACTAAATGAGCTCGATGAGCTAAGGTTGGAAGCCTATGAGATTTTGCGTATTTACAAAGAAGGAACTAAGAAGTGGTATGATAAACATATCATGAAGAAGAGGTTCGAAAAAGGAGACGTCGTTCGATTATTCAACTCCAGATTGAGATTGCTTCTTGTTAAATAAAATTCCGATGGTCAGGACCATTTAAGGTCACCAAGATTCAACCCAATGGAGCAGTTGAAATATGGAGTGAGTCCACCAGTGTATTCATGGTTAATGGGCAGCGATTAAAACCATATCTTATGCGACAATCTGCTGATAAAGTCAATGTCCATACACTATCTGATCCGGACCAAGCATAGAAGAAACGTCAAGCTCTTGACCTTAAAAGAGCGCTTCTAGGGAGGCAACCTAAGCTCTTTTTTCCTTTTTTATTTCTTAATTTTTATTTTCACTATTTTTGTAGTTTGGAAAAAAAAAAAAGAGAGAAGAGAAAAAAAAACTATGAATAAATGTTAGCCACCACGGCCAGATCCCCTGAAGCACGGCCATGGGGTGCCACCTAGGAAAATCGAAAAAACAGAGGACCAGCAGACACCACTGTTAGACTATAGTGAACCCCATGGTCTGTGGTATACTGTTACGGCCCGCGGTCTATGTTTTTGACCGCGGTGCCCACTCAACTTCGCCACTTTTTGTCTTCAACCTCACGACACTCTCTCTCTACCTTCATTTTCTCTCTCTAAACCCTCCATAGCTAATACCGTCAATCTTCCTTCATTTCTTCTCCATTTTTACTCATTTTCATCCAAAACCATCCCCTTTCACTCAATCTTTTTTCTTTCCCCATAAATTTCATTTCTTTCATCTTCTTTTTCTTCAAATTCATCTCACTTTACTCATCCACCACACCCATCTTTTTCTCTCTCTTATTCTACTTCTTCTGACTTAGTTTCTTAGTTTTTAGTTTTGATTTTTGTTTTGGGTTTTTGCAACAATGGCACCAACCAACAGATAAAGGAGTACCAAAGAGGTTGGATCTTCAAGTCAAGCACCACCTCAACCTCAAAGGACATCCCGAACTGCGCGTACTAGAGGTAACATTCCTTACCCTCTTGGTTTGACACATCCTGCTCATGTTGCTAGATACAATTACTTGAATGAAAGTATGGTTATAGCAACCAGATAATATGATGAGGAACTGCTAGCCCAGTTAGGAATGTTAGATGGTATTAGATCGCTGTTTGTAAGAGGTGGTATAGGACACTTTTTAAAAATTAAAGAGCACACATATTGGGACTGAACCCAAGAATTCTTAAGTACACTCCATGTCGAGGTCACTAGAGGGCCTCAATGTCAAGCTAAATACATATCATTTTATTTGTAGGGTCAATTTACGAGATGAACTTAGGTACCTTTAACAGTATCTTTGGTTTTCCACCTAGTTGTTCGTCTTAAATTTATACCGCAAGTGCACGGCGTACCTGTAGCTAGCACACGGCAAGTACGGGTCGTATTCCACAGGGAACTTATTTCCAATTACTAGAATTAATTAGATTACTCAATCTACGCGATCATAATTATTGATTGAGAATTAAACTAAGGGAAATTCTAATGACTAAGTGGTGAAATAAACAATAGAATGAGAAACACCTAGGTTACAATTAACAGCACGACTATGCCAGTGAATCATTCATTAATCCCGCCAAACAAACTCAAGCATGCATTATGAGAAGATAGATCGTGAGTTAGGTCCATGTCCTCCTTCTCTCGAGGGTCGAACACTAATCCTACAACTATAGTCACCTATTGTCATGGGACTAAAAGTCGAAGGATTACAAGATTTACAATCTCGAATCCCAATTAGAATCTTAATCATTTTCATATTAAAACCCTAATTGTCTACTAACTCGCACTAGGTAAAGGTTTCATCTCTCAAGGTTCCCCTAAACCCTAGTAAAAATGGATGAACGCTCTTTCAAGTAATTCATCAAGCATGTAGCGTGCATAGTAGAAATCGCAAACAAACAAGGGGAGAGTAAGGGTTGGGGCTAATCTATAATTCAACAACACATAGTCGACATTATTCTCAACCCAAATTGGGAGATTTAGCCTAAAATCATCTTCATAACAACAATCGCAACATTCAATTCAATGATGATGACAACCGAACCTTAAAATAATCAAGAACAAGGGAAGGGAAGAATGGAGAGAGAGAACCTGGAATTCATCGAATGAATTAAAGACAGAACAAACCTCAATCCAATAGTGTAATCCAAAAACATGAAATAAACTTCAATCCAATAGCGTAATCCAAAGATGCCAAGTACAAAACTCTGAACGAAAATCTAAAAGTCGCCTAAAATGAAGTCTGAGAAAAGAAAACTGAATAATACACAAAACAACCCCGGAGGAAAATTTAAGTCGCGATGTGGGACAGGGGAAGCACGGTCGTGCCACATGGCACGGCCAGACCGTGCCAGGCACTGACACGTGGCACAGCCAGGCCATGCCACATTGCTGGCCGGCTTGTTGTGCCATCTTTGTGTGGCGCAGGCGTGCTACCCGGCATGGGGTCCCCGTGCTCGATCTTAGGCGCTTCCATGCAACGTTGTGTGACCTTCTTCGTAGCTTTAAACTCACTTCCTTAGCACTCCTTTTTGCTAAATATCGTCCATCTTTCCGTTTCTTCGACAAAGTCCCTGAAAATATAGAAAGATGCTATATCAGTAAAATGTATGCTAAAGAAGGCTAATTTGATCCTTTCTTAACGGAACGTGAAAACGCGGGAGAAAAGAAGTTAAATAGGGGCTAAAATAGGGTTGAAATAGAGGTTTGCTACACTCTCGTGCTTATCTCTTGCTTGTCCCCAAGCAAGACAAGCGCATGAAACACCCAAAGGGGAGATAAAGCTCTGTCAACGCTCCTCCTCAGGCAAGAGATGAACGATCCATAATCGAAGATAAACTATGAATTAGAGGTGGCCAATTTAAGGTGTGAAACATACTAAACAAGACTCATGCATTACCATTCATAAATCATCCTACTCAAATCCAATACGTCAATCGCCCCAATATTGAAGCACATATCAAGACGAGACCTTCCTAAATAAGTGGTGAGTAAGCGAGACCGATATAACCTCACTTTTGGGATAAAGTGGAACACTCCCCTCAATGTGTTTAGAATATATAACAAAGGTGCACTCAATACTCTATCCAATCAAGCAAACTACCATAAGCTTGGTAGAGTTCTCTATTCTCCACCACCTAATGCAAAGTGCAATATGCCAATTATGAGGGCTTGTAGAAAGGATGTAATAAGGCCAAAGGTAAAGGGTGAGAAGTGGGATAAATTTTGGAAGAGTGGAGCTAGTAGTCCAAAGACTAGGGAGCAAAAAACACTTCCACAACTAATGTGGGACAACAACTTCACACCGCAATTGAAAATTAAGCAATAGACCCCAAAAAAATCTCAAAGGAGGAGTTAAGCAATCTAATCGGATTAACCTCATGCCAATCACTTCATTCACAACTTTTCTATTTCTTTCTTTTCTTTTCCTTTCTGTTTTTGTTTTCTTTTTTTTCCTTTGCTTCCTCTTTTTTCATCATTTCTATTTCTTTCTTTGAAAGGAGAAAGGCGTGTGAATGGCATAGGAAACACAAACTCGAATCACAAATCCCCCTAAACGAGCCACTAATAATGTACCCAAGGTGAACTAACCTTTGAAGCATACCCAACTCAACATGGAAGTGTTGCTCCAGTAGACCTTGACAAGGATATGGAGAACATCGATAGGCCAAGTGTGTAGTGTGTAGGAGGCAACAACAAAGACAAGGGGAAAGGCACAATGGGCTAACAAAGAGGGTAGTACATATTAATAGGTGGCTTTTTGGCTCATGTGGCTAAATAGAACAAAAATTGCCTTAATTATATTAACACATGCACATGCTAAATGCGATTTCAAAGAGAACAAGACCAAGTTCTAGAGATGCAATCCTGGATGAGTCACATATGAAGGAAAGTATGAGACTATATGCAGTGAATAGTCATTAGGCTAAAAGTCTCACAGGTAAGTCTACCATAGTCCAACAACTTACTCCAAGGTATGTCCCACTTATCGAGGTCAATCAAGCCAAGTCACATGAATCTTAAGGGCAATATGACATACAACATAGGGTAGGGGAAATATAAATGGCAATGTTAGAGCATAATTTCACAAAAGTTCACACCATAACAGGGCACACTTCAACACACAACTCAACCAGATCAGTCAATCATCGCCCATTGTGTTCTCTTCATAAGAGGGGTTTTCACAGACATTTATTCAAAAGCAATAAATCTAACTAAGAAAGCGGTAAAGGGTATAAGGGGAAACGAAGATAAGGGCAAGAAGTAATACCTTGAAATCTTAAGGACGCCCAGCTCGATCACTTCTTCTTTTGAGATGCAAAATCTAACCTGTATGCTCCAAACTACATGCTCTATTAAAGAAAGAATGCGAGAACGCCTAGTAAAATTACATGACATCCTGTCTATATGATGTGAATGCAAGTGATGTCATTCATCTCGCGCCCCAAGTCCACAATTTTACCCAAAGAGCTGTAAGCGCACCCCCGCATGCTTGAGACTTTCATTGTCCTCAATGAAAAGGACATAGAGAAAACCAAGGGAAAGGTAGAACCAATAGCGGCTAGGGGAAAAAGGGTAGGTTGGCGGGAAAGAAAAACATCCTTTTTGTTTTTGTTTTTGTTTTTTTTGTTTTTGTTGTTTTTTTTCCAAAAGTAGGTAAATGCTTGGGTTGCCTCCTAAGAAGTGCTTGTTTAAGGTCCTTAGCTTGACCCTTACCTCCAAATAGTAGACGGTAACGACGCGAGAGGTGGCCAGGGTGAGGTGTAGAAATATGAAGTAGAATCCTCTGCCTCCCCAGTACAAGCAGAAGTGGTCGTGAAACAAACCGGGACGGCTACAGAAACAGTAGAAGAACCTCCAAACAGTATGTGAGGTCCCCTATTTCCATCAAATATCTGACCCCAGCAACATCATTGAAGGGGGAAATATAGATAGGGTCCTTAGAAGATGAAGGGAGGACAGGCGCTGAAGGTGGTGCAGGAGGAGGGAAACTGAAATCCACCCTCTCCCGACATATAGTGAAGGACATGGTGCCTTTCTACACATCAATCACCACCCCCGCAGTTGCAAGGAATGGCCGACCTAAGGTGAGTGGGGCCGGGAAGTCCTCATCCATGTCAAGAACGATGAAATCATAAGGGATGAGGAGCTTGCCCACCTGGACTGGGGCATCCTCTTGAATGTCGACAGGTTACCTGGTGGAGCAGTCTGCTAGCTGAATAGTCATGCTGGTGGGCGTGAGGTCCCATAGTTGCAGCTTCTTGTAGAGAGAGAGGGATATGAGGCTCGCGCTAGCGCCCAGATCGCAAAGGGCTCTTTCAATCTGCATATCCCCTATGCAGCATGGGATAAAGAAACTACCAGGATCCTGCAGTTTTGATGACGACTACCTCTGTAAGAGTGCACTACAGGACCCGCCAATCAGAGTCTCTCAAGCTTCCCCAAGTTCTCCCTTCTTGGACAGGAGCTCTCTCAAAAATTTCAAAAGGGCAGGTGCATCCTTGAGAGCTTTCAGGAAGGGGCTACTGACATAGATGCGGCGTAGGGTATCTAGGAATCACGTAAATCTAGGTTCAAGCCGAGATAGCTTGGACCATGCCAGTCTTTGAGGGAAAGGCACTGGGGGCTGGTAAGTATGAGCGGGAGGTGGAGGACTAGGGTCCCTAGCAGAACTCAAATGATTCTCTTATTTCTTCTTCCCCTTTGTTCCTGCAAAATCAGGAACTGCAATTACCTCCTGGAGAACCATCACCAGGCTCTCCTCCAACCCCTCTCTCATCATAGAGATGGTATTGGCGTGACCTCGGGGGTTAGTCTCGGGCTAGCCTGGCAGATGCCCCTGAGGCCGGGACGGGTAGCTTACCTGTTGGGCGATCTATATGTCCATCGTCTTCTGATGGGCGGCCATAGCATCGACCCTGAAGGTCAGTAGGTTGATTGACTCACTAAAAGTCTCGTTGGTCTTGGTTTAGGTCGCTATGATGCACTCCATGAGATTCTCTAGGTGGGACTTAGGTTCAGGAAGAGGAGGAAGGGGTGGATTGTAGGGAGCTCTGTCGTGGAAACTAGGTGGCTGGACAGAACTGTGCGGGTGAGGGTTACGGTTCTTGTAAAGAGGATTTGGGTGACTCTTCTAACCTTAGCTATAGGTGGTTGGGTGGGGGTTATTTTGTGGTGGAGGGCTGTGGCTATGGAAAGCATTCACATGTTCAGTGCTAGGAGGAGCACTGTAACACTCAATAAAGGTATAACCTGTACACCACAGGCCTCACAATACGCATAGGGCCCCATTGATGACCCCGCAGAAGTGACTAATGGGGTATCCACTCTATCCAATCGTTGTGCTAGGGCATCCACCCTGCTGGCCAGGAGTGTCGGAGCGTCCACCTCGTGTCTGCTACCTCCTCTCTTGGGGTGGCTCTCTTGCTCGACCAGTGATAATTGTTAGAAGCCATGTCTTTTAACAATGCCTTCGCTGCTTCAATAGACTTGCCCATGAGAGCATTCCCCGCTGCGGCATACCACTCCAACACATTGTAGAGGGTTTGGATTAGGAGCCAGTCAGGAACTCCGTGGTGGGGGCACTGTCGTTGGAGGTCTTTGAATCTCTCCCATGCCTCGTAGAGGAACTCCCCATCCTACTGGGCGAAGGATGTGATGTCCGTCCTCAACTTGGCGGTCTTGGCAGGTGGGAAGTACTTGCTGAGGAACGCCTTGGAGAAAACCTCCCAGGTGGTGAATGAGTTGGTTTGCTCGTTCTGCAGTCAGTCACTAGCCCTATGCCTCAGTGAGAATGGGAAGAGCCTCAGTCGAATCACGTCGGTGGTCACCCCGTTGAGCTTGATGGTGTCACACTTCGTAAGGAATTTGCGAACGTGCACGTTGGGGTTGTCCGAGGGGTGGCCGCTGCACTAGTCCCGTTCCACGAAGGTGATGAGCGCGGCACTGAGTTCGAAGTTGTTGGCTTCGACCGTTGGGTTCATAATAGACGATATGATACCGGATGCTTGTGGTAGAGCGTAATCGTGCAACACCCTCTGGTCTTGCCCTACTATCGCTGCTTCTACTTTCTTCCTCCTTCTCGCTTCCCTGCTACGCTTGCGTGCTGGTGCTTCTATCTCAAGATCCAATGGGATAAAGTCTTGATCCCTTTGACTCCTCCTGTGCATACAAAAGCAAACATTACCACGGGGTAAACAGTTTCTAGCAAGAATAGGAAGAATGATAAACTAAAATAAGAAAAGGAAAGCAAATGAAAAGCCTAGTCTAGAGTATTCGAATCGGCTCTAATATTGGAAGGCACAAGTTCCTCGGCAGCGGCGCCAAAAAATTGTTCGTTTTAAATTTACACCGCAAGTACACGGCGCAGTTGTAGCTAGCACATGGTAAGTATGGGTTATATTCCACAGGGAACATGGTTCCAATTACTAGAACTAATTAGATTACTCAATCTAGGTGATCACAATTGTTGATTGAAAATTAAACTAAGGGAAATTCTAACGACTAAGTGGTCAAATAAACAGCAGAATGAGAAGCACCTAGGTTGGAATTGACAGCACGACTATGCCAGTTAATCATTCATTAACTCCGCCAAAAAAACCCAAGCATGCATTACGAGTGGATAGATCGTCAATTAGGTCCATTTCCTCCCTTTCTCGAGGGTCGAAGACTTATTTTACAACTATAGCCACCTATTCTCATGGGACTAAAAGTCAAAGGATTACAAGATTTACAATCTCGAATCCCGATTAGAATCTTAATTATTTTCATATTAAAACCCTAATTGTCTACTAAGCCGCAATAGGTAAAGGTTTCATCTCTTAATGTACCCCTAAACCCTAGTAAAAATGGATGAATGCTCTTTCAAGCAATTCATCGAGCATGTGGCGTGTATAGTAGAAATCACAAACAAACAAGGGGAAAGTAAGGGCTGGAGCTAATTTATAATTTAACAACACATAGTCGGTATTAATTCTAACCCAAGTTGGGAGATTTAGCCTAAAATTATCTTCATAACAACAATCGCAACATTCAATTCAATGATCATAACAACCGAACCTTAAAATAATCAAGAATAAGGGAACGTAAGAATAGAGAGAGACAACCTGGAATTTATCGAATGAACTAAAGACAGAACAAACTTCAATCCAATAGCGTGATCCAAAAGTATGAAATAAACTTTAGTCCAATAGTATAATCCAAAGATGCTAAGTTCAAAACTCTGAATGAAAACCTAAAAGTCGCCTAAAACGAAGTCTGAGAAAAGAAAACTGAATAATACACAAAACTACCCGGGAGAAAAATTTAAGTCGCGATGCGGGACTGGGGAAGCACGGCCATGCCTGGCGCTGACACGTGGCATGGTCGTGCCACATGGCACGGCCAGGCCATGCCCACATTGCTGGCCGGCTTACTGTGCCAGCTTTATGTGGCACGGGCATGCTACCCGGTATGGGGTCCCCGTACTCGATCCTAGGCGCTTCCGTGCGATGTTGTGCGACCTTTTTCACGGCTTTAAGCTCGCCTCCTTAGCACTCCTTTCTGCTAAATATTGTCCATCTTTTCGTTTCTTCGACAAAGTCCCTGAAAATATAGAAAGATGCTATATGAGTAAAATGTATGCTAAAGGAGGCCGATTTGACGCTTTCTTAATACAATCGAATGTGAAAATGCAGGAGAAAAGAAGACAAATAGGGGCTAAAATAGGGTCAAAATAGAGGTTTATTACTAGCATAGGTTTATCAAACCTTCAAGTATCCCACGAATTCAACCTGAATGCTTTTTAGGGTGAACTTTCGAGGAGCATTAGGTGCAGCACTAGTTCATCAAAGTACACACATATTAGAAGCCCTTGCATTAGAGTAGCTCAATGTATTTTGGCTTATTCCTTTTTTTGTTGGGACGATGGTCTGAATGTCCCGAGATGGTTTGAGTTGTACTTTCTGTCATGTATGCTTGATGGGGTCTAGCTTGACCCAGGTTCCTTTTTAGCCAGGCAATTACATAGTGCTACTGTTAGCACCAAAGGTAGGATAGTCATAGGTGGGATTGTGACTACTACTGCTAGATTTTTGGGTGTTGAGCCCAGCCCTGAGGATAGAGTTTTCGGGTCCGAGAAGCTTGATCAAGCTGCTTTTGAAATTATGAACTTTTGCAAAATTGAGGCTGGGCGTTTATGTTGGATTTACCCCGGGGACCGGCTTTTGTCGCTTCCCAATGTTGATCGAACCACCGTACTTCACTGAGGTAACCTTTATTGGTACCTAATGATGAGAAGGTTGTTCGACTTGTACCCCATCATCTAGCCCCTTGTTCTAGTCAAGCAGGACCTAGTTCATCCTCTCAGCCACCCCCTCCTGACTATGTTGACCTCCAAGACATCCTTAGATCCATTCAAAAGGAGCAAGTTTCCCTTTGAGCATTTGTTGCTTTTGAGAATGTCGCTCTTTGGGACTTTGTTCAAGAGAACCACGATGAACTTCGTGGGATGCTTGCTGCCCAGGCACAATATTTTCAGGACTATAGGGTATGTATCTTAGGGCCAACCACCTCATCCTCCACCACCACCTTCTTTCTGATTGTTCTATGTTACTCCACTTCCTTTTTTCTCTTCTATACCCACATTGAGAGCAATGTGTGATTGAAGCATGGGGGAGTTAGTTAGTCGTTATATTTGGCGTCTGATGCCTGTTTTGGTTTGGTTTGATTGTGCTTTGTATATGTAGTTAGTGGTAGTTTTTGGAGTTTTTGATTTAGTATTTCGTTTTGTTTAGTAGTGGATTTAGTTTTCTTTTCATTCTAGGTTACGTTCTAGTTTTTCTTTTATAAGTTTTTTTTGTGCTTTAGTTTGTATTGTTACTAGGAGTATAAAAGAAAAAAAAACAAAAAAAATTCATCAGATGATGATCTTTCTAGATTTGGTAGACTTCTTTGGTTTAGTTTGATTCTTTGATTTGCCAAAATTGTGCATAAAATATTTGTGAATGTGTTTCAAATTGATTTCCATGTTTTGACCACATGTTGGATGCAAGTTGATTTATCCCATGAGTCTTTACATAAATTTCGGCATATGTTTACTGGTGAGCTACTCCTGACCTTGGTAGATGTCCCATGAGATTTTGAGCTTTTAGAGACTATTTATTAATTTAGTCTTATATTTTCTTTCATGTATGACTCTTCCTTGACATCATTTCTCTAGCACTAGCTTTGATTCTCATTCAAGGTCTTATTTCGCATATGCATTTTGACAATATGATTGAGGCTTTTTTTTTTTTTGATTTATTGAACCCCACATCAAATAGCCATCCTTGTTGTGTATTATATCCCGTACTAGCCCCTTTGAGCCTATATCTGATTTTTCTTGATTTGAACCTCCTATTATAGCCCATGGCCAAATACTTCTCATATCTTTAAGCCAAGAATAGAGGAGCGCTTCATTCATATGTGTAATAGGGCACTAGGAAGGTGGATTGTTATCTTTTGGTGAATTTTGGCTGTTTGGTGAAGGGATGTGAAATCTTGATTGATTAAAAGGAATCCCTCATTGCATTGTGCAAAGTTTGGGGAAGAGTTGGAATTTAAAGTTCGTTATGGATTTCTGCTTGGCCATCCTTTTTGGAGAAAAAAAAAGAAAGGATCATGAAAAGAAAAAGAACAACAAAAAAAGGAAAAAAAGAAAAAAAGGAAAAAAAGACAACAAAAGATGAAAGGAAGTGTTAGCCTTCTTGGGATTGTAAGTTATTTGCAATTTTTAACTCTCTCTCTTCAATTGGGGATGTATTTTGATAAAATGTAATGCTCTAAGAAGGATGTGGTATGATACATTGAAATTGTTTAGCTCTTAGTCTCTGGCTTCTAGCTCCTCATTTCTTAAACATTTGTTCCCCTCTTACCTTTACCCATGGGCCCATTACAACCCTGTAAAAGTCTTCATAATTGTCTAGTGTGTTTGAATATTAGTGATGGTGAATTTGAGAGCCTTGTTAAGCTTATGGTAGATTTGAGTCCAAGGAATGAGAGTTGAGAGAATCTTCATTATTATTAAACACCAGTGATGAGAGCAACATAACTATAGTGAGGTTCTACCGGCTTTGCTAGCCTTACTTGTTTCATACGCTGGAATAACTGTATTTGATGATTTAGGGAGATTGATTCAAGTTTGACATTGTGGTATATCAAAAGGTTTTCAAAAATTTCATTCCTTAATCTGTTTGTTAATAATTTTTGTATTTGTTTGGGCTACCTTTGGATCAGTTTTTCCGTTTGTAGTTACCTATGTCTATCATGAGGAGGTTATGTATAGTTTTATTTTTCTTAGCATTGCTTGAGGACAACCAACAGTTTAAGAATGGGGGAGTTTGATAAGTGCTTAATGTATACATCATTCTAGGGCTATTTTGCTTCATTTTTAGGAGAATTATGTGCTTAATGTTATTATTTATGCTCTTATTCTTGATTTGTGCTTGGGTATAGTTGTTTGATGTGTTTTATAAGATTTTAGGCCTTTTTACCTAGCATTTGACCGTTAGTAGATGTATTTTTGACCTCCCCCATGGATACCTATGTGCTGCTATGCCCGTGGAGTAAGAAAAGAGTAGAAAACCTGTTCCAGCCAAGATTACGGTAGGACCGTGGTGCCTGCCACGGACCATGGTGAGAGTTGAAATCGTTGCCTCTTCATTTTTCTTTAGCTATGTGGCTCAAATCATCCCTGTTTTCCTATCAAAAGGCCTCGTTTAGGAAGTTGCAGAGGACGAGGATGCACAGCAAGCAAGAATAGCATTAGTTTATCTTTCTTAAATTTTTGTTCTTTTAGGTAGGTTCTTATTTTGATTATTATATTAGTGAGAAATCTTGAGCGTGAGTGTTTGATCTTGAGGCAGTTTGTAGCCTTTAGTTGAAGGCTATTCTTAGTCAAGCCCTTCCGCTCAGATTTCGCAAAATGTGGCTTAGTTGTTTAATCCTTAATCATGTGTGAGTAGTTTTATTTTTGTCTAGGGATTTAGTAATTTATGAACGCGTTGTTGGATCATGCTTTAATTTAAAGAATTGTGCTCATCTTCATGATCAGTTTGATTTCTTTCTATCAAGTGTTATTCATGTTGTGAGTGGATTTTTGTCCAAAGTTTACTTGCACAATCGAAACAATGGGGTAAAAAGTGAAAGGTGGCATTTCATTGTTGAGCTGCTTGATAAGACCTGACATAACATCGTCTCGAAAGAGAGATTTGCATGTTTGGAGGACTAGAAAGTAATCGAAGATAATTAACTTGGATTAAGGCAAATTAGTTCAAAAGAACGACTTTTGCTTAGTTTAGGAAAATTTGGTTGAGTTCGAAAGAATAGGCCAAATTTTTGGATAGATTGCAATTCCTCGAGATTAATCGATTAGCGAAAAAGCATGGTCGTCATTTTGATCCAGTCACTTATCATAACTACATGAATTCCTAGATATATTTTTGCTTGATTGATTTAAAAAGTAGCGAACTAGAAGTTGTTGAATTGAACCATTTGAATTAGAATTTCACTTAGCATATTCTGATAGACAAGACTCGATAGATTACATTAGTGCCTGAGGAATGATATCTTTTATCTATACTACGACTACCTGTGCGCTTACGGCAGTGGTCAGTGACCTTCATCTTCACTTCCTACATTGTTCACCAATCATTTTGAGACCTTTACTCCAGAACTACCCTACCTTGCCCTCAAGGCTATCTTAACATAGAAAGCGATGTGGAGGCAAACCTTTCGACAGTTTGCGCATTGAAATCCTGCCACTAAAGAGGTTGACAAGGCTTAATGTTGCTCTAGGTACTCACCAGGCAACTAGGAGGGAGAAGAGAAGGGAGAAACGTTAAGAGAAATGGGATGCCCATGTGAAGAGCATGGTGTGAAGAGGATTGATGAAGAAGAGCCCTCTAGCTCCACCCCTATAGGAGAGTGATCCTCCCTTGACTCCTTACATGATGTAAGAACCCCCCAATGTTGGGCTTTACTTTTTTGGAAAAAAAAAAAAAATTATCCCCCTAGAAGAGGTACTTACTGAAGTTGGTGAGCTATTATTACTGTTATCTCTAGTGTGCTTTGGCTCTTTGTATTTTTTTTATTGTTATCCTCCTTTTTTTCATTATTATTTCTTGTGATGTTGGCTTTGGTGGCCCCTCAAATAGGGATCAAAGTCATGTTTTCTTTTCTTTTGCATGCACGACCTTTGTCTCTTTTACCCCCATGAAACAACAACGGTTGGGCGTGTTGGCGAGCCCAATGATATGCTGGTGGTGCCACTAGGCCCTGGCAGTGTAGCCTACCATCCCATTGGGTTTTAATAGCAGCTATTTTAGTATCTAGCAATAGGAATTTCAATGTC
Organism: Carnegiea gigantea; assembly: GCA_029747015.1. Taxonomy (NCBI): domain Eukaryota; kingdom Viridiplantae; phylum Streptophyta; class Magnoliopsida; order Caryophyllales; family Cactaceae; genus Carnegiea; species Carnegiea gigantea. Next base: position 38,561 of record JAKOGI010001505.1, read on the forward strand.
GCCCTTGCTAGCAGCTGGCTTCATGCCTTATGTTTATTGGGTTCTTTCTGTTGGACTCCTTTACAAGTAAAAGTTCTTCAATTTGTCTAAATTGGCGAGTTGTGAAAACTCACATCAGTCTATATCTATTAATTTCATAGTTCCTCCTAAGGGTATCTCTTTCATATAGTAAGGTCCGGTCCAATCAAGTCCTGAATTTTTCTCATGGCTTTATGATTGGTACTCGAATGGCTTTTACTACTACATCTCCCACTTAATATTTCAAGGGCACTTCTGAGTTGAAATCCTTTTCTATTTTCTATTGGTAGTTTCATAGGTGATGTAAGGCTTGTAAACTTTTTTCAGCGGTGCCTGCAAATTCCTCATGTTGGGCTTATATCCAATCGACTTTAGACACTTGCAGTTCATGGGCACTCTGTAATAATGAAATTTTTATTTATATGGGGAAGTACCACCTCTATTTTTTACATAATGGAGAATGGTGTTGCTCCTATAGTTTTCTTTCATCTTACTTAGGACGTTCTTAAAATTTTTACTATCCACCTCTACAACTGTGCTTGTTTGTAATCTGTAGGTGGTGGACTGTAGATGCTATATCTTATATTGCGTAAGCAATTTCGCAGTCACATCTTTGAAATGAGAGCAATCATCACTTATGAGTTCATATAGTACCCTATAATAATGAATGATGTTTGTTGTTATAACATGTGCAACTTGTTTAGAAATGAGGGGTAGTATGATGCTGCTGCTGCAACTTGTTGAAACAATCAATAGCCATCAAGGTGTATTCGTAGCCATTAGTCTTCTTAGGTGTGATCTTACCTATTGCGTCGACTTCCCATATAGATAATGACCAAGGTGGGTTAAGGGTGTATAGTTTTGCTAGAGGCATGTGTTGAACTGGGGGATACTTCTCGTATTTTTCACATTTCGAAGCATACTAAAAGCAGTCCCACTCTAATATGGTCTAATAGTATGCTTGACTATGTATGCTTTTAGATAAAAGATGTCCATCCATGTGAGTTTCAAAGTCATTTGCATGAATCTCCTCCATAAGAAGTTTTACTTCTTCAGCATTTCCACATCATATGTTAGCCCCACAAGTGGTCCTTTTATAGAATATGCCATTATCCTCAACAAATGTTGGGGCCACATGGTGAACTCGTCCTTAGGCTTATTTTAAGGAATATGGAGGATATTCACTTTTTTAGTGATAACTTAGGATGCCAAATTCTTACTACAATGAACTAAATTTATAATCAACCCTGAGTCTCTGTATACATTCAAAGTTTTAATTTAAAGGGCTCGGATAGCTTACATTCCCATAATATAAATTTCATACTTGGCCACATTGCTTGTTACTCCAAAATCTAATTTGGTGGAAATCATGATATGCAACCCATGTGGTGATACTACTAAGATGCTAACCCAGTAACACTTGTGGTAAGATGCACCATCGAAATACATTTGCTAAGTTTTGTCTTCGACTAAGAGGATATCTTCAATGGGAAGATCGTAATTTTCTTCCTCTTGGCTTATGGGATGGTAAGCCAGAAAGTCTGATACTGCTCTTATTTTTGTGGACTTTTAGCCTTGGAGTTCTAAATGAAATTTAGAGAGAAGTAGCATCCGTCGTGAAATCTTTCCATGTAGAATGGGTTGAGATATAAGATGTTTTAACAAATCCACTATGGCTATAACCTTAGCTTTCTTGTTGAGCATGTAGCGCCTTAATGTTTTTTAGCCCATACAGGGACTAGCCACATTTTTTCAATCTGTGTATGCTGAACCACGTAATCGAGGAATTTCTCGCTCACATTGTGCACAACATTTTCTTTTCTTTCATTTTCTTGCGTTAGCATTGCGTAAATTGTTGTTTTTGTTATTCTTTTATCGCATGAAAAGCCTTTTGACAAGACTATCCGGTTATATCTGCAAAGCTTTCTTCAATTTTTTAAGGGTTGGTTCACATGTCATTATTAGTTTTGAGAGGAAATGATTAATAAAATACACACACTGAGGAAACCTAGGATTTATTTTCTAGCTTAATAGGTGGCATTTGAGTGATGGCCTTAATCTTAAAAGTATTAGCCTCGATTCCTCTTGAGATGATTACGTACTTGAAAAATTTGGTGGAGGTAAACCCACAAATACACTTTTATGGGTTTAATCACATGTTGTGGTCTTTTGAAGAATTTTCTTAGAGTAGGGGTGTGTCTTCCCTGACTCTTTGGCTTGAAAATCATGTAGTCTACATAAACCTCCAGCTCTTATACATTATGTTGTGCAACAAGGTTTGGGTCACTCTTTGATAGGTGGTTCCGGTGTTTATTAGGCCAAAAGGCAGTACATTGTAGCAAAAAGTGCCCCATTCCATGACGAAAATGGTTTTTCCTTAATCTGCTTCAGCCTTTTTAATTTTCCTCTATCCGGTATAACCATCATACTTGCCCATGTTTGCTAGGAACTATAATGTCCGACTGTACTCTCTGCCAACAAGTCAATGTGGGTTACAGGAAAGTCATCTTTCAAAGATTACTTGTTTGAATCTTGAAAGTACATATACATGTGGACTTGCGCATGTTTATTAGGAACAATAATGATGTTGGTTGCCCATTCAGGATACTTAGATACCTTTAGGAATCTAGAATCAAATTGTTTTGTACTTCTTCTATTTTTAAGGCTAATTCGGGTTTCATTTGGCGAAGTTTCTACTTGATAGGCTTGGTATCTCAATATAACGAAATCATGTACTCGGTGATTTCTCAATCTTGCCAGACATATCTATTTAGGACCATATCAAAACTTCCTTGAATTCTTTTAGGAGGTGAGTAATTCTTCGTCCTTAGGGGTTATGAATGAACCCACCTTGAGCTCATTAGGTTCTCTATTATATTCTAGCATTTATCACTTTTGTTTCCTTAAGGGTAGTAGTTTTATTATGATTTTGTTCACCATTAATTAAGTTTTAGTTTGGAGGGCTTAATTTTTCATTAGTGCAAATGCAGGAATCATACTCAGAAAGATTTATTTCATTGAAATTTTGGATGAGTAAATCAGTTTTACCACAAATTAAGTTGAAAAAAGAGCAGGATTTTTCCCTATACACGGGAAAGGATTTTTGCTCAAAATTGAAATCTTTATTGGGCTTGGCAATAAGGCCTTTGATCTCTCCATTGGTCAACTTTACCCTCTTCTTCCCATTATGGTTAGTCCATGTCATCTCAATGTGTCTCCCTCCATTGGCATCAGTGATCAACTCTGTAGGATCAAAACCATGGTCTGCCACTACTGCCAGCCATCTCGTATCTTCGTGCTAACTATTCTCTGTCTGCAATAGTAATGTGAAGTGGTCTTGGCTGGCCTTTTAGGCACTATCTATTTTGGACTTAATATTTAGTGAAATACAGCGCTTCCTCTAGGGGAGTGTAATTGTAAAAGATTTTGAATCAAAGGAGAACTTCCATGAGCTGTGGGATACATTTTGCTTCACAAAGCCCATAGTATGGTGTTTCTTCATCCTCTTTCATGAAAGTTCCATTAGGGGTTGGAGGATATGAGGGTATACTGTATGAATAAATTCTATTGTCTTGTATATGCTTTTTGTGTTTCTGCTCATGAATCTTTAGGTAAAGCTCTTAAGCAGAGAGTTCATATGCCAGATGAAAAAGGTGAGCCAAAGAGTTCACTTTTGAAGGAGGGGTGAGGATTCATGACTTTTTCCTTAGCCAGATTCCGGGCAAGTAGCCCACATTCCTTATTATAACATTTACCTTGTTATTAAAGAAGGGATTGAAGTCAAATGGAACTTCATCATTTTAGTCGATGACAATGTATTTGTCAGCTATAAAGCCTTAAATTTCCACATCATCGTCATCATGCTTAACCTCCAGAATTGGGGCTTTCTTTTCAATGATAGTGATAATTGGATCGGCATTTATGATCACTGCATTAACTGACATCTTAACCTTCTGATGAAGGGTTAAAGGCACTGCCTTTTGGTCATATAACTAAGGGTAACTAAGAAAGGGGGTTGAAGGTAGTTTGAATATCTATAACAAGGAACGCTACCTTCCTATTCCTCCAGACCCGTATCTTGAGGTGACAATCCCCAAAACAATCATGCAAGTGTTGTCATAGGATCATAAGTCTTGAATAGAGGGATCATATCCACTTAGGCTATTCCTCACTTCTTTGATGTTCCAAGTGGGCACGTATTAACTGATGACCTGTGATCTAATGAAGCCTTGCTATTTTTTATGTTCCAAGTTATAGCAAGATATAGAGCCTTACTATTTTTATCCCTTCAGGTAAAGGTCTACATCATCGAAAGTTAAAGTCAAAGGGGAATTCTCGGTTATAAATAAACTGACTAATTCTTCCAGGGTGGTCTATACTCCTCTATCTCCGCAAGGGCTTTTAAAAGAGCCTCTCAATTGTTTGTAGAGGGACTTAAATGCTTCCATATATTGATGTTAGCCTTTGTCTTTTTCAGCATATAGAGAACAGGTCCTCTTGCAGTTCTTGAGATATGACAGGACTAGTTTAGTCTCTCTCTTGAGTTAGGTGTGGGGTTTATATTGTCTTCAATATATGAAGGATCGTGGACTTCATCCTCTTCATCCCATTTAACTTATGGCATAAATTAGGATGAGGTGAGTCATCCATATATGTTCTTGGTTGTCTCCCCGTATTCTAGTGAGTTTATTCCTAATGATAGGCAATGGGCCAATTTCTTCTTTCGCAGTAAAAGTCGTAAGTACAAAACTCAATGGGTTTGTTAGATTGTAGGGCTTAGCTGCATCCTAGATGGCTGATATTCCATCATCTATAACATCTTACATGGCATACTTTAAGGCAAAGCATTGATCTGTTGTATACCCTTTCCTATGATGATAGTTGCAATATGCATTAGTGTCATATTTTCCATTCCTTTTCTCCTCTGGTATGTTGAGTATGGGCCTAATGAGCTTAAGGAGCCCTTGACTTTCGAGCCTATTCCAGGCTTCTATGAGACATTGTAGGTGCAGTGAGCTATAGAGGACTCTACTAGGTTGATATGTTTATCACTTTTCCATTAGAGATTGTACTTTCCTTCTTATCCTGAAGGAGATTTTATTGCCCTGATAAGTACTCGTAAGTCCTTTTGCATTTCCTCTTATACCAACATTTCGGCATTTTGGAGTTATGTGAATATGTTCAAAGGTTGAAATTGCAAATATTGGTGATAATCAGGTTGTAGGTTTCTAATAACCATGCAAACTTATTTGTTTCCCTTTGGATGACTTAGAATTAATGACTTTGTTTATGCCCTTTAGGGTCATGACATTTGTGAAATTCCTCATATGAGAGGATGGGTTACTTAGGCCTCTAAATTTTAGGTTTTTGTAAAAGGAAGACTTGGTAGGCAATTTTCCTTTTGACATGAATCCATAAAGGGTTTGATGTATGAATTGATTCCCAAACAGTTAGAGCTCTTTAATAGCTACTCTAACTTATTTATCCTCTTGTTTACTGGTGAGGGATCATTATCATAAATCAAACGAATAGAGTGGACATCATTGTTGCTTTCATTTTAAATCCATACTCCTACCTTGTTTTAGCGAGATCATTTGTGAGTCTTTGTTGCTCACTAAGTTTAGCGAAACCACTGTTGCATTCTGTCCATAATTTCATAATTAGGACACCTTGCATTCCTGATAGGACTTTGGTTCTTAGCAAAAAAGGTTGAAAGATAGAGACTTATTTTGAAAACACATGGACTCCCTTGACACATACAAAGATAGCACTTAGAATTTATTCAAAACTATCATTCATATGAGGTTTGATCCTAAGTCTGTGTTCAAAGGACACACAATAGAGTTGGTGATCATAACATCTTGGTTGGATGGACTTGACCCCTTTTATCTTCAAAGTGGTATGCTTTTAAGAGGAACATAGTTGCTCCCCTTAGATGCAGTTTTGCTATCGAATAGGAAGGAGTAGCTATAATAAGGAATTGCCACTTGATTTTAGGGCTAAAAGGATAATTCTAAAGGCATACTTTACCAAGGGAAACTTAATAAACTTTGACATGTTTCTAAGGTTGAGCACATTACGCAAAATGCCTACATCATACAAATTGTGAACTGGAAAATAAAATTTTAAAGTGCATTCATTTTTTTTAAGTCTTATGCTCTTATCTATACATCCCTAATAGAGTTGCTACTAAAAGCACCCTGGGACCAATGGCCCTGGGCAGAGGAAGAAGGAACAACTCGAATGTGCCAGGGCTCCCCGATGCCCAAGCGGTTTTGTGTTAGCTTTCTTATAGTGGTGTTCCATGATGCAGTGTGATAGGATGAAATGGTACTTTACTTTCAAAGATTCACCAGCAAATTTTTAAGAATTATGCAAACCTTTAATTCCATAGAAAATGCCCAATTTTCTTCTTTTGATCAAATTCTTAAAAACCAAATATGACAACCGAGGGGTACAAGATTTGACTTTCAAGAAGGGGAAGAGTTTTTCATTAGGATTATAATCCCCTAGATTCCTAGATAAGAATTTCATAAATGATTCTATGGCTACAAACCATGAGAATAGTTTCGAGGGTGAAGGCACGACAAATGGATGGTGGGGACAACCATTAGATCTCTCGCTTCAACGATGGCCTTTACTAGAAATGACTATATTAAAATTTTTGTTTTTTAATTCCATATAATTGATTTAGTTTGATGAATTGGTCTTATTTAGTGAGGCATTTTGCTGTTCCTATGGAGGATCAGTCATCTTATGGGTATTGTAGAGTATGTCCTAATTACGGTGGGTAAGTTTGTCATCCCATAAGGCTTCATAGTGATAGATATAGCTGGAAGCTGTCAACTATCTACCATCTTGTGGACACCACTTTTGACAATTACAGGAGTTGTGATTGATGTATCTAAAGGCAAGATATCTTTTCAGTTGTGTGGGGATAGGGTAATTTTCTGTCTCCCTCCATCCACGATGCCTCTAGTTTCTATAGTTCGTCTACTTCCTATGACCCTTAGAGTTTGTGTTGGTCCTATAGTTGTTTCTAGGATCGACATATTCAATGGGGATGGGATTCCAAAAGGTGGTATTTTGTAATATTTGAGTCACCTATATTAGGTAGGGCTACATACGCACAGTGGGGTTGTAGTAAATCAAGGTCGATCCTACAGAGACTAGGTCAAGCTATAGGGTTATACTCTGTCAAGTTATGCTAAGCAAATCCAAATTTGAGAACGAAATTTAATTATGCTACTTATCTAATCTAATAGATAAACAATCAGCGAATTTAATCAAATCAAGTAATTTTCCAACTCAAGAATTAATCAAGCACCATTTCGTAAGATGGGTAATTCCAAAACCGAAAATCAAATTATCAAACCTCTATTTCAATGTGGAATGAAATTCTTAAATCTAATCGACTACCATTTCTCAAGGGTTCTTGACTGATCTAAGATCATTAAGAATGCGATTATCAAAGTTAGTGATTTCTCAAATGGTGAGTTTTTCACAAGATCCCACTCACTTAAGTCGAATCTTAGTTTTCTAACATCTAGTTTCACTTTTCAGTTCGTCACCAAATGTCTAAAACAAGCATGATATTATCAAGTTTCCTACTAGCAAATCTACGTCTAAGTTTCAATAGAATAAACTGAACAAATCTAAAGTACTTTCAGATCAAAACAAGAATTGGTTTAATCACAAGAATTCAATTCAATTCCAAGATAAAGAATCCAAAGTTCAACATAAAAATCAATACTAATATAAAGAGCATAAAAATCTAAGGAGAAAAGAGAAGAGAAGGGAGAAGAATTGATCAACCGATGCGCGCTTGAACCGTCATTGCAAACCCAATCCAAAATCCTTGTAATCTTCGCCTTAAACTTGCTCTTCCTCTAATCTAATCTACAATCCTAATCTAGATAGTGGATTATGGAGAGTGGAAACGGATGGGATGTGTGGAAATGAGGTCGAGAAGCACCCTTTTTGTAGTAAAATTCTTGGAAGCTGAACTGCCATGCGTAATAATTGAATTAAAACTACTAGGAAGTCGAAAAGCTACAAGAAAACAAAAAGTCTTGTGGTAAATGAAGATACCATGGACCGTGGCCACCACCATGGATAGACCGTGGCCAGCTCTGGCTCAATATTCTTCTATTCTTCTTTATTCCATGGGCATAACAACTCAGGGATGTCCGTGGAGAGTCAAAATACACTCAATTAAGGTCAAAATAAGGACAAAAAGGTCCAAAAGCCTGCAAAATAGAGAAAAGAACCATACCTAAGCATAAAATGGAAAAAAAGTATAAATTATAACATAAAGTACACAATTGTCCCTAAAGATACAGCAAAATGACCCTAAAAATAGTGTGCATTTTAAGCACTTATCAGTTTGTCCCACGACCGTGCTGGATAATACAACACCATTTGAGGTTTAGTTGGTCCACTTTCCCCACACTGCATTTACTGCCTATGGTAAGGATCAAGCTAGGGACTTAAAACAAGTGCTTCTTGGAATGCAACCCATGTTTTTAATTGCTTTTTAGCCCCCCCTCCAAAAAAATTATCACTCCTTCCCCCTCCATATCCTTCGCTATGTCCCCATTACACTATAAGTGTCTTTCTTTCCTTGTGCCTTTGTATGGCCTTTTCATTAAGGACAGTGGAAATCTCGAGCATGGGGGTAGGAGGGAGTTTGTAACACTTTAAATGAAATTATGAATTTTGGGGGGTGGGTTGGACTACATCTCATACATTTACATTATGTAGCAAGTATTTGATGTAGTTTTATTAGGTTGTTTTTGTAATCTTCATTTTGTAGATTATGTAGCATCGAGCATATAGGGTAGATGTTGTAACCTAAGAGGAGAAAGAAATCAAGTGGGAAGATGAGGAAAAAGGCATAACATGACTTATTATACAAATCTACAACCTATGCCAGCAACCAGTAGTTGAAAGAAACAACACCAGATGACGTGTAAAATTGCACGGCTGAGCAAGAACCTTGTTAAATTTGGCAACCAAATTCAAGGCGTTGACACAAGTTGTCATGTAGATCTACAAACCATGCAGCTATAGTGCCTAAGAATAGAACCCATGTCTCTACAGTGGCTACACATTTCCCAATAACACATCCTATGTTGTTTGGCATGGCTATATGACTCCTTAAGTTTTTTTCTACTCCTATTTAAATAATGTGTAGTGTTTTTATTTGAGGGATGATCCTTTCCTAGGCTTTTAACAAATATGTTGATGTTTTGATGAGTATTATCATAGATTCGAAGATTTATACTCTTTTAATTATTTAGTTCTTGAGTTTGTTACCCGCAATCTCTTTCTCTATTATTGATTATTTTAGTTCCTTAATAGTTGTTAGTATGATGTACTATGATTATGGTGCCACAATTTATATCATGTTTAGCGGTTAAATCTCTAAACTTAGATTGGGATTAATGCAAATAATGCCTAGGTCAATCATGAATTAGCCCAAATCTTACATGTTCCATGCTTAGGTTATTGGATTCTACTGTGCTAACCACATGTTCGATGTATTGCTTGAAAGGGCGCTCATCCGGGTTTAGGAGAGTGTTGAAAGACGAAACCTTTACCTAATAGAGTTACTAGGTGGCTAGGATTTGATATGAAATAATTAGAGTTCCAATTAGGAATTCAGATTGTGAATCTTGTAATTCTTCAATGCTTAGTCCTGTTAAAATAGAAGACTATAGTTTTAGAATTATTCTTTAGCCCCTAGAAGAGGGAAGGTGTAGGCTTATTTGATAATCTTATTGTAGGCTTGGGCGAGTTTGATGACGTTAGAAATTGACTCCCTAGTATAATTGTGCTATTAATTACAAATTGAGTGTTCTAATATTCCGATTCCCTAATTCGTATTCTTAATTGTTATTGTTTTCCTTTGTTGAAAATTAGATCTCTGAATTTGATTTGCTTGGATTGATTAGTTCGATTGGTTTTGAAAATTGAAAGCGCATTCCTTGTGTGGGATCGACCTGTACTCGCTACTTGTTAGCTACAACTACTCCATATGCTTGCAGTTTTAACTTAACATATATCCCACTATCTTAAACATCCTAATGGGGTTGCCTCTCAAAGCACCGTAGCCTGGGGGTCTCCTTTTGTTGTCTAGTATAGCATTTCTTTGTCAGATTTGTTTTAAAACATTTTGACCTATGTGAAAGTGAGTAGATTGTCACCACATTTTTAGGAAAAATAGGGAAAACCTTTCAGAAAATAATTCTTTGAAAAAAATCCATATGATCATGGATGCGAACTGACTTGACTCCGGGAGCTAGCTAAGGATTAGGTCCAGAGGTGAAGGTTTAACCCATGTTAGGGACACCAATATGCCCATCAATGTTGGTCATTAAATAGTGGCCTCTACTAGGTTATACAAAAAAAACAGTGAGTTCCAAACAATTTTATGCAAACTTTGATTTCATCTCAATTTGTTATGCTTATCGATTACAATGCCAAAGACATGAAATTTCTGGTGATCTCTTGAATTGAAACAATTTCCATGCTAATTGCAAGAAATGAAAAGAAGTAAAAGGAAATAAGCCGTGCGGTGACTTTGATTCATAGATAATATCACAAGCAGTACGAATGTTCATTAGACAAAGAAACAAATTGATCAAAATAATCCGGTTATTATCTTGATTTATGAAACATCGGGACTCACGTCTCTAACAAATATGTTGAAGGCTAGTCCAAAAAAAATGATTTTGCATGAATAGTGTTTACGGTGTTTAACGAGAGGCATTAGAAAGAAGAATGCTAGCAGGAGGGAGGAATGAGAATAAATATTGGGGAAGGCTGGTCTCTTCAGCAAAAAGACAAGAAGAGAATTGACATATGTATGTTTGCTGAGCGAGGAGGAGAGACTCTATAGTGCAGGGGTTGAATAAACCCTTATAGAGTTTATAGATTGAGCAGAGATATCATCCCTAATTTAAATTAGGAGAATGATTTTCAAAAGCCTCTCGGCCATCTTAGATTGCCACTGCAAAATAAGGGCAGCGGCTTATTGCCATGGTCCAATAGCCTATTGCGGCCGCAGGCTACTACCTCTGGACTTATTTTGATGTTGATGAGTCCAAACAACAGTGAATTTTCTACCTCCTGAGATTTTTCCTATATTAGCCTGGGTCCAAGTCCCGTCATCTTCACTTGTCATTGTAACCACGAGGTTCCAGGTTCAAGTCTTGCAACTTGCAATGTCCACTAAAAACATGTTGTTTTACTGTTTTTAGTTCCCTTTTTTGCATTGTCAAACTTTATTTGAAGACCAGACTGCGAATATTTTTTAAATAATTATTATAATGTTTTTGTTGTGAGAACTAGATTAAAGGGCCTTGGCAATACATTGGTCTACCACTGATAAGAAAGAGTAGTTGTCATTAGTGGGTTGTTATGCATGTAACATGAAGTATGTGGTTAGTTTGAGAACATTTTAGGGTGTCTACATCCATTCAACATGGGTTGCACTAAGGAAAACAATGTGTAGTTTCCCACAAGCCTTGATCTTATGGTGGTTTGGAAAATTAGAGGAGTAATTTTTTGGCTGATCTCTTTGAATTAGTCACGTTTGCGTTCTAGAAAAGCAATAAAGAAAAGTGAAAAATATTGTGATCATTTTGATTTATATATAGTTTTACAGTTGTATATGTGCTACAAGAAAACAACCATAGTGGATCGCATAACAAGATGATAGTGCAAAAATAACAATAAAAAAATAAAAGATGATAAAATTAGCATGTCATTTTAGTCCTCAAGACTTACCTTGGTTTGATTTAGCATTGCTGGTATTTAGAGTTCCTTTGATCTACAAATCAAGTACAAGGGTAATTACAGGACAGTCCTAGAAGTGTTTTGTAGAAAAGAAGAAGAAATTTTTTTTTTTTGTGTGTCTTAAGAATTTATTTTAGAGGAGTTTTGTTAGAAAAACTAAAGAGAGATAGTATAGAATGCTAAGGGGAAGACCTTCAGTTTTGGCAATAGCATATTGTCCCAGAAAAAAGGCAATCTCTCTAGTGAAAGGGAGAGATAGAAGAATGCCAGAGCCAGAGTAGTCTCTCCAATGAGGGAGAAGAGAAGAGAATTGCAAACCCATCCCTCTTTTTACACTACACAGAAGGAGGAAGAACGACCTAGAGTTTGTGGAAATATCCAACGTTGTTCCCTAGGTTGGTCAAAAAAAATTATTCATGCAAAAAGCGTAGCCGAAACGAGCTTTGATGGCTTCCCGCCTAAGTGATCCATATCACTTCTGCTGTAACAAAAGATTTCCTTTTTATATGGAATAGGCCAGTTTCGAAAATTATGATTTTATGCATAGATATCGTCAATATCTTGTTCAGTTACAACAAAATACTTTCTTTGTGTGTTGTTAAAAAAAAATTTTTTTTTTTGGGAGAGAGATATTATTTCACCAAGTGAGTCACATATATATAACATATTGGTACCTAACGTTTTTCCAATTCCATCCGATCTAGTCATTCGTAAAATTATTTATTTGACTATAGACATTTCTAGGACACCTCTAACAAAGGGACAAATAGCCCATTTTGAAACGACACCCATTTTGCTTTGAATATTTTAGATATCAAATAGCACTAAAAATCTATATTTACTCCATTTTCTACCCATCCAAGAGGGGAAGCTTCTCACATATTCCATTAACATTATTTCAACAAATTCAGTTTAGTCAGACAAATAGCAGAATCACTGATAGGGCCACAAAAATCCTGCCTAATGAAAAGATAGTTGCAGAGGTGACAAAACCTTGTACTCTTCATTACAAAACCAACCAACCTGAAAAAGTTGGATTATTTGGTAGAAGAACTTTTTTCCTATGAAAAGTGGAAGTTGTGCTTGGGGAAATCATCGAGTAATCAAAGATGAAAAAGAAGACAAAAAATGTTGTAAACAATGCAAAATCAAATTTGTGAATTCTTGATTGCCAAGGTATCAAATGAGTTATATTAAATTAACATTCCTAGTAACCCACGTGTGGTACATGAAGTGTCTTACTAGTTATATCGCAAATTTTTCGGATGAACCTCTTAAAGAAATAGAGGGCCTAGCATGTTGTAATCTGTGATTTGATCGGAATTCTGACTTTACAGATTCAGACTGAAAAATTGACGACAATAACAATCACTATGAACTGGAAAGGTCCTGTACCTCTAGGTTCAAATCAATGAAAAGGACATGATTTTTTATCAAACAAAGTCTTGACTGCTTGGGTTTGTTTTCGTTTAACTCTAGTACGTAGGAAATGAGATTCGAATTTTTACTGTAAATTTCAAAGCCGTTTTCTTTCAATCATCATTTTATTTTAGCCATAACTTTATTATCCAACATCCAGTTGGGTCAATTCCTTTTTTCTTGGAAAGCTTACATAGTCTAAAAGGGATTAATTTTCATGCAAATTCCATAAGTTTGAAAAGAGTTGAAGGCCAATGTGTTAAAGGCATTCGTTTATGCATGTTTCACCATCCGATGCATTTCTCCTCTATTGCTTCTCGAATTTTAGCTTATAGTATGTCTCTGCAAATCTCTTTCAATGAGGAGTTTATCCCTAATATAGGGTCATAAATGAGGTATTAATGGCCATTAGCTGTCGAATCTTCACAATATAGGGTAGTTAGCCCTTGTTTGGCCTTTTTCTAAACTTTTTAGAATATTTGAAATGTCTTTGCAAAACCTTTATTTGAAAACTATTTTTATAGGGACCACGATCTTTAGGAAGCTTGAAATGAAGTTGCTTTGCCATTGGTAGGTTGAATAAGCATCAACATCAGAATGTCAATGCATATAGCATCAATGCATGTAGCGTGCAGTATGTGTTTAGTTACATACTGAGGACACATTTATGTGTCCATTGGAGAATGGAGGTCCATCACCTAAGAAAGAAACATGAGGGTCAGATTGGGCACATGACTAGTACAAGGCACCAAGTGTGGAGTACATGATTTTTATGATTAATGTGTGTTGAAGTAGCAGACTTACAACTCTATGTTGGGTTCAAGACCTGGTTCACTTCTAATATAGAGCAAAATGCCACAATGCCTTGGAGGAAGCCTAAGTTCAATTCGTTGCATAATGTCAAATCCCTGACTCAATTATATCCACTTTTTATGATAATTCAAGTGGCCATGGGGTCCAAGCTCTAAGATCTTTTCTCCTTTACAGCCTTTAAGCGGTCCTGTTGAATCATCAATAGCTCAAACACAATTTAGCAGCTTTAGAAAAGGAGTTTAGCCTAATTGCTTCACTGCCCCGTTTGTTTTAAGAACCTTAGATCAACTTTGAGTTAAGATTTAAGTTAGCAAATGAAGCCCAAATAAAGCACATTAGCTATTCTTGGAACACTCCTTTAGTATGATTTCGGTCCTTGTGAATAGCTTTTGGTAACTCTACATATTAAAATGGAGCTTTAGCCAAGACGTTATGCTACAAAAGGTCAAACTTGCACTGGATAGCCTTAAAAAGGAGCCCAAGAAGAGGGTTCAAGCACCCTGAACTTCGCTTAGAAAAGTAGGACATAGTGAGGTAAAATCCTTACAATTGAATTCTTTGAATATTCCCCAATTGAAAAATTTAAGAAAACTTCCTTTTTACAACTGCCGTCAACCGAGTTCCACCAAAAAGGAAAAGGAAGAGTGTTACCATTTATATATTTTCTTCAAATTTTCAATTTATTTAGTTAGTGATTCATTTTCATTGGTTATGCAAGTGAGAAATGTTGCCTCCGTCCTGTTGGATAAGTATTTTTGCTACTTATTTTTCTATTGGTTATAAGAGGAGTTTTTTTTCTTGCTTATAAGGGCTAAAGATATAAATCCACTGCTGGTTAATTCCTTTCTTGGAGAATGAAGTACAAGTTATGGCAAGCATTTAAATAGGCATAATTTTCTCTTGTAATTAGACCTTGACAAATGAAATATGATATAGCTCATTGTTATTTCTCTCACAAAATCTCTTAAGAATTTATCTAATTTTGATAGGTGTTTTAGAGTCTAAAGTTTATCTTAGTCCTTGGTGATTTCATCTTTGGAGGACTATGTTATGTTTAGCCTCTCCAAGTGGTGGAAGAAATTCCTTTATCTCAGATTTTTATTTGCTCTTTGTTCTTCTCTTGCAATCCAATCATTTTTCAATCTCTTGCAATCCTACCATATTTTAAACCTTGAACTCTACATAGTTCTAGCAAAGGCCCTTGATTGTGTACTCCTACTTCAAACTTCAGGTCCCTAACCTTGACCTTGATGGTTCAGCGGGCTTGCTCCGCATGAATAGGTATTAGAGCACAAAGAATGCTTATATTACCAGTAAGGCCACTGACAAGCACTACAAGTGCATGAGTATTGTAATAAAATCAAGTATAGTTCCACAAGGACCAGTGCAATCTATTGAATTTTATCTTATTAAAATGCCAAGCAGAATAGATTTGTCATGAGGATGACTTTGTATAAACTAATTATGCACTTTATCACTAGAAAGGAAATCTATCAATGCAAGGCATCCGTGGATTTGTTTCGCTAACAATGAATAAACTGAGTTAGATGATGCAAACGATGACAGTCCTACAAAATTCAATCTTTTCATTCAAAATTAACTAAGTTACCTAAACAAATCCAATCACCATTATTTCAAAGGTTCTTATCTTATTCCAAGTTATAAAACATGGTTATTATTCTTTTTACAACATGCAATCCTCTTTTAAGTTTTACAAAGCTGATTTGATAATTGGTTTCTCCTTTCAGTATTTTCACCTAACTATCTAAGCATATGCAAGTTGACTAGCCATAATTACTCATAAACAAATAAAACCACAAGAGAGATTGAATTAATTCCCAAATAAGATTTAGCACTCGATTTTATAAACTAGGAATCCAACAACATTATTTTGGCTAGCAAATCCCTAGATGAAAACAAACTACACACTCATGATTTTTATAAAAAATCTAAAAGAGTTCAAATTAAACATAAATCAAACTAAGACTAATCTAAAAAGAGTTTAAAAACTAAATAAAGGAAATGCTCATCAAGAATGGAGATTTGCCTAGCAATCTTGCAATCTTCAATGCCCCTGACTTACAAATCCTTCTCTTAGATCTCCTTTTGCTCCAAATGATTAGAGAAATGGAAGAATTTTAGGTGACGTGAGTGATGGAATGATGGAGAAATGCACTTTAAGTGGCAATAGAGGCCTCAGCATAGACGAACCCATGTAATATCAGCCACACTTTAAGGGAAAATGAAGAGTCGCAGTAACCAGGCCACCACAATCTGTTACGTCCACCACAGAGGGTCCATGGTGGCCCTTGACTCAAAATTCTCTATGTTTGCTTTATATCATAGGCACATAGGGCTGGGCACCTCAATGATGAGTTAAATAGCATGACAAAATGGGTCAATGTTAGGTCAAAGGGTCTTGAAAAATGGTAAAATACATCGAACACAGATGCACACATGTAAAATGGGAATAGGGGTGCAAATCAACCACTAAGGCATAGAATCCCCTAAGAAATACTAGTAAATGACATCAAAATAGTGCACATTCGAAGGACGTGTCATACTCTCTCCATACTTGAATTATTGCTTATCCCCAAGCAACCATGAAACTAGAAAGAAAAAAGAAAAATCTTTGTCTGCAACCTCCTCATGAAATATTATAGTAGCACCCTCAATGTCAAGACCGGCCTAAAATTAAACCAAACGTGATTAAATCATTTAGCAAACATCTAAAAGAATGAGGTTTTTAAAAGATTTAAAGACCACATGTCATATTTAAATTGACCACCCAAATCATCTCAAACAAGACATATTGACACATGGAATAGATAAAGCTAGAGAGATCGGTAGAACATCACTTCAACCATTTTGTGCTCATGTGTTTAAAGCATAGTAAGGTTCCCTTAATTCTCATTCCAAGCACTAAAATCTACCATAAGCTTGCTAAGACACTCCAATTTGCCACATTAAAGTGCAACACACACTAGGCAATCATGAGGACTTCATATGGGTTGTAATAGGGCTAATGGGTAAAGGAAAAGAGGGGAATAAAGATTTTGAGAAGTGTGGAGCTTGAAGCCAAAGCCAATGGCAAAACCAAACTCTCCCAATCTGTCAAGAAACCACTCCTCAAGGCAATACTAGTAAACTTTATAAACACATCCCCTGCACAAATCAAATTAGGAAAAGAAGTTGAAACTCAAAAGCAAGTATATACAGTCTAATAGTGCCAAACTATTTAATTCAAGTTTGTATTTTTTCAGTTTTTTTTCCTTTTTTATCCCTTTATCCTATTTTATTCTTCTTGACAAAGAGAATGGCAATGAAAATAAACATTGAGGACTTTTCGACACTTCTCCCTAATAGTTCATAACAATCGACCCATCACTAACAATAGTCAATGCCTCTTATAAGCAAGAGAACACAATCTGCACACCACACCAAACAAACCATGCCAAACCACCTAAAGTTCTCAACACCCACAAGTTACTCCCAAACTACATATTTTGAAATGAAACTCAATAGTCTTGGCTTAGGTTTAAGAGGTACATTTAGCCAAGGTTTATATGTGAAGGTTCACAACAATAAAAGTGGTTTAAGCCTCAAAGGGGTTAGTAAGGGGCATATCATGCATAACAAGGTTGGCTATTTAGTCAATGTGTTATAATAACGAAATCCAAATAATGCCTCAATCATTTTTCCTTAATGCGTGTACTACCTCAATCATTTTTCCTCAATGCATATTAGTGGATCTTGAATGAGAGTCAAAGCATGTTGTAGAGAACTGAAATCTGGGAAGAATCACTTAAGGAAAAGGCATGGATACTAAAATTGATGATTAGTCTTTTAATGCTCAAAACCTCGTTGGACATCTACAAAAGTCACATCAAGCTCGTTAAAACTCGCATGCCAATGTTCACGCAAACGTTCATTGGGCATCAACTTGCATTCAACATAATTGTCAAACACGAAACAAATTTTTAAAATTTCATTTCCAAGGGCTTTATTCTCAATTAGGCATGCTAAAGGGTCAAATCAAGCCAAGGAAGACTACCTGGCCTAGAAGTTTCATCCTGGCAGGGTTTTCTTTCTTTTTTTAAAGTTCTTTTCCAAAATTTTTTTTGTTTTTTCCCAATGCAATCCTACATGAAGTTAATCCTAAGATGCAATACTAACCATGAGTGCTTCTAATAATATAGAGATGTAATTCTATGAGAACAAAACTACATGCTCTAACTATGTGTTAACCCTAAATGAAAACCTAGATGAATCATGTACAATATATACATTTATATACTCAAGACAACATAAATCCCTATCAATTGTAATCCGCCCATGCTTGGACAAAGCATTGCCCTCAATTCAAGCATGCATAAGCAATAGGGATAGGCAAAAAGCAAGAAGCACTAGAAATGAGTTGGGAGAGGGAGGGTGATGATGATCTAATGAGATAAGCCAATCCCGCTAAGTCTGTAAGCATGCCTGAAAATCTTCGAAGTATTGGGCTTGGAAGGCTAGCATCCCACAGCACTCATCATGTTACTCCTGAACGAAGTCACAGAGTGTGACATTCTCAAATTTAGCATAAGCTTGAAGGAATGCTTGCTCCTCTTGAAAGGACCGAAAGGCGGCATTCACTTGGTCAAGGTCAATAGAGGAGGTTGGATAAGGTAGAAGCTTGGGAAGAAGCACAAGTTGGCTAGAGGGTGGAGGATAAGGTAGAATGATTCAAACCACATATTCGTCAACTGGAAAGAATAAGAAGTTGGCCCAATTTTAGAAAGTGGCATGCTGAACCTTGGGAAGAAGCACAAGTTGGCTCCTTAGGTAAATCCAACACAGTCATCTGTCCTCTACCTTACAAAGTTTCATTTGTTCAAAGGTGGCCTAATTTAGCCACTTATACCCTTAGACTTTATGATACATACTATATGTATCACCAACTAACCTAGGGACGGGAGTGATAATGCTCTCAATCACTATCCTTCCTAGAGTGCTAGTGGCCGTACTACACGAATGATTGTCCAAGAAAGACTTAGGGTTAATACATGACACAACCCACAAGTGCACGGGTGTTGTAGTTTAGACTAAAAATAACATTCCTCTTGGACTAATGCTATCAAGTTTATCCTTCTAAAATGCTAAGTGAAATAGAAATTGAGCTGGAATGATTTCTATATCTACCAATCGTAGGTTGAAATGCTAATTACCGACAGAAGACATCTAACAATTAAAAATGGTAAGGGATTTATTTCTCCACCAATGGATTAGATCATGCTTACTCTAGCTGGATGAATCAAATGATAACAATCATAAATAATTCAATTCTCCCTTTCGAAATAAACTAAATTGCTTAGACTAATCAAATTGTCATTCTTTCAAAGGTTCTTAAATTAGTTTAAACTGAAGATCTAGGTCGTCAATTTTCCTCTCAACATGCAACTTCTTCTCAAAAATTACTATGTTAAGTCCAACCTTGTCAATCTCGTAGCGGATTTCTCCTTTTAGTACTTCACCCTATTTTTTAACAATTTACAAGCAATTTTGGCCTAAATTGCTCACAACATACACAACACACGATAGATTGAAACAATCCAAATAGGTTAAACACAATATTCATTAGATTAAGGGTCTAATTTTATTGTTTGGCTAACGAATCCCTATACTAAAGGAAAACTACTCACACATGTTTATTAAACTACTGAAAGAGATTAAATAAGTCATTAAAAAAATCTAGAACAATCCTAATCGAGTTCAAAGAGTACGGAGAAGAAATTACTTAGCAACAATGGAGTTTCTTATTGATCCTTCAATCTTCAAGCCTCCAACTTGCAATTTGCCTTCCTTCTAATCCTCTTTTTGCCCCAAAATGGTTAAATTACAAGACTGAAGTAGAATGAGTTGGTTCTTCTTTCTTGTAGCCAAACACACCTTGATATAGCAACCAACCTGCATTCTCAGCTACAAAACCGAGGAAAATGAATGGTTAACACTATTTTAAGCTTATCACGAACTGTGGCCCTGACCATGAACAGTCCGTGGAAGCCTCTATCTCAGTTATTTCTGATTCTTCCTCCTTTTCACGGACATAAAGGCTGGGGGGCATCTGTAGTGAGTTAAAAACTCATCATTTGAGGGTCAATGCTTGAACAAATAGGTCTTAAAACCTGCAAAAAGCATCAAAGAATCATACCCAATCATAAAACGGGAATTTCAGGTATAAATTATAACATAAAGTCATAAATTCCCTAAAAGTATAACAAAATGAACAAAAAATGGTATAATATGTAAGCACTCATCAAACTCCCCTATCCTTGAACCATTTGTTGCCCCTAAGCAACTATAAAATCGAAACTATGATGAAAAACCTACTCAGGTAGACATCTGCAGCAGCATCAATAGCCACATTTACTAAAAATTAAAAGTAACTTAAATCATTACAAGCAGATAGGAGAATAAAGTTTTTAAAATATAAGTAGCGACCATTACATAAAATATTTAATCAAGCACTCAAATATACTTGAACACTCATATTGGCACATGCAATAGGTTGAGCTAGAAGATCCTATAGGACCTCACTTTAGTAATGAAGCACTCATCAGTCATATGCTTTCAAGTATGACTTGGTTCTCTCAAATCTCATTCCAGAGAATCAAGTCCACGATAAGCTTGTTATGACTCTCTAATTTGCTAGCACTAGAATCCAAACCATATTAGGCAATCAAGAGGACTTAAATAGGGTTGTACTGGGGCTATGTGATTTATATAAATAAGATAGAATGCCACTGGAAAGAAGCAAGCCAACTGTCTGGACAAGTTTGCTTAGAATGAACTTAAAATGGATCAACAAACTCAAAGACCCAAGATAATTTGAACTTGATTTGGATACAGTTACACTACCAAACAAGCTTAAGGCCCTTGGAGTTATCCTAGATACAGTCACACCACTAGAATAGCCACCAGGAATCCTAGGACACCACCTACAATGGCCACTCACAGGATAGCTAGAGAGATTTTGAGAGAAAAGGAGCTGAGCTTAACTTTATACATTCAACAACTAAGAGCATACACTAAACAATGAGGCCTTTATACTCAGCCTTACACCCTTTCTCAACGGCTAAGTCAGCAAACTAAAGCAAACTAAAAATAGCAAAGAAGTTTAAACTACAAAAAGCTCAAAACAGTAGCATGAGTTGATCCTTCACACCTAATTACTTTTGCTAATCTCCATTAATGAGGTGCTAAACCCTTAGAGCATCTAAGTACTATTAATGATGGCCTTGGGGAGCAGCTACTAATGGGGTGATTAGCTCAGCTAATCAGCAAGTACAGCAGCTAGTTACCGACTAGATCAAAGGGAATTTCCTTGAGTTTTGTGGGGTTAATAGCTGATGCTAGCTGATCTGACTTTGTTGTTTTAGGGCCTTCCTTGATAATATTTTAGACACCCTTTTTAAGCCCTTAAATGTGTCAACGCCTCACTGCACGTGAAAGTCAAGGTTGACTCTCTCAAACAGGACTGCCGCTGGATAGAAACTGGGCAGTGTTACTTGTTCTTGCTAGATTGGCTGGTTGAGCGAATGCAAAAGGCAGGGTAACTTGCATCATTTATTAGCTAATAATTAAGCTAGGAAATGATAAAAGTTACTTCCTAAAAGGGCTTACTGATTATTGAATTAAATGGCATAGATTGAACTGAATAGGTATGCTAGATAGAATACTGCAATTTTGGCCTTGTGTTATGATTTGGAGGACTAAGGCTTGAAGAGCCTGTCTTGGATTGGCTTCAGCAAAGGTATTCCCATCATCCTCCCCTTGTTGAAGATGATTTGACCTCAAATCCTCAAGAGATACATTCTCCATGTATAGGCTAAAGTCAGCTACATTAAAACTTACAGAAACACCATACTCCCCTGGAAGTTCAACTTTATATATCATTTATCTTCTCCAAAACATTAAAAGGACTATCTGCTCTTGGACTTAATTGGACTTTCACTTTTGAGGAAACATCTTCTTCCTCAAATGGACCCAAACTAGATCTCTTGGCTGGAAAACAACCCTCTTCCTATGCTTGTTAGCTTGAACCTGATAACTTGCATTGCTTCTTTCAATCTTTTCCGTGACCCTTTCATGCAATGCCTGAATCTCCTTCAGCCTTTGTTCAACTTCAACACTTGGCTTTCCTTCAGTTACTCTTAGAACCAAGTCTTTTGGAGTCAAAGGATCAACTCCACAAACTGTCTTGAAAAGGATAAGCCATTGGCCTTGTGAGGCGCTCTGTTATATGCAAACTCCACATGAGGCAACAATAGATCCCAAGGCTTGTCTTGAGTTTTGATCAAGGCCCTCAAAAGGGCTTCTAAGGTACTGTTAGTGACTTCGATGTAGCCATCAGTTTGAGAATAGCATGTTGTACTGAATTTAAGCTTTGTTCCTAGCTTCTTCCATTGGGTAAGCAAAAAGTGGCTTAGGAACTTAGCATCCTTATTTGATACAATTTACCTTGGGACCCTATGTAACCTCATCACCTCCTTGAAATACAACTTAGCAACTTGAACAACATCATTGGTTTTGGTACAGGCTATGACATGAGCCATTTTAAAGAGCCTATCCACAACCACAAAGACTGAGTCCTTTCCTCTTTGAGTCCTTGGCAGATCTAAGATAAAATCCATGCTCACATTAGTCTAGGGACCTTGAGGTATAGGCAGTGGAGTGTAAAGTCCCCGAGGCAGTGAATGGCTCTTTGCAGTTGGTAAGTGGTACATCTCCTAAGGATGTCTTAAACATCCTTGAACATGCCAAGCCAAAAAAAATGCTCCTTGAACATAGATGTGGTCTTATTATCCCCATAATGTCCAGCCAAGGCCCATTTGTGGACCTCTATAATCAATAGCTCCCTTGTTCCATGCCTTG
Organism: Carnegiea gigantea; assembly: GCA_029747015.1. Classification (NCBI taxonomy): domain Eukaryota; kingdom Viridiplantae; phylum Streptophyta; class Magnoliopsida; order Caryophyllales; family Cactaceae; genus Carnegiea; species Carnegiea gigantea. The sequence continues at coordinate 61,529 of JAKOGI010001505.1, forward strand.
GAACACACAGCCTAGTAGGTACCCTTCCTATAAGAGATAAGCACCTTTTGGCTTCTGTTTACAGCTCTCATATAGCTCGTAGAAGTCCTCATCATGCTCATATAATGATTTGAGATGCTCAAACCTCAGAACACAGGTCTCTAGCTCAAATAGCAAAAGATGCCTCCTGGACAGTCCATCTGCCCTTTAATTTAACCTATGTGAATTGTGTTTGATGGTGAAATGGAATGATTAAAGATACTCCACCCATATGGCATGCCTGGCATTAAGCATGTGTTGCCCCTGAATATACTTGAGAGCCTTATGGTCCGAATGAAGTATAAATTTAGCAGCTATAAGGCAGTGACTTTATTATTCCAAGCACATGATGATTGCATAGAATTCTTTGTCATAGGTTGAGCACCTTCTCTTGGAATCACAGAGTTTCTCACTAAAGAAGGCTAAAGGCTTGCCTTTTTGGGTTAGAACTCCACCAATGCCTACACCAGAAGCATTAGACTTAACCTCAAAGACCTTTTCAAAGCATGGTAAAGGAAGAACTGGTGCTTGAGTTAGCTTTTGTTTAATCTCCTCAAAAGCTTGTTGTGCCTTTGCATTCCATTGAAATGCACTTCCCTTGATCACTTCACTCATGGGGGCCATGATGGCACTAAAGTTTTTGATAAACGTCCTATGAAATGATGCCAACCCCATGAAAACTCTTCACATCATAGATGCTCTTAGGAACTGGCCAGCTCCTAATTGCTTCCACCTTGCTTTCATCCACTTAAATACCATTGGCAGTGACTACATTCCCTAAGAAAATGACCTCATGAGTGAGAAAAGTGCACTTCTTAAGTTTACAATAAAGTTTTTCCTTTTCCAGAACCTGAATAACCTACCTAAGATGGTTCAAGTGCTCTTCTTCTATCTTGCTGTATGTGAGAATATCATCAAAGTAAACAACCATAAATCTACCAGAGAAGGGCCTAAAGACATGGTTCATTAGCCTTACGAATGTGCTAGGTGCATTGGATAAGCCAAAAGGCATGACTAACCACTCATATAGGCTTGCCTTAGTCTTAAATGCAGTCTTCCACTCATCAACCTCCCTGATTCTGATCTGGTAGTGGCCACTCCTTAAATCAACCTTTGAGAACACTCTTGAGCCATAAAGGTCACCTAGCATGTCTTCTAATCTCAGAATAGGGGTCTATATTTGATGGTAATTTTGTTGATTGCTCTACTATCTACACATATTCTCATACTCCCATCCTTTTTTGGTACCGATAAGGCTGGTACAGCACATAGACTCAAACTCTCCCTCAATATTTCTTTGGCCATTAACTCCTCAACCTACCTTTGTATCTCCTGGGTGTCTTTAGGGTTTATTCTGTAGGCTAGTTTCTTGGGTAGGTTGGCTACTGGAATTAGATCAATATGGTGTTGTATTGATCTTTTAGGTCGGAGGCCAGGTGGGATCTCTTCTGGAAAGACATAGAGATACTAGTCCAAAATGGACTTAGCTAGGGGTGGGATAGTTTAGGGCTCTTCTTGGCTTGAATGGGTTTAAAGAATCCAGTCCTTGAAGGGTTTAAATTCATGCTATAAGGCTTTAAGTTCAGCCTTCATAAGGGTAAGTAGCTTTTCTATGGGTTCAGTGGGCTTTGAGCGCTTGGCTTTGGGTATTTGATGTGGTGCTAAAGGGGTCAGAGTGATCTTTTTATGACTCTTCTATCATACAATCATAGTCTCCCCAATAGAACATGACACACATCCATAGGAATTATATCACACCGAACCTTATTAAGGTAATTCTTCCCCACTGAAAAAGAAACCAAGCACCTGGAGTTGACTTGCAAGCCGTTACCTTTGTTCAGCCATTGGATGCAGTAAGGGTATGGGTAAACTGATGTTTGCAAGCCTAGCTTCTTAATCAAAGTTGTAAAAGCCACATTAGAGCAACTTCTACTGTCAATAATCAGTGAGCAAACCTTACCCTGTATAGTACACATGCTATAAAAAATGTTCTCCCTCAGCTCATCTTTAGTGCTTCTCTGAACATTAAGAGCTCCCCTGTTGACTAGCATCTCTCCTTCATCAAGTTCAATAAGCACCTCCTCTCCCTCTTGCTCCTCCATCAAGCAAACCTCCCTGTTATCCACTACTTCCTCCTCCTAGGAAGCCTAGTACTCAGCTAAGGTAATGACTCTCCTGTTGGGGCATTCAGAAGCAATTTGTCCCAAACCGTTGCATTTGAAACATCTCTTAGGGGGTAGCAGGGTTAGATAGGGGTTTATTTTGTGGGGTTGGGGTCTTGGGAGCAATTTAGGAAGAGCTTCCCCTGGTTTTAGACGTGAATTGGGTGCTCCCCTTGTTAAAGGGTTGGTTTCTGGTAAAAGGCTTGGACTTCTTTTACTGCTCAACCCTATGAGCTAACACACACCTCTTTAAAAGTGGTGTACTATTGCTGTTCAACCACATGAGAGTACCTAGGGTCAAGACTACTAAGATATCTCACAATGGTTTGATCTTTTGGTTCTTGCCGGTCTCAGTTAATCAAGAGTTTCTCAAACTCTTGAGTATACTCCTCAACAAACATAATACCTTAAGTCAAATTATGCAACTGAGTGCAATTGTCTTGAAGGTAAGAAGGGGGTAAGAACCTGTTCTTGAGCTTGCACTTCATTTAAGCACATGTTCTAATCTTACTCTTCCTCTTCTTAGCTCTCTTGGCATAAAGGCTAGTCTATCAGAGAGTTGCATATTTCCTCAATCTCAAGGCCACAAGCTTGACCTTTTTATCTTCAGGGATATCATTGTAATCAAAGACCCTCTCAACTGTGCGTAACTAGTCAAGGAACTCATCAGGGTCTACCTTTCTTCAAATTTTAAGATCTCAATCTTAATGTTAAAGCTAGATTTCTTGTGTTGGTGCCTGCTACCCCTCCTTTGTCATGGTTCAGAATCTTCGTCACTAGAGGAAGCAAAGGGATTGCCTTGACTGTCAACCTCTTCCTCATGTGACTACTCAGAAGAGCTAAGAGATTCTGAATGTAAGACTCTCCTTTTATACTTGGGAGATTCCTAAGTTGTTTCCTGCAGTACTTGTTTTGCTTCTCAAGATACTCAAGTTCTTCATCAAAGTCTCAAACTTCTCTTCAAAGGACATACTACCACTCATCTTATCGATTTTGGAAAAACAGGTTCTTTATGGACTGTGTTCTGCTTAAGGGTAATGTTTTGGCTAAAGGATTAGCCTAGGAGAGTAGCCTAAGTTGTGATACTAAATATGATGTATATAGGTAAGATAGAATGCCACTGAAAAGAAGCAAGCCAACTGTCTGGACAAGTTTGCTTAGAATGAACTGAAAATGGATCAATAAACTCAAAGATCCAAGGTAATCTGAACTTAGTTTAGATACAGTCACGCCACCAAACAAGCTCAAGGCCCTTGGAGGTATCTGGATATATTCACACCACTAGAATAGCTACCAAGACTCTTAGGACACCACCTGCAATGACCACTCACAGGATAGCTAGAGAGATTTGAGAGAAAAGGAGTTGAGCTCAAATTCGTACATTCAACAACTGTATGCATACACTAAAAAGCGAGGCCTTCATACTCAGCCTTGCACCTTCTATCAATGGCTAAGTCAGCAAACTAAAGCGAACTAAAAATAGTAAAGAAGTTTAAACTACAAATAGCTCAAAACAACAGCTTGAGTTGATCCTTGACACCTAATTGCTTTGCTAATCTTCATTATTGAGGTGTTAAACCCTTGGAGCATCTAAGTACGATTAATGATGGCCTTAGGGAGCAAAAACTAGCTGCTAATGGGATGATTAGTTCGGTTGATTAGCAAGTACAGCAGCTAGTTACCCACTGGATCAAAGGGAATTTCCTTGACTTTTATGGGGGTTAATAGCTAATGCTAGCTAATCTGACTTTGCTGTTTTAGGGCCTCCCTTGATGATAGTTTAGACACCCTTTTAAGATGTTAAACGTGTCAACCCCTTGCTACAAGTGAGAGTCAAAGTTGGCTCTCTCAAACTGGACAGCTGCTGGATAGAAATTGGGCAGTATTGGTTGTTCTTACTTGATTGGCTGACTGAGCTAGAGCAAAAGGTGGGGCAATTTGTATCATTTATTAGCTAATAATTGAGCTAGCAAATGATCAAAGTTACTTCCTAAAAGGCCTGTTGATTATTGAACTAAATGGCACAGATTGAACTGACTGGGTGTGCTGGACATAATGCTTTAATTTGGGCTTTGTGTCATGATTTGGAGGACTAAGGCTTGAACAGCCTGTCTTGGGTTGGCTTCAGTAGAGGCATTCCCATCACTATGGGTAATGGTTTAGAGGGGAGTAAATATTTTGGGATCGTGGAGCAAAAAGCCAAATACTAAGAGCAAAATTATCACCTCCCGATTTCTTTCCACAAAACGAACTCCTAAAACCAATATATATCGAAGATTCAAACAAATCCCCTTGGTTCAAAACGAGAGAAAGTGTTGAAATAATCAAATCCAATATCAATGGCAAAATCTTTTATATCACATTTTGTTTTCTTTTTTTCTTTTTTCTATTTTTTGCCTTGGTCTTTTCTCTCCTTTAAAGAGAATGATTATGGAAAAGAACATTAAGTACCCTTCAACACCTCTCAACCAACTCAGAATAGCCAACCTAATTGCAACATAGGGAATTCGTGCATGGGACTTATAAATCCCTTATTACATTCAAACAAACCACACCTCATATCATTACCCATAAACCACTCCAAATCAAGAAATGGAACTTTATAATCTTGGCTAAATAGGGTAAGACATGTATTCATCCAAGGGCTATATTAGAGGTTCACATTAACAAAAAATGTGAAGGCTCAAAGAGGGTAGCAAGAGGTAAATGATGCATAATAAGAGTGGCTTTTTGGTTAATGTAGCTCATTAATCCAAAGAATGTCTCAATCATGTTGCCAAGATGTGCATGCTTATTGTGATCTCGAACAAGTGTCAAAGCAAGTTCTAAAGATTTAGAATCTAGGAAGAGTTACACTTGAAAACAAATAAGATTAAATCGATGAATTAGTCTATTTAAGCTCAAAGCCTCACAGCGCAACTACTAAAGTACAACTAGCTCATTAAATATTCATGCAAAGAGTCATTGGGCAATCAAGTCATATTTAAGATGATGCTCAAATCAAGAAGTGCTTTTCAAAAACTTATAATCAAACATTTTTATTCACAAATGGGTAACTGAAAAATCAAATTTGAGCCAAAGAAAGCTACCTAACCAAACACATTCTCTTTTCTTATTTTTTCCCCAAACGTATGATAAACCTAATATGCAAAAACTAACCCTAGATGCTCCTAATATGAATCTAAAATGCCAATATAAAGCAAAAACTATTAAAAGGAATCTACAAATAGAAAGAAACCTAAATGCTCTAACTACCCCTAAATGCATAGTCTAATGCAAACTAATGCAAACTATTCACAACAACCACATACTCACAAACACATATTCACAGACTCACAAATGAACTTAACTTCCCCATGCTTGGATAAAGCATTGTCGTCAATGCAAGCATATGATAAACAAGTGGGAAGAGGAAGAAGAACTAGAAAGGAGGAGGAGGGTGAGAAGAAGGAGGGTGGGGTTGATATATATGCCAATCGTGCCAAGTTTCAAGACAAGCCCTAAAGCACTAGAAATATTGATTTTGGGAAATAATCATCCCACGAAGCTCATCATGCCGCTCCTGAACAAAGTCACGGAGGTCACATGTTCAAATTAGACATAAGCCCATAAGGAAACTTGCTTCTCTTAGATGGATTACAGGGTGGCATGTATATCGATATAGTCCTGGGAGGAGAAAGGTTGGGATGAACTAGAAATGCTAATATGGGGTTATGTAGGGGACGGGGGCACAGGATGAGCCAACTCTTCATCACTAGGCATAAAGGTAAGGTTATTTGGGTTCAGAAGAGTAGTTCAGTCAACATTTGGAAGAGGCATAAGCCTGTTTCTAGGATAAATCCAATATGCTTGACCACCCTTCACCGTACGAAATTTCATTTGCTCAAAGGCTTTTAATGCTAGCCCCTCAGACCCAGACACTCTTTTATTAGAGTTGGTTTCAACACCAATCAACCTAGCTATAGGGGTAATAAGACCCCCAATCACTATCCTTTTAGTAGAACTGGTAGCTATAGTCAACAATTGAATGGCGAAGAAAGACCCAGGATCAATACGTGTCCCTTACATTATGCTATGCAAGAAACACAACTCAGACATATGAGGCACATTCAAACTATTCTCCCGAGTAAACAATCCACATGTAACCACGCATTCGGCCACTCAAATACAGGGATTTCTAATAATTGTGCCTTTTGAGTTATAGCATCATACTGATAATTCCCAGTGATGATATACCAGAAGTCTTTAGGATTAAACCCTCTAAGAACATGACGTTGGTCTAAATCTAAACTAGGTGGAAAATTGAATATACTATTAAAAACACTTAAATTCAACTCAAAGAATTCCATGTTAAGATAAAACGATATATAGCCCTCTTGACAATGGGGACCACTCATGACTTCCACATGCAAAGTGCTTAAGAATTCAAGAGTAAGGTCACGATATGCCCTGTCCCTAAAAATTGACCCATACCCCCACGAGTAAACAACTAACAAGTATCATCAAGGGAGCCTAAGATAGTGAACAAATCCTCGTCAAAATATTGAGTAGCCACAATAATCTTACAGCTCAATGAATTATATCTAGCAATATGCTCAGTATTAGTTAAACCAAGTGGGTTAGGAGGGTTACCTCGATTCCATGCATTAGTGGCTTGTCGGGAAGCCCGTTGGGGTTCTTAACTCGATGTGCCCACTCCTTGAGGAGTTTGGATTCGCTTTTTTGGTGCCATTAATAGTGAAATATGGATGAGTATATTAGAATGAAACCTTAACTATAGGAATTGGGTGAAAGAAAGAAAAAAGGAGAATTTTGGGCAAATAAAAGGTAATGGGGAAGATTAATGAAAAAAAAAAGAAAATTTGGAAGAAGAGAAGATGGAAACAGGTTATAGAGATATGGGTTATGGAGATGGGAGAATGTGGAAGAAATTAGACTAGAAAAGGAAAAATTGAAAGAAATTTGGAGTTAGGATGAAGAAAGTGGAAGAAAATTGAGTGAAATTGGTGAAGATCTGAAGGTGGAATGAAGGGTGTTAATGGAGGTTTTAGAGAGAGAAGGTTAATTTAGAGAGAGAAAGTGACCAAGGTAGAAGATGAAATGGGAAGAAATTAGGTCAAAAGGGGAAGAAAAACCCTTGACCCGCGGTAAACTAAACAACCACGAATCGTGGAAATGACCACGGAGGGTCCATGATCAGCTCTGTCCTGGAAATTTTTCTGGGTTCTGGACAAGAGTGCCATGGACCGTGGTAGACATCACTAATGGTATGTCTTGCCTTCTTTCTACACCTTCTAAAATACTCTTATTGCATTTTTTTCTGGGTTTGTTGTTTTTTACTTTTTTTTTTCTTTTTTTTTCCTAATAAAGGAAAAGTTACAACTATATAAACTAAATAAAAAGAAAAGCTATAAAAGGACTTGGGTTACCTCCCAAGAAGCTCTCTTTTAGGGTCGAAAGCTCGACCTCTACTTCCATACAGGCTCTGGATCGGTAAGGGTAACCGATGAAGGATTGGACATCGCAGCTGCTGACGTACCCTTATCACGAACCTCAAAATTAAATGTTCGCATAAGAAGGTACCATCTCAAATAAACGGAATGGATGTCCTACTTAAACATCAAATACTGCCAAATAGCGCAGTCTGCATAGAAAATTATCTTGTACTAGACTCCATGAAATAGGCCACTACCAAATTCAACCACTAAATCAAAGTCATACTTAGCTCAATCTAAAGAAGGAAAAGACATCAAAACTCGGGCAAACCTATAGTAATCACTCAAAGAATCCTCATCAATGACAGAGGGCTCATCCTTGGCTATGCAAGGTGGGAATTGAGCACCCAATACTGCCTTGGCACAATCAAGGTCTTGGCCCTTAATGCACTCAAAGTCACTCTTAAGAGGGTTATTCAAACAAAATTCATCAAACTGAATAATGTCATTAGAAATTGTCAGGTTGCATCCATAACATGTAAATGGAGAGGGCAAAAAGTCTTGGTCCATAAACAAACCAAATCAGCATGGTGCTTTCCCACATGAAATGTCAACTGCCCACTATTTACATCAATCTTGTAACCGTCTGTGGCTAAGAAAGGCCTTCTAAGAATAATTTGGGCTTAGGCAACTTCAGCCATATCAAGAACTATAGAGTCACTAAGCACATAGAAATCACCCACTTTGATGGGAACATCCTCCAAATCACGAAACTATCCTCTAATTGGAGAGAAATAGGGGTGGATTGGAGCTGTCCTATGTCAAGCCACTTGAAAATAGAATAGGGCATCAAACTCACAGGCGACCCTTGATCATACAAAGCCGTATCGATACTCACATTTCCAATCAAGCAAGGAATGGAAAAGTTACCGAGTTCTTTAAGCTTCGCAGGAAGCTTATTGTGTACCACAGCACTACACTCCCTTCCTAAAGCTATAGTCTCATGCTCATTAAGCTTCCTCTTATGGGGAAAAGGTAACGGAGACAAGTAAGCCGTCAGGAAGGGGAGTAGACCTCTCACTGATAGCATTATTCTCCTTGCCATCCTCCTTAAGCTTGGCACCCTCAAAACCATCTAATCCACTTCTCAAGATAACACAATTGCACTGCTCTCAAGGATTACACTCGAGCTTACTTGGGACTCTACTAGGGGGTAAAGATGAAGAGCTAGCTTGTTGGGCAATTTAGGCTTCCAGCATTTTAATGTGAGTACTAAGCACATCAACCTTAGAGGCTAATTGCTTAATATACTCATCTTGCTTTTGTTGGGCCAAAAGCATTCTCTCCATCATGTAAGTTAGATTATTGAGGAGCTTGTTGGGGGTAGGGCGGTATTTGAAATCCAAGGGGTGGTTAAGCATTCATTTGAGGCATGGGAGGAGGGTTAGACTTATATGACAAATTGGGTTGATTCCTTCAACCCTAATTATAAGCATTGGAAAAAGGGTCATTGGTTAGTCTATGGTTGAACTTGTTTACATAATTGGCTTGGTCACTAGTATCTTGGGCAAATGACATCCAACTTGATAATTCACAGTTAAATAGTTAACGGAACCATAAATTTCAGATGATGCAAGAGGGGCATTTGAACTAGCAGAATTTACATTCAAACAGTCCAACCTTTGAGTCATGCTATCTACTTTAGTAGAAAGTAAAGTAAGAGCATCAAGTTCTAACTTACTTCGATCGCTCCTGGGTTAGCTTCTTTTACTAGACCATTGGCAATTATTAAGTGTCATCTCCTTTATCAAGTCATAGGCTGCATCCTACCTCTTATTCATTAAGGTGCCACCCACCGCCGTACCTATATTAGACCGCACCAGTTGAGTGACTCCATTGTAAAAGATTTGAACGATCATCCACTTTTGAAGTCCATGATGAGGGCATAATTGTAACAAATCTTTAAACTGCTCCCAAGCCTCATGGAATGTCTCATCCTCCCTTTGAGAAAATGTGGTGATTTGATTCCTTAGACTTGTCATCTTGTTAGGAGGAAAGAACTTGGCAAGGAAGGCCTTGGTAAGCTTATCCCAAGTGGTTATCAACCCCAGAGGCAATGAATTGAGCCATGCCTGTGCCTTGTCCCTTAATGAAAAAGGAAACAATTGAAGTCTTATGGCATCGGTTGAAACTCCATGGAGCATCAAGGTATTGCACACCTCTAAAAAGACCGAGAAATGTTTTGGATCCTCCATCAGGGTGCCTACAAATTATTCTTGTTACACCATGGATATGAGAGCTAATTTGAGCCTAAAATTATGAGCTTCCACAGTTGGCCTTGCAATGCTTGAAGTGATGTCGTGAATACCCGAGGTAATGAAGTCCTAAAGTGTCCTTCATTGATCTCCTCCAGAGGTTTCCTAAGCTTTAAGCTTTTGCTTCTCTAGCCTTCGTTTCTTCTGCCTCGAGTGAAAAATCCTCTCTATCTCAGGATCTAGCTCGAAATGGAAAAGACTACGCATCAAAGAGATGAAATCCTAGAAGCACCACCACAACCACTACTAAAGCAAATCAAAATAATAAAAAAGAAAATCCTTAGTTAATCTTTAAAGTGCTAACTCAATATTTCATAGATTGGTCCCTGACAATAGCACCAAAAACTTGATACAGCTTGCAACCACCCGAGTGTTATAGTCTAGATTAAACATATCGTTTCTCAGGGACCAATGCAATCTATCAAGTTTATCCTTCTAAAATGCTAAGCGAAATAGAAATTGAGGTGGAATGATTTCTAACTCAATTTCTATATCTACTAATCACAAGTTGAGATTCTAATTACCGATATAAGACTTCTATCAATTAAAACCACCTAGAGATTTGTTTCACAAACAATTGATTAGATCTTATAAATTAAGTTTTATACTTACTCTAGTTGAATGAATCAAAGGATAACAATCATAAATAGTTCAATTCTTCCTTTTGAAATAAACTGAATTGTTTAGACCACTCAAATTGTCATTCTTTCAAAGGTTCTTACATTAGTTTAAACTAAGGATCTAGATTGTCAATTTTCCTCTCAGCATACAACTTTCTCTCAAATGTTACTATGCTAAATCTAATCTTGTCGATCCAATGGCAGATTTCTCCTTTTGGTACTTCACCTTAAATCACTCACAACATACACAACACAAGATAGATTGAAATAATCCAAATAGATTAAACATAATATTGACTAGATTAAGGATCTAATTTCATTGTTCGGCTAACAACTGCGTAGACTAAATGAAAACTACTCACACATATTTATTAAACTACCAAAAGAGATTAAACAACTCATCAAAACTACCTAAAACAATTCTAATGGAGTTCAAAGAGTAGGGAGAAGAAATTGCTTAGTAACAATGGAGTTTCTTATTGAACCTTTAATCTTCATGCCTCCAACTTATAGTTTGCCTTTCTTAAATCTCTTCTTGCCCCAAAATGATTAAAATTGCAAGATTATTTGAGAGATTTTTGAATTAGAATGAGTTGGTTCTCGTTTCTTGTAGCCGAACGCGCCTTGATATAATAGCCAACCTGTGTTCTTAGCCACAAAACTGAGGAAAACGAAAGGTTGTTGTTTCAGGCCTACCATGGACCATGGTGTTCACCACAGATGGTCAGTAGAGGCCGATGTCTTAGTTGTTGCTCATTCTTCCTCATCTCACGGACATAAAGGTTGGGGGGCCATCCATGGTGAGTCAAAAACTCATCATTTGGGGGTCAATGTCTAGCCAAATGGGTGTTAAAACTTGTAAAAAGCATCAAAAAACCATACCCAAGCGCAAAACAATAATTTAAGGATAAATTATAACATAAAACTGATGAATTCCCTAAAATACACAACAAAATGACCCAAAAATGATATAATCTTCAAGCGCTTATCAATACACTCACAATTGAGCATACTAAACAAGGAATACAATCCACATCAATGAGGCACATTCAAAATATCCTTGTAACAAATAAAGCACAAGCCAGCAACTTTTGAGACCCACAAATACAAGGGTTGCTAAAGATTGTGCCTTTAGCGGTCCTCCAATCATAATTACACTCCCTGGAATTTCATAAAAAAAATGTATTTTCGTTAAATTTTGGGGAAGACGCTGATAAGGAATGTCCAAACTTTGTGGACAGCCAAATATCTCTTTAAAGGCACCCAAACTAAGCTCATAAAACTCCTCATTTATGAAGAAGAAGATTATCCTTGTGATAGCTTAGACCTTGCGTGGCCTCAACATGCAAGGTACTCAAAATTTAGGGGTAAGGTCTCCAAATGTATGGTCGTGTGTCTCAGGAAATTGACCTAAGGCAACTCGATCAAATAACCAATGCACATCATTCAATCCCAAATTGTCGAACAAATCTTTATCAAAATACCCGTAGCAACAAGCCTCCTATTCAGAGCAACATTATATCTAGCAACATGAATCAAGATTTATTAAACCAATTGGGTTAGAGGCATTATCTCAGGTCCTAGCAGTGTTGGATGTTTATTGGTTCGTGGTGTCCTCTCTAGTGATTGCCTCAGCATACTCGCTCCTTAAGTAGTCTTTTGCTTCTTCTTAGATACCATCAGAACCAATTTTGCGAGAAATGTGGATGGTTTTAAGGATTCCTCAACAATAAAGGATTTGGGATGTAACACCTCAAAATGGACATACTACACTGCTTGCAGTTTCTTAACTAATTCTATTGATTAAGAGTGACAATCCCAAATACCGGGGTGTTACTGTCACCTGAAAAAGGACAAGGGTCAAAGCAATTACATAAGAGATATTATAATCGAGCATAATTCAAGCCTATAAATGATTAACATTAGGCATAATCATACATGTGTAGGTCATAACAAACATATGGTTTATACATCATAATAGGAAATTTAAAACTGTTGTTACAGTCCCAACCACAAGATAACTCAAAATATATCTTCAAAAACATAAGTGCAATACACCAATAATAATATGACCAAGGTCCCTTACTCACATTTTTTCCTCCGCAGGTTTGCTAGCATGGGGGCGGTTTATCGAGCACTTGCCTAAAACAAAACATAGCAAACCTTTCGAAATAAGAGCCGAAGCTCCGTACATAAATTCCTGTATTGTTAAATGATCATGGACAAAACAGTTAGCCCACTTTGCAATCCATTTTAATTTAAAATATGAAATGAGATGAATTTAAAATTGCATTGCTAGTTATTATATGGTACTGAACCCTTGAGAACTGGTATGACCTATAGATAGGTGTGCATTTGCTAAGCCGATTGAGGAACCTGACCTGAGGCCACACGAGTAAATAAAGGGCGAATGTTCTAAAGTTGATAATTGATGCGGTCACTAGTTTTGCGAGCAGCCACTGATTAAACTGATTCATTGACGTACTTATCAAAACATTATAATTTTGATAAATACATTCTGATTTCTAAAAATGCAGGTAATGAATGTACTTGGGATTTTTAATGAAATCCCAATGAATAGTATTTATGCACAAGAGTGGGAAGAAATGATAGATTATGCCCTGGTACTGTTCAAAATTGTCATTATAGGTACATGTATTCAACAAATGAACTTATTCTCATAAGTAATAACTTTAATAGAATTTGTTTACTAAATGTTATTCAGAATCCAATAAACAGATATAAGACAGGTTAAACTAAGATGTTACAAACTATATAAACTATAGAAATTTAGTTTAGGTCAAGGTAATACAATACAACTCTAAGTAAAATAAGTCACGGTAAATAATTTAGGTTGTAAAGTAAAGGCGTGATAGAAGTACAAGAAAATAATTCATAACTTACACTTCCGACCTCAATTTGAGACCTAAACCCCTAATATGGAAAGCTTAAGAAGTCCCCCAATACTTTCATTAATAGTCCGAAACCAATTAGCGCAGCACGGCTCCTAAATAGGGATTAAGCAAAACTGTGCATAGCTTTTACGTATGTTGCGCATTCTTACCAAATCGGCTATAGCTTTTTCCACAAAACTCAGAATGAAGTGATTCTAAAGGCATTTGAAAAGTTACTCATTGATCTATCTATCCACTAACAATCATAATTTTTTGATGGACCAAACATTGCCATTTTATTCATAACCAGACCCCTATTTTGGGTATGTTCACAGCCCTACTGCCTATGATCTCAACCTTTTCTTCGAGTAATTTCCCTCTAAAATGACTTTGTAAAACCACTAACCCATTATTTGTTCCTTATCATCACCTCATAAAGTGATGTCACTCAAATTTACTCCATAATCATCTTCATCTAATTTTCAGTTCTTCTCTTTACAAAAACACTTAAAACACATCTATAATCTCACTTACTTGCACAAATGTACAAAATAATATCTTTGAATCAATTGAAGAGATTTTTCATAATCCACCCTTTTTGGAAAAATCACCTCAAGGCATTATCCAAGTTGAACAACACATCCAAATTTCATTTTCCATCCAATTATATGCAATCAACATATTTGAACCAAAAATAAGCTTATCCATGCATGATCATTAAAACCCCAGCTTATGGCCAACTTGTACTTGCACTTGAACTCATCTAAAATCAACATAAACGTCATGATATCCATAACTAAATCCAAAGAACAAAATATCAAGTACAAAACAATCTAAATCCATCACTTCAAACCTAAGCCTACATGATCATGAATAACCTCAACTCTTGTATGCTTTCAAGCTTAACCAACAATTAAAGCATCAAAATAATTCTTATTTATATTAAGATTACCTTATCAACAATCAAAATCAACATAAATAAGAATCAAAATGAAAAATCAACAAGGAGAGTGTTAGGACTTACTCACTTTGAGCTTGAAAAGGAGATGTGAGTGGTGTTTGAAGCATGTGGGGAGGTGGCTAGTGGCTGGGGGGCATTGGAGGTGGTGAATGTCAGTCCTGGCGGGTGGCAGAACTAGCGCAACATAGCGAAAACGCAGCAGGCAACAAGTTGGCCGTGGGGGAGGAGGAGGAGGAGAGAGAATGGGCTTGATATTTTGTGATTTTACTTGGTTAAGAAGTGATTTTAATCTCTCAGAGTTTGCTTCACTGAGCTTTATCCTTCAAAATGCATCTTTTTTCTAATGATAATTAGCAAAATTGAGGATAATTAGCTAATCAAATGGGTAGTAACTTGTTGGGACAAAATTGGGCCTAAATAAATTTTGGCTTGAAAGAAAATACACTTTACGCGATTGAATTTTTCGTAGCTCGAAATTATTTTTTGTGAAGTTATGAAAAATAATTGGGAATTTAGACAATGATATAATGTTCTTCGATGGTGTTGGACGATAATGCTCCCAAAGTTTAACTTAGACGTTGATGCACCATGTAATTGGCCTATTTACTATTTATATATCAAGACAGAGTTTGAATGTGTTTTCATCAATATAATGCAACAATTTCCAATTGGTTTACAATTGCATATGTTTCAAAATCAAGAATTTATGAGTGCATGCGATTACATATATTGAATATGCACTTACATTACCAACTAAAAACACATTCAAAATTAGTCTTAGTATAAAAACAGTAAATAGGCCCATAGTATGGTGCACAGACATCCAAACCCAAAGGCTAGAGTATTATTGTTCAATGTCCCGAAGTACAGTATATTATCATCCAATTTTCTAAAATAACTTAATCTCTTAAACCACAATTATCGGGGCCTGCTATCGATCTTCCTAAAATTTTACGATAACAAAAAAACTCGAATTGCAAAGCAAGCCCAAAATGAATTTTTCCAAACCAAAATGATTAAATGCAATAATAAAATAAAAGGAAATTAATAATATGGCTTAATTAAATAAATAAATATGATTTAGGTCGGGCTATTACAATCTTCTCCCCTGAAATTAGTTCATCCTAGAGACTTAAGAACGTCTCCATAACATGCAAGATTACCTCAAATAGGCGTGGGTACTTGGCTTTCTTTTCTTCCTTGGATTCCCAAGTGCCTTCTGAGGAGGTATGATTCGATCAAAGCAGTTTAAACTAAGGATATAGGCTTGTTGTGTAGGTGCATAATCCTGCGATCTAGTATCTGTACTAGATGTTCTTCGTACAGTATATCCCCAGTGAACTTAATGTGCTATGTTACGATCGTACGGTAATGATCTTGGACATACTTCTTGAGTTGTGAGACATGAAACACGTTATGTACGTGTTCCAGTTTCACAGGTAAATCTAGTCGGTAAGCCATGAGAGTCAACTTTTTAGTAATTTCATATGGCCCAACATATCTGGGGCTCAGTTTGCCTCGTGCTCCAAATCTCCTGATACCCTTAGTTGGTGAAGCTTTCGAAAAGACCTTATCGCCTATCTGAAACTCTGGAGGCCTTCTTCTTTTATTAGCGTAACTCTTCTGTCCGCTCTAGGTAACCCAAATATGCTCTCAAATCTTCTTTATTATTTTAGTGGTTTCTTGAATTAGTTCTAGGCCCAAAGTCAACACCCCATCTAGATCACTCCAGTACAAAGGGGTTCTGCATTTTCTCTCATATAAAGCCACAAACAGGGCTATTTTAATGGTGGATTGGTAATTATTATTGTCAGAAAACTCCACCAATGGTAAGTTATCCTCCAATTTCCTTGGCTCTTAACATATCCTCCAGAATTTGATTTACACTCTCTGTTTGCCCATCTGTTTCAGGATGATAAGAGCTGCCAAAGTTCAGTTTGGTTCCAAAGGCTCTTTAAAGTGTTTGACAAAAATAGGCTTGAAATCTTTTGTCTCTATCAGGCACTATATCTGAGGGAATCCCATGTAGTTGAACTATTTCCTTAACATACAGTTGGGCTAGTCTTTCAAGTCCCCAAGTATCCCAAATTGGAAGAAAATGAGCTTATTTAGTGAGTCGATCAACTATTACCCAAATAACATTCTTCTTTGAAGCAGACAGAGAT
Organism: Carnegiea gigantea; assembly: GCA_029747015.1. NCBI lineage: Eukaryota > Viridiplantae > Streptophyta > Magnoliopsida > Caryophyllales > Cactaceae > Carnegiea > Carnegiea gigantea. The sequence goes on from JAKOGI010001505.1 coordinate 78,099, forward strand.
AATCCCATGAAGAAGTCCATTGAGATGGAGTCCCACTTCCAAGCGGGAATTTCTAAAGGTCATAGTTCACTCACGGGATGTTGATGCTCAGCTTTAATATTTTGGCAAATCAGATGTTTGTCGACATACTCTGCAATCCCTTTCTTCATGTTATTTCACCAAAAGTATCGTCTCAGGTCGCTGTACATCTTGGTGCCCCCTTAATGCACCGAGTATCGAGTGTTACGAGCCTCTCTAAGATCTTCTTCCTTACTTCCTTATTTTTGGGTGCACACAGGTGATTCTGGAATTGTAAGGTCCCATCTTCTTACATTACAAAACCAGGCAACTTACCTTTCTTAAGATTTTGCTTTATTCTTTGGAGCTTAGAATCACTTTCTTGGTTCAATCATATTTCCTCCATTATGGACGGAATTAAGGTAAGTGTTGACAACTAAACACTAGCTTGCCCATTGTTAAGTCATAAATTATGCATTGTTTTAATAATTATTTTGATTATATTATATACATTATTTCATCTAATTTACTTTATTTTATATATTTTTTAGATTAAGCGTTAATAAAATAAAGAGGAGAAGAGAAGAAGTCAAAGTTCGGATTTTTCATGCTAAGTTATCAAGTCTGTCCAAAAATAATGATTTATGGAAAAATATTATTTCCATAATGATTTATTTAGGCTAGGGATACAAAATTATTACTCCTAATTGAAGAGAAATTAGAAGACTTGGAAGACAATGAGTCTAAGGAGGAAAACCCTAGGAGAATAATATTATAAAAAATCTCACCATCTCTCAGCATAAACTCACGCCTCACCATTCATCTCTAACGCTTAGCCTCTTCATGCAGCATCTTCATCAGAACTCATCCTCTCTATCATGCATCACACTCACCTCCATCATATTTCTTCTTCATCACCACATTCATCTTCATCCCTATCATATATCACAAGCAGCATCTCACGCCACCGTCAACACATTCACGCATCATCTTCTCCATCCAACTGTACAACCCACGCCTAACCCCCTATCTCCACCTCCTCATCTCCACATATCATCATCATCTTCAATCACCATCATCACCGACCTTCATCTCAAGGTCAAGTATATTAATCTATTTCTATTTTTTTATTTTATTTTAATTTATTTGTTTTTTTTAAAGTTGAGTTTAGTGTTAAACGTGAAATCTTTGGTTAATTGTTGGGATTCTATTTTTGATATGAGGGAGTAATTTCCGTGTGCTTAGTATAATCTATTTGAAACCATGCTAAATTAATTATTTTGAAACAAGTTTTATGCTTTATTGCCTACTTAATTTTTATTCATGATTCTATAACAATTAGTATTTATCATTTGTGATATTCACGTTAGATTAATTAGAATGCATGCTAATTAGTTTAACATGAATTCATATGATAGTTTAAAAGGCTTTAATACGTAAACACTATAGTCTTTTAGGCATAAGTATTATCCTAATTAATCATGGATGGCTTAAACTCTTCTCCTTTGATTAGATAATCATTATAGATCTTTGTTAAATAAATTTGCTGGTAAATTGGTTACAAGGCATTAGATGATATTTTTCTAATACCTAATGCTCTAGTTTGATTAAATTCTTGCGCTGGTGTTAGGGTTATCAAAACTAGTAGGGTTTATATTAAGGCTGGACCTAAATAAACAAAAATATAAGATAAAACGGGGAAGATCCCCTGGGTGTCTTCTACAGTCTAACTCATAGATAAATCAATTTAAGTGTTGATAGTAAATATTAATTTGCATGGTGGATATATATTATGCTAAGTATTTTTCATAAATTTGGTATCGTTCATAATTATTTCTTACTGTTTAGTTAATTTCTCTAGTTTTTCAATTTTTATTCTTCAATTTATAAGCTTTAATGTAACTTTTGTATGCCCCCCAAAAGAATAGTCTTTTTAGGAACGTCTTGGTAATGTTAGATCAGTTAGAATTTGATTTTTAGTGTGATTATAATTTTTAGATTTAATTTTTATTCTGTTTTGACATTTATTTACCTGTTTGTTAGAAATTAGGTTAAAAATAGTTCCTTTTGTATTTTTTCATGTTTTAATTCCTTTTAAGGGTTATACTGTTTAATTTCGGAATTTTTGGAAATTATTTGATAATTTTTCAAAATTATTTCGTGAATTGAATACGTGCAGGTTTTCACTTTAATAATTCTGAAACAATTCGTTTTTAATTTTTATTTTATCTTTTTAAGGTTTTATTTAGTCCATAAAATTATATACTAAAATTTGGGCACTTTGTTTATTTATTTTCATATTTATATTAGTGCAGTTTATTATTTCTTTATTTTTAGACTTTATTTTCTTCTTTAATTTTCTGTAGTTAATTTACTTTTTTACTTTTTCTGAATTTAATTACATATAATTTTGGAGATATAAAATTATAAACTTACAGAATATTAATTTAGATTACTTTTTGTGATTTTTAATATTAATTTTCTACCTGTTTTTTTCTGCTTTAATTTTCAGTCTAATACTGTGTGATTATTTCTGTTTTTATTTTTCAGAATATTTAGGATAGCTATTTACTATTTTTACTTCCAAAATTAAATTTATAATATTTAGGGGCAATATTAATAATTTGTTTAGATTTTTACTTGTTTAATTTGATTTGTTTTAGTGTTATAAAGAGAAAGTAAAATAAATTAAAGTAGTAAAATAAATTAGACTCAAACTAGCTTACTATCAAAATCTTTCCTCGTGGAATCGATCCCTACTTTTCTCTGCTATAAATCTTATTTATAAATCAAATTAGTGGTTTAATTTGTAGCTCTATGACAAGCTCTACAAATTTTGACGCCGTTGCTGGGGAAAGAAAATAAAATCGTTAGTTTACTTCTATTTAATTTTACTGCTTTTATTGTTTTGTTTTAACTCTCATATTTTATTTTTGTAGCTTGTTTTAGTTTATGGGATTAAGGAGTGGTTGCATGATCAAAGAGAAAAAGAAGCAAACGTTTGAGGTGATTGAAAGTAAAGTAAGTGACTTTAAACCAGTAAGCTCCGAATCGGTAAGTTGTGAAGTTTCTAAAGTTGAGATGGCTACTTTACGTGAACTTGCTGCACCTAATTTGAAAATTCAACCTTTGTCTATTACTTACCCTGTATTAGGCCAACCACTAACATTAAACTCTGGATTTTTAAACTTACTGCCTAAGTTTCATGGTTTGCCTGGTGAGGACCTATGTCGCCATATTAATGAATTTATTATTACATGTTTGACCATGCAACCTGAGGGTATCACCCACAACCAAATTAGGTTGAGAGACTTTCCTTTTCACTTCAGGATAAGGCCAAAGATTGATTATATTACTTACCTCCTGCAACATTCACTACATGGACCTAAGTTCGTGAAGCATTTTTGGAAAAAAATTTTCCCACATCTAGAATTGGATTCATTAGGAAAAAAAAATAAGTGGAATTAAACAAATAAATGGGGAAACTTTCCATCAGTATTGAGAATATTTTAGTAAATTATGTGCTAGTTGTCCCCAACATCAAATTTTTGAACAATTGTTGATTCAATATTTCTATGAAGATTTATTACCTATAGATAGAAATATGGTGGATGCTGCTAGTGGGAGAGCTTTAGTTAATAAGACTCTAGCTCAGGCTAGGGAATTACTTAATATCATGGCACAAAATACTCAACAATTTGGAATTAGGGAACCCTAGTTTAGGAGGGTTAATAAGCTTAGCTCAAGTCTATCTGTAGAGACCCAGTTGTCTCCGATCACTGTTATGCTAAACAAACTCGTCACTGGAGGAGTTCAGAAAGCAGTGGTGTGTGGTACTTGCTGCTTAGAGGGACATGCTACTGATTTGTGCCCTGTACTTCAAGAAAGTGATGTGAATGCTATGTTTTCTAACCAAGGCCAAAAGAAGTATAACCTCCAACACTTATAATGAAGGATGGAGAGACCACCCTAACCTTAGGCATGGATCTAGGAACAACCCCCTAGGTTTTGACCAACCATCACGTCAACCCTGCTTAGGATAGAATAAATTTCCTTTTAGAGTAAGTCATAAAAAAGATGGATGACTAGAAAAAAGAAGTTGACATTAGGTTTCAGAATATAGAGATGGCTCTTAAATAGGCCCAGGAGAGACAGACTGCTACTGATACCATAGTCAGCAACCTCCAGGCCTAAATGCAACATAGGTTACCATCTCAACCATTCTAGAATCCGAAAGAAAATGTGAGTTCCATGACATTTAGGAGTGGGAAAGAGTTGAAGGAACCTATGAAGAATAGAGAGGTAGAGCATGAAATAGAGGTCAACAAACCTGAACCTAACCAAGACTAAGACACTACCTCTAACGTTAAGGAAGTAGGTGAGGATAAGAAGGAACGTTACAAGCCATTACCACCTTTTCCTAGTAGACTGAGAGGGAAAACCCCTAAGGTAGATGAGGCAAGCCAAGAAATCCTAGAAACATTTAGGAAGGTAGAGATTAACATTCCTCTCCTAGATTCCATAAAGCAGATGCCTTGTTATGCCAAGTTCCTTAAAGACTATTGTACTGCAAAATAAAAAGGTAAGTGTGGGGGAAACCGTGTTTGCTATTTTAAAAAGAAGCTTCCCCCCAAATGTAAGGACCTAGGTGTATTCTCTATTCCTTGTAAAATTGAAAACCTCTCCTTTGATAAAGCTATGCTTGATTTAGGAGCTTCCATCAATATGATGCCTAGGTCCATTTAGGATAAATTACACTTAGGGGAGTTAAAGAAAACTGATTTAATTATTCAGTTAGCTGGTAGGAGTCATGCATGCCCAGATGGAGTTTTAGAAGACATCTTAGTATAAGTCAATGAGCTTGTTTTTCCTGCTTACTTTTATGTATTGGACATGGGTGATGCATGTCATGATGTTCCCATATTGCTTGGTAGACCATTTCTTAAAACATCTAGGATAAAAATAGATTTATATTCAAGAACACTCACTATGGAATTTGATGGTGAAATTATTAAGTTCAATATTTTTTATGCTGTGAGATTTCCTGCTGACGTGAATTATCTGTGTGCACTTGATGTGATGGATGAATTATCCCAAGATGTTTATGAACTGTCACATGATGATAAATTGTCAACTGTACTTACATAAGTTTTGGATTAGTTTATGTTTCATAATGTGCCTTACCATATTAATGATGAGTTAGTAGGTAGCATAAAGTCTTTGTTGCAATTGCATGTAATTAACAGACCTAGGAAGCTAGAATTGCCTGAAAGTCACACGAAAATGCTACCCTTTCGCATTTCACCCCCTAAGCTAGAACAAAAACTATTGCCTAAAAATCTTAAGTATGCTTATTAGGGATGATGAGACCTTACCTGTTACAGCCTCTAATGCACTTACATCTGAATAAGAGGATAAACTTATTAGGGTGCTTAGAGGACATAGTGAAGCATTAGGGTGGACTTTAGTAGACCTTAAAGGACTTAATCCCACATTATGTTCACATAAAATCACATTAGAATCAGATGCTAAGCCTAAGAAAGACCCTCGACGAAGGCTAAATCCACACATAATAGAGGTAGTTCAAAAAGAAATTCTAAAGTGGTTTGGATGCTAGAGTAATATACCCAATCACTGATTCTGAGTGGGTTAGTCTTATCCATGCAGTTCCTTAAAAGGAGGGAACCACAGTAGTGCAGAAACAAGGAAGGTGAGTGAATATCTACTAGAGTCCAAAGTAGTTGGAGAGTGTGCATTGACTATAGGAAGCTTAACAAGACCACATAGAAGGACCATTTTTCATTGGCCTTTATAGACCAGATGTTAGAGAGATTAGCTGGGAGGTCACATTTTTGCTTTCTAAATGGCTATTCAGGTCCCTATAGCTCCTAAGGATCAGGAAAAGACCACTTTTACTTGTTCTTTTGGCACCTATGCTTTTAGAAGGATGCCTTTTGGTCTATGTAATGCTCCTGCTACATTTCAAAGATGTATGATGAGTATCTTTTCTTATTTTATCACCAAAATTATGGAAGTTTTCACATATGATTTTACTGTACATGGTGATTCATTTGATAAGTGATTGCATCATCTTACAGTAGTACTTAAGCATTGTATTGAGACTAATTTAGTACTTAATTTTGGAAAGTGTCATTTTATGGTAGAGCATGGGGTAATACTAGGTCGTGTAGTGTCATTTAAGGGCTTAGAGATTAACAAGGCTAAAGTGGAAATCATTCAATGTTTGCCCTATCCACAGTGTGTCAAGGAGGTGAGGTCATTTCTAGGTCATGTTGGGTTTTATAGGAGATTTATCAAGAATTTTTCTAAGATTGCCTCTCCTTTATGTGTTTTACTTGCAAAAGATGCTGTATTTGATTTTATTAAGGACACTAAGAGAGCTTTCAACCAATTGAAGTTGAAATTGACCACCACTCCTATAGAACAACCCCCAACTGGGCCTTACCTTTTGAACTGATGTGTGATGCTAGTGAGAAGGCAGTAGGGGCAGTCTTAGGTCAAAGAGTAGGGAAGGTATCTCATGTGATTTATTATGCGTCCAGAACTCTTGACCCAGCACAATGTAACTACATTACTACAGAAAATGAAATGTGTGCTGTTGTTTTTGCTCTAGAAAAGTTTTATCCTAATCTGTTGGGTGTTAAAGTTATTGTTTATATTGATCATTCTACTATTAAATACCTGTTAAGTAAGAATAACTCAAAACCTAGATTGATTACATGGGTCTTACTACTATAAAAATTTCAACTGGAGATTAAAGATAAACCAGGAGCTAAAAATTTAGCAGCTGACCATCTAAGTGGGCTAGACAATGAGGAGAATGGGAATCCATTGCGTGATTGTTTCCCTGATGAGCCTTTATATGCTATCACTGATATGCTACCTTGGTATGCTGATATGGTTAATTATATAGTAACCAGAACCTTTCCTATAGACTTTTCTAGATCCCAAGTGGAGAAGATAAGAGCTCAATCTAAATATTATATTTGGGATGAACCATATTTATGAAAATTTTGTGCAGATCAAATTATAAGGCGTTGTGTAGATGACAATGAATTCCATTCAATTTTAACTTTTTATCACTCTTCTGAAAGTGGGAGATATTTTGGACCTAAAAGAACGACACATAAAGTTCTTGAATGTGGATTTTATTGGCCTACTATTTTAGGGATGCTTATGGATTTTGTAAAAGATGTGAAGCATGCTAGAAGATAGGAAATTTATCAGGAATATATCAAATGCCTCTATGTAATGTGTATGTTTGTGAGATTTTTGATGTATGGGGTATTGATTTTGTGGGACCTTTTCCCCCTTCTTTTGGTTTTACTTACATTCTTATGCTTGTTGACTAGCTATCTAAGTGGATTGAAGCTGTGGCTACTCGAGCTGATGATGCTAAAACTGTGATGAAACATGTTAAATCTCTCATTCTACATAGATATGAAGTTTGTAAAGCAATCATCAATGATAGAAGAACACATTTTTGTAATAGAACCTTAGGTGTCTTGCTAGCCAAATATCATGTAACTCATAAGGTGTCTACTGGATATTATCTCCAAACCAATGGCCAAGCTGAAATCTCTAATAAAAAGATTAAGGGCACATTAGAAAAGGTTGTTAGACCAGATAAGAAAGATTAGAGTCTTAGGTTAGATGAAGCTCTTTGGGCATATAGGACTGCATATAAAACACCTATAGGTATGTCATCTTATAGGTTAGTTTTTGGTAAAGCCTATCATCTCCCTGTAGAACTAGAGCATAAATCATATTGGGCTATAAAGTAGTGTAGTCTAGACTATGACGTAGTAGGAAAGGAGCGTAAGTTGCAATTGTAGGAATTAGAAGAGATTCATCTGGAAGGATATGATAATTCAGTTATCTACAAAGGTAAAGTCAAAACTTTTCACGATGCTAAGCTTAGTAGGAAAGAATTTCAGGTGTGTGAAAAGGTGTTATTATTCAATTCAAACTTGAGACTCTATCCTGGTAAGTTAAACTCTAGATGGCTAGGATGTTTTATGATAGTAAAGACTTATCCATATGGTGCAGTTGAGATTAAATCCTTTGCTAGTAACAAAATTTTCAAGGTAAATGGTCACAGGCTAAAGCACTTTTACGAAGGAGTTCAAAAATGCTTAGTGGAGGAGATCCGACTAGAGGATCCATGAGCTCAGCAACGTCGAGCCAATGACAGTAACAAAGGCCCTGGTTCGGAGGCAACCCAATGTTTTTTTTAAGATAAGTATACATTTAATTTTACTTTTATCTTCATTATTTCTATCTTTTTGCATGCATCAGGGACAATGCATGAATTAAGTCTGAGGGGTGCATCCAGCATTTAATTCATGTAGTATTTATTCTTGAAAAAAAAAAAAAACACTAATTCTCTTAATTAGGAGTGACAATCCCAATTACCGGAGTATTACTGCCATCCCAAAAAGGACAAGGGTTAAAGCAATTACACTAGAGATATTATAGTTGAGCATAATTCAAGCCTATAAACGATTAACATCATACACAATCATACATGTGTAGGTCATAACAAACACAGGGATTATACATCATAATAGGAAATTCACCATTGTTGTTACAGTTCCAGCCATAAGATAACTCAAAATATATCTCCAAAAACATAAGTGCAATACACCAATAATAATTTGACCAAGGTCCCTTGCTCACATATCATCCTCCGTAGGTTTGCTAGCATGGGGGTGGTTTACTGAGCACTTGCCTAAAACAAAACATAGCAAACCTTTTGAAATGTGAGCCGAAGCTCAGTACATGAATTCCTATATTGTTAAATAATCATTGAAAAAATGATTAGCCCACTTTACCTTTCATTTTAATTTAAAATACAGAATGAGATAAATTTAAAATTGCATTGCTAGTTATTATATCGTATTGAACCCTTAAGAACTAGTACGATTTATAGATAAGTGTACACTTGCTGAGCCGATCGGGGAACCTGACCTAAGGCCACATGGGTAACTAATGGGTGGATGTTCTAAAGTTGATAACTGATGCGGTCACTAGTTGTGCGAGAAGCCACTGATTAAACTGATTCATTGACGTACTTATCAAAACAGTATAATTTTGAAAAATATGTTATGATTTCTAAAGATACAGACAATGAATATACTTAGGATTCTTAATAAAATCTCAATGAATAGTATTTATGCACAAGAGTGGGAAGAAAAGATAGATTAGGCCCTAGTTCTGTTTAAAATTGTCATTATAGGTACATGCAGTCAGCAAATAAACTTATTCTCATAACTAATAACTTTAGTAGAATTTGTTAATTTACTAAATATTATTCAGAATCCAATGAATAGATATAAGATAGGTTAAACTAAGATATTACAAACTATATAAACTATGGAAAATTAGTTTAGGTCAAGGTAATATAATATAATTCAAAGTAAAATAAATCAAGGCAAATAATTTGGGTTGTAAGGCAAAGGCGTGATAGAAGTAAAAGAAAATAATTCAAAACTTACACTCCCGAGCACAAATTGAGTCCTAAAACCCCAACATGGAAAGCTTAAGAAGTCCCGCAATACTTTCATTTACAGTGCGAAACCTAGTTATCACAACATGGCTCCTAAATTTGGCTTAAACAAAACTGTGCATAGCTTCCACATATGTTGCGCAGTCTTAGCAAATCGGCTATAGCTTTTTCCACAAACCTCAGAATGAAGTGATTCTAAAAGCATTTGAAAAATAACTCATTGATCTATCTATCCACTAACAATCACAATTTTTTGATGGACTAAACATTATCATTTTATTCGTAAAGGGACCCCTATTTTGGGTATCTTCACAGCCGTACTGCCCACGCTCTCAACCTTTTCTTTGAGTAATTTCCCTCTAAAATCACTCCATAAAATTACTAACCTATTATTTGTTTCTTAGCATCACCTCATAAAGTGATGTCACTCAAATTTACTCCATAATCATCTTCATCTAATTTTCAATTCTTCTCTTTACAAAAACACTTAAAACACAACCATAATCTCACTTGCTTGCACAAATGCACAAAATCATCTCTTTTAATCAATTGAAGAGATTTTTCATAATCCACCCTATTTGGAAAAATCACCTCAAGGCATTATCCAAGTCAAACAACGCATCCAGATTTCATTTTCCATCCAATTATATACAATCAACATATTTGAAGCTAAAAATAAGCTTATCCATGCATGATCATTAAAACCCTAGCTTATGACCAACTTGTACTTGCACTTGAACTCATTGAAAATCAACATAAGCATCATGATATCCATAACTAAATCCAAAGAACAAAATATCAAGTACAAAACAATTCAAATCCATCACTTCAAACTTAAGCCTGCATGATCATGAATAACCTCAACTCTTGCCTGCTCTCAAGCTTAACCAACAATTAAAACATCAAAATAATTCTTATTTATATCAAGATTACCTTATCAACAATCAAAATCAACATAAATAAGAATCAAAATGAAAAATCAACAAGGAGAGTGTTAGGGTTTACTCACTTTGAGCTTGAAACGGCAAGGTGAGTGATGTTTGAAGGGTGTAGAAAGGTGGCTAGTGGTAGGGGGTGTTGGAGGTGGTGAACGTCAGTCCTGGACGGCGACAGAACTAGCGACATAGCAGAAACACAGCAGGCAGGAAGCTGGCCGTGGGAGACGAGGAGGAGGAGAGAGAATGGGCTTGATATTTTGTAATTTTACTTGGTTATAAAGTGATTTTAATCTCTTAGAGTTTGCTTGGCGGAGCTTTATCCTTCAAAATGCATTTTTTTTCTAATGATAATCAGCATAATTGAAGATAATTAGCTAACCAAATGGGTGGTAATTTGTTAGGCCAAAATTGGGCCTAAATGAATTTGGACTCGAAAGAAAATACACTTTATGCAATTGAATTTTTCGTTGCTCGAAATTATTTTTTGTGAAGTTATGAAAAATAATTGGGAATTTAGACAATGATATAATATACTTTGAGAGTGTTGGACAATAATGCTCCCATTTTAACTTAGATGTTTGTGCACCATGTAATTGGCCTCTTTACTGTTTATATATCAAGACAGAGTTTGAATGTGTTTCTATCAATATAATGCAACAATTTCACAATGATTTTCAATTGCATATGTTTAAAATTCAACAATTTCCAAGTGTATGCTATTACATATGTTGAATATCCACTTACATTGCTAAGTAAAAATATGTTCAAAATCGATCTTAGTATAAAAACAGTAAATAGGCCCATAGTGTGGTGCACAGACATCCAAACCCAAAGGTTAGAGGATTATTGTCCAATGCGCCGAAGTATAGTATATTGTCATCCAGTTTCCTAAAATAATCTAATCTCTTAAACCACAATTATAGGGGCCTGCTATCGATCTTCCTAAAATTTTACAATAACAAAAAAACCTGAATTGCAAAGCAGGCTCAAAATGAATTTTTCCAAATCAGAATGATTAAATGCAATAATAAAATAAAAGGAAATGAATAACATGGCTTAATTAAATAAATAAATATGATTTAGGTTCGGGCTATTACAATCTTCCCCTCTTCAATTGTTTCATCCTAGAAACTTAAGAACACTTCCATAGCATGCAAGATTACCTCAGATAAGCGTGGGTACTTGGCTTTCTTTTCTTCCTTGGATTCCCAAGTGCCTTCTGAGGAGGTATGATTCGATCCAAGCAGTTTAAACTAAGGACATAGGCTTGTTATGCAGGTGCATAATCCTGCAATCTAGTATCTGTACTGGATGTTCTTCGTACACTACATCCCCAGTGAACTTAATATGCTCGGTTACGATTGTACGGTAATGATCTTGGATGTACTTCTTGAGTTGTGAGACATGAAACACGTTATGTATGTTTTCCAGTTGCACAGGTAGATCTAGTCGGCAAGTCATGAGAGTCAACATTTCAGTAATTTCATATGGCCCAACATATCTAGGGCTCAGTTTTCCTCGTGCTCCAAATCTCCTGATACCCTTAGTTGGCGAAGCTTTCAGAAAGACCTTATTGCCTATCTGAAACTCTGAATGCCTTCTTCCTTTATTAACGTAACTCTTCTGTCGACTCTGGGTAACTCGAATATGCTCTCGAATCTTCTTTATTATTTCAGTGGTTTCTTGAATCAGTTCTGGGCCCAAACTTAACACCCCATCTAGATCACTCCAGCATAAAGGGGTTATGCATTTTCTCTCATATAAAGCCACAAACGGAGTTATTTTAATGGTGTCTTGCTAACTATTATTGTAAGAAAACTCCACCAATGGTAAGTTATCGTCCTATTTCCTTGGCTCTTAACATATCCTTTAGAATTTGATTTACACTCTCTGTTTGCCCATCTGTTTCACGATGATAAGAGCTACCAACGTTCAATTTGGTTCCAAAGGCTCTTCAAAGCCTTTAACAAAAATAAGCTTGAAATCTCTAATCTCTATCAAACACTATATCTGAGGGAATCCCATGTAGTTGAACTATTTCCTTAACATACGGCTGGGCTAGTCTTTTAACTCCCTAAGTATCCCGAATTGGCAGAAAATGAGCTGATTTAGTAAGTCGATTAACTATTACCTAAATGACATTCTTCTTTGAAGCAGACAGAGGTAATCCCATGGCAAAGTCCATTGAGATGTAGTACCACTTCCAAGCGGGAATTTCTAAAGGTCATAGTTCACTCACGGGACGTTGATACTCAGCTTTAATATTTTAGCAAATTAGACGTTTGTCGACATACCTTGCAATCCCTTTCTTCACATTATTTCACCAAAAGTACCGCCTCAGGTCTTTGTACATCTTAGTACCTCCTTAATGCACCGAGTATCGAGTGGTGTGAGCCTCCTCTAAGATCTTCTTCCTTACATCCTTATTTTTGGGTACACACAGGTGGTTCTGGAATTGCAAGGCCCCATCTTCTTGTATTACAAAGCTAGGCGACTTGCCTTTCTCAAGATTTTGTTTCATTCTTTGGAGCTCAGGATCACTTTCTTGGCTCACTCGTCTTTCCTCCGTTATAGACGGAATTAAGGTAACTGTTTATAACTGAATACTTGCTTGCCCATTGTTATATCATAAATCATGCATTGTTTTAATAATTATTTTGATTATATTATGTATATTATTTCGTTTAATTTACTCTATTTTATATATTTTTTAGGTTAAGCGTTAATAAAATAAAGAGGAGAAGAGAAGACTTCGAAGTTCGGATTTTACACACTAAGTTATCAAGTCGGTCCAAAAATAATGACTTATGGAAAAATATTATTTCCATAATGATTTATTTGGTCTAGGGTTACAAAACTATTACTCCTAATTGAAGAGAAATTAGAAAACTTGGAAGAGAAGGAGTCCGAGGAGGAAAACCTTAGGAGAATAATATTATAAAAAATCTCACCATCTCTTGGCATAAACTCACACCTCACCATTCACCTCCAACGCTTAGCCTCTTCATGCAGCATCTTCATCAGAACTCATCCTTTCCATCATGCATCTCACTCACCTCCATCATATTTCTTCTCCATCACCACAATCATCTTCACCCCCATCATATATCACAAGTAGCATCTCACGCCACCCTCAACACATTCACACATCATCTTCTCCATCCAACTCTACATCTCATGCCTAACCCGCCTATCTCCACTTCCTCAGCTCCATTTTCACTACATATCATCATTCATCTTCAATCACCATCATCACCTACCTAGATCTCAAGGCCAAGTAGTACTAATCTATTGCTATTGCTTTTATTTTATTTTATTTTACTTTATTTTTTTTTAAGTTTAGTTTAGTGTTAAACATGAAATCTTTGGTTAATTATTGGGATTTTATTTTTAATATGAGTGAATAATTTCTATGTACTTAGTATAATCTATTTTAAACCATGCTAAATTAATTATTTTGAAACAAGTTTTATGCTTTATTGTCTACTTAATTTTTATTCATGATTCTATAACCATTACTATTTATTGTTTATGATATTCACGTTAGATTAATTAGAATAGATGCTAATTAGTTTAATACGATTTCATATGATAGTTTAAAAGGCTTTAGTACATAAACGTTAAAGTCTTTTGGGCATAAGTATCATCCTAATTGATCATGGATAGCTCAAATCCATCTCTTTTAATTAGATAATTATTGTAGATCTCTATCAAATCAATTTGTTGGTAAATTGGTTACAAGACATTAGATGATATTTTTCTAATACTTAATGATCTAGTTTGATTAAATTCTTGCACTGTTGTTAGCGTTATCAACATTAGTAGGGTTTGTATTAAGGTTGGACCTAAATAAACTAAATTATAAGGAAAAGGAGGAAAGATCCCCTAGTGGGTGTCTTCTACAGTCTAACTCATGGATAAATCAATTTGTGTGTTGATGATAAATATTAATTTGCAAGGTGGATATAGATTGTGCTAAGTATTTTTCATAAATTTTGTATCGTTGATAATTATTTCTTGCTTTTTAGTTAATTTCTCTAGTTTTTCAATTTTTATTCTTCAATTTATAAGTTTTAATATAAATCTTGTCTACCCCACCCCAAAAAAGTAGTCTTTTAGGAATGTTTTGGCAATATTAGATCAGTTAGATTTTGATTTTTTGTGTGATTATAATTTTCAGATTTAATTTCTATTCTGCTTTGCCATTTATCTACCAGTTTGTTAGAAATTAGGTTAAAAATAGTTTCTTTTGTTTTTTTTTGTATTTTCATCCAGTTTAGGGGTTATACAGTATTCTAGTTTTCTGGTATTTAATTTCGGAAATTTTGGAAGTTATTTGATAATTTTTCAGAACCATTTCGTGAATTGAATACATGCAGATTTTTACTTTAATAATTCTTAAAAAATTCGTTTTTAATTTTTATTTTATATTTTTTAGGTTTTATTTGGTCTAGAAAAATATGTACTAAAATTTGGGCACTTTTGTTATTTATTTTTGTATTTATATTATTGCAGTTTATTATTTCTCTATTTTCAGATTTTATTTTCTATTTTAATTTTCTGTAGTTAGTTTTCTATTTTAATTTTTCTGAATTTATTACATATAATTTTGGAGATATAAAATTATAAACTTTTAGAATATTAATTTAGACTACGTTTTGTGATTTTTAATATTAATTTTCTTCTTGTTATTTTCTATTTTAATTTTCAGTCTAATATTGTATGATTATTTTTGTTTCTATTTTTCAGAATAATTAGGATAGCTATTTAATGTTTTTATTTCCAAAATTAAATTTATAATATTTATGGGCAATTTTAATAATTTTTCTAGATTTTAATTTGATTTGTTTTAGTATTAAACAGAGTAAGTAAAATAAATTAAATAGTAAAATTAATTAGACTTAAACTAGCTTGCTATCAAAATCTTTCCTCATAGGATCGATGCCTACTTTCCTATACTATAAATCATATTTATAAATCAAAGCGGTGGTTTAATTTGTGGCTCTACGACAAGCTCTACACCATGCAATACTAATTGAATACCCAATTGCTCAAGCTCTCTTAAGAGGTTCAATTGCGTAATCACTACAGTGTTCAAGCTATCTTATGTCTTCTAGCTCAGGGCATCTGCCACAACATTTGCTTTTCTTAGGTGATACTGAATTTGCAAGTCATAATCTTTAAGTAACTCTGGCCAACGCCTTTGTCTCAAATTGAGCTCTTTTTGAGTGAAGATATACTTCAAGCTTTAATGGTCAGTAAAGATCTTATATGGTACCCCATGTAAATAATGTCTCCAAATTTTCAGTGCGAAAACCATAACTACTAACTTCAGGTCATGGGTAAGGTAATTCTTCTCATAAGACTTGAGCTGTTGGGAGGCATAAGGCACCACTTTCTAATCTCGCATCATAACACATCTGAGACCATTCTTCGAGGCATTGCTGTAGATAGTAATACTCCTCACCTTCTGCTAGTTGGGTTAGGATTGGAGCAATAGTTAATCGCTACCTTAACTCTTTAAATACCCTTTGACACGTCTCTGTCCACTCAAATTTGATGGCTTTCTTCAACATATTAGTCAAACTTAGATGCTACCTTCAAAAAGTCCTTCACTAACCCCCGATAATAGCTAGCTTAGTCCTAGAAACTTCTAATCTCAGTGACATTGGTAGGTCTTAGCCACTCTGTAACTTCTAGGGGGTTAACTTTAATCCCTTCTTTCAAACCTACATGTCCCAAAAATACCATTTCTTCTAACCAAATGCCATATACTTGGTGTTCCCTTAAGATCTGCAACACTGTCCTCAAATGAACAGTATGTTCATTTCTATCCTTGGAGTATATCAAGATATCATCTATGAACATTTCTAAAAACTTGTCTAAATAGGGTTCAAAAGCTCCATTCATGAGATCCATAAAAACGGTAAGGGTGTTGGTCAGGTCAAAGGGCCTCATCGTGAATTCGTAGTGACCATACCTGGTCTTGAACCCCATCTTGGGGATATCTTTAGGTTTAATCCTGAGTTGCTAGTATCCAGACCGTAAGTTAATCTTAAAAAAGACTCCTACTCCTTGCAATTAATCAAATCATCTATTTGATGCAAAGGGTATTTGTTCTTGATGGTAATCTTGTTCAACTCTCTATAATCAATGCATAACCTCAAGGTTCTATCCTTCTTCTTTACAAACAACACTGCCCACCACATGGTGACACGCTTAGTCTGATAAATCTCTTCTATAATAAGTCATCTAGTCGAATCTTTAGTTTTCAAAGCTCAGTTGGAGCTATTTGATATGGGGCTTTAGAGATAGGTTGGACACCAGGGATTAATTCAATCTCAAAATCAATTTCCCTCTGTAGGGGCAGTCATAGTAACTCTTCAGGAAAGACATCTCTAAATTCATAGACTACAGGAATATCTTCTATTTTCTCCTTTGGACTAAGCTTCCATAGCATAACACATGTACCCAGCACACACCTAGCATAACAGCTTACTTGCTTTCATAGTAGAAATTATGGGACATTGTTTTTGCTCTCTTTGCCCATAAAAACTTCTCTCCTACTTCCATTCCTTAAAATGACTTTAAGGTTTTCACTGTCAATTTCGACTTCACAAGTACGTAACCAGTTCATCCTAAGATGATGTCAAAATCTGACAAGTCAAATTGAATCAAGTCTTCAGGGAATGTGACTCCACCAATAGTAATAGGGATAAGTTCATAGGAAATAGGGCATTCAACTATAGAATCATTGGGTAGATTGATTCTGTAATTGGTTGCTAACTTCATATTCTTAGGGTTCAATTGTATGGTAGATCAGATGAATGTAAATGAATGAGTGGCACCTGAGTCAAACAATACACAAAATGGCTTTGAATTTAAAAAGAAAGTTCTAATAACTACCACACCAAAGGTGGTAGATTCCTTCTTGCTAATTACAAATGCCCTTCCTACTACTGCAGGTCTTGGAGGTGGGGGCCCTTGACGAGGTGGGCCTAGGGGTTTTGCTACACCCTTATCCACAGCCTTCAATCTTTGAGGATAGGCAGCAATGTGGTGTTTTGGGCTTCCACACCATAAGCACTTGTTAGTACCCAGTCAGCATTCCAGGGTGGTGTGGTTAGTCCTTTTACACTTCCAACAGGGCTCTAGTGTGCCTCTAGGATGACTCTTAGGAGGAGCAGGAGCAAGCTTCTTCCAATTTACACTCTCACTTGGGGGTCCCCGCTTGATCCCTTTCCTCTTTTATTTTTTAGGTTTAGGGCCCTTAACTCAGTTTTTACTCACTCCACTTCAGCTGCTCGATCATATAACTCCTGGTAAGTCGAGATTGGCTGACCAGCTAGCTGGTTACGAGTGTAGAAAGCTAGATCCTCTTCGAATCTTCTCATCTTCAGTCTTTCAGATGACACATACTCAGGGACAAACCTAGACAGTTCTATGAACTTACTAGTGTACTACAATACAGTCATGCTACCACTCATTTCTAGTTTCATAAATTCCTTCTTCTTTTGCCTTTGAACCACAATTGGATAAAATTTTGTCCTTAGTTCCTCTAGGAATTTACTCCAGGTGAATTCAGGCCCTACGAGCCTACCCTTAACGGTGTTCCTCCAAATATCAGCTTCACTGGTTAGTATGTCCCAATGGTCACTTTCTTCTCTTCTAGAACCTCTACCACTGTAAAAATTCTCTCCGTTCCCCTCACCCATTCGACTAATTCTACTGGGTTATACTTTCCATCGTAAACTCTAGGGTTGCATCATGCTACCCTGTCTAACTAGTTTATCATCTCTATGAGGGTTTTAAGTAGGCACTGGGGGAATCCGTTTCATTAGCTTTGCTAATAAAGTCGGCCAGTTGTTCGGGTTCCCAACGTTATTCACTAAATCAGGGGGACCTAGGGGTAGCTCACTAAAATTTGGTGACTCATTACATAAGGATTGCTCACCTGATCCCTGACCACGGTGCGAGTTGTCACCTGTATGAGTTTACACATTTTTTTACAAAGATTTAGACATTCTGATAATATATTAAATAGAACAATTCAATCACTTGCAGAAAACCAACAGATAAGATACGTAACCTAATAAATATAACTAACAAGATTATCAAAGTAAAAACCCAGGCTTCACTATATCATTCTATAACTGTTTTCTGACATGCATAACTATTTGTTTATGATGGATAAAGGAATATCATAACCAGCTGACTAACTAGTATTTGTCCTTAAACCTATCCTAAACATTGCCTAGCACCCAACCACTAAGTCCACCACATGCCCAAAAAGAAGGCGGGACTAGTGAACACAACTAAAAGGATCTATCTAACTGTACACAATGACATAACCTGCACAAAATATATCTATCCAACTGACTGTGCTGAATATATATAGGGCTCTAAATATAATACATCTAAGAAGTCATCACCAAAGCCAAACGAACGATCCCTAGATAGATCGTAGTCTGGGTTAGACTCGTTCTCAGGCTCTTTACCTGAGTCAAAGCTGGTGCTGGACGCACTGGACTCCTCGTCATCAACCTCAGGATCAATATGATGCTCCTTGAACTCTAGATCCTCCTCTGGATCTTCCTCGAGGTCCTCTATGAGCTTGCCATCAGAGCTACTCATCACTATCTCTGGTGTGTCAGGGATATGCACGACCACGTGAAACTCCTCAGACCCCGATGATGCTGGACTGTCGGGTATCTGAGCAGCACCCGGTAGAGGTGGTGAGGGTCATGCCTGAGCAAGGGAAAGTGGTGCGGGCAAGGGAGGTGCATTGTCTAAAGGAAAAACATACTATACGGTCTCCATCGTCATCTCCCTCTATTCGAACTCCTCTCTGAGCAGTAACTCAGAAGTGATGGTGGCCCAAGGCCCCTGCATTAAAAACCTAGGTCCATCCCATCCTAGGGTCCCGTCATTAAGAAATCATGATAACGGATCCTACACTCAACCCACAGGGCAACCGCAGGTGGGACTACAACAGTCTACACACACGAACTGTAATACTTTGGAACTCAGAAAGGAGTCCAGTATGTGAGCCATCATGCTAGCATGAAGAAGAAAAATGTGGGCAGCCACAGATGTACTCAGCATCATGTTTACTGCATATACATCTAAACAAGGAAAACATAAATGAAGAGCATGTAAGAGATGCACACAGACTTTTCTATTACCATAAATCTCTAACGATATAATAATAACCCTCACTAACCAAGCTTCTCTCCCACATAGGTTTACCCTCCATACTTGATAACCTATCAAGAAAAACGGAAGCTGGCTCTGATACAAAATCTGTAGCACCCCAAAATGGACATGCTACACTATTTGTAGTTTCTGAACTAATTCTCTTGATTAAGAGCGACAATCCCAACTATCAGATTTTTATGGCCGTCCCAAAAGGCCAAGGGTTAAAGCAATTACACTAGAGATATTATAGTTGAGCATAATTCAAGCCCATAAACGATTGACATCATCCAAAATCGTACATGAGTAAGTGATAACAAACATAGGGCTTATACATCGTAATAGGCAATTCACCATTGTTGTTTCAGTTCCAGCTGCAAAACAACTCAAAATACATCTTCAAAAACGTAAGTGCAACACACCAATAATAATTCGACTAAGGTTCTTGCTCACTTATCATCCTCTGTAGGTTTGCTAGCATAGGGGCGGTCTACTGAGCACTTGCCAAAAACAAAACATGGCAAACCTTTTGAAACGTGAGCTGAAACTCAGTACATGCATTCCTGTATTGTTAAATGATCATTGAAACATTGATTGACCCACTTTGCAATTCATTTTAATTTAAAATACGGAATGAGATGAATTTAAAACTACATTACTAGTTATCATCCGGTACTAAACCCTTCAAAACTAATATGATATGTGGATAGTTGCACACTTGCTAAGTTGATCAGGGAACCTGACTTGAGGCCGCGTGGGTAACTAAAGGGTGAATGTTCTAAAGTTGATAACTGATGCGGTCACCAGTTGTGCGACAAGCTATTGATTAAACTAATTCACTGATGTACTTATCAAAACATTGTAATTTTGATAAATATGTTCTGATTTCTAAAGATATAGACAATGAATGTACTTGCTCAATGAATAGTATTTATGCACAAGAGTGGGAAGAAATGATAGATTAGGCCCTGGCTCTCCAAATCATCCTTACAGGTATATGTAGTCAGCAAATGAACTTATTCTCATAACTGATAACTTTAATAGAACTTGTTTACTAAATATTATTCAGAATCCAATGAATAAATATAAGATAGGTTAAACTAAGATGTTACACACTATATAAACTACAGAAATTTAGTTTAGGTCAAGGTAATATAATATAATCCAAGGTAAAATAAATCAAGGCAAATAATTAGAAATAGTTCATAACTTACCCTCCCAACCTCAAATTGAGGCCTAAAACACCAATATGGAAAGCTTAAGAAGTCCAGCAATACTTTCATTTTCAGTGCGAAACCCAATTACCACAATACGACTCCTAAATTGGGCTTAAACAAAACTGTGCATAGCTTCCACGTATGCTGCGCAATCTTAGAAAATCGACTATGACTTTTTCCACAAAACTCAGAATGAAGCGATTCTAAAGGAATTTGAAAAATAACTCATTGATCTGTCTATCCACCAAAAATCATAATTTTTTGAAGGACCAAACATTACCAGTTTATTCGTAAATAGAACCCTATTTTTGGTCTGTTTACAGCCCTACTGCCCATGATCTCTTCAGGTAAGTTCCCTCTAAAACCACTCTGTAAAATCATTGACCTATGATGTGTTCCTTATCATCACCTCATAAAGTGATGTCACTGAAATTTACTTTATAATCATCTTCATCTAATTTTCAATTCTTCTCCTTACAAAAATACTTAAAAAACATCCATAATCTCACTTACTTACACAAATGTACAAAGTAACCTCTTTTAATCAATTGAAGAAATTTTTCATAATCCATTCCTTTTTGGAAAAATAACCCCAAGGCATTATCCAAGTCAAACAACACATCCAAATTTCATTTTCCATCCAATTATATACAATCAACATATTTCAAGCCAAAAATAAGCTTATCCATGCATGATCATTAAAACCCTAGCTTATGATCAACTTGTACTTGCACTTGAACTCATCCAAAATCAACATGAACATCATGATATCCACAACTAAATCCAAGGAACAAAATATCAAGTACAAAACAACCCAAATCCATCCCTTCAAACTTAAGCTTGCATGATCATGAACAACCTCAACCCTTTCACACTTTAAAGCTTAACAAACAATTAAAACATCAAAATAATTCTTATTTCTATAAAGATTACATGGTGAACAATCAAAACCAACATAAATAAGAATCAAAATGAAAAATCAACGAGGAGAGTGTTAGGGTTTACTCACCTTGAGCTTGAAAAGGAAATGTGAGTGATGGTTGAAGGGTGTGGGGAGGTGGCTGGTGGCCAGGGGGTGTTGGAGGTGGCGAACGTCAGTCCTGGAGGGTGGCAAAACTAGTAGCATAGTAGAAACACAGTAGGCAACAAGCTGGCCGTGGGGAAGGAGGAGGAGGATAGAGAATGGGCTTGATATTTTGTGATTTTACTTGGTTGAAAAGTGATCTTAATCTCTCAGAGTTTGCTTAGCTAAGCTTTATCCCTCAAAATTCATCTATTTGCAAATGATAATTAGGCAAAATTGAGGATAATCAGCTAACCAAATAGGTAGTAAGTTGTTAGGCCAAAATCGGGCCTAAATGAATTTGGGCTTGAAAGAAAATACACTTTGCGCGATTGAATCTTTTGTAGCTTGAAATTAAATTTTGTGAAGTTATACAAAATAATTGGGATTTTGGACAATGATATAATATACTTTGAGGGTGTTAGATAATAATGCTCCCAAATTTTAGCTTGGATATCCATGCACCAGGCAATTGGCCCATTTACTGTTTATATACCAAGATAGATTTTGAATTTGTTTTTATCAATGTAATGCAACAATTTCATAATGGTTTGCAATTGCATATGTTTAAAATTCAAGAATTTCTAATTGTGTGCAATTACATATGTTGAATATGCGCTTACATCACCAACTAAAAATACCTTCAAAATTGGTCTTAGTGTAAAACAGTAAATGGGCCCATGGTATGGTGCACAAACGTCCAAACCCAAATATTAGAGTATTATTATCCAATACCCCAAAGTATAGTCCATTATCATCTAATATTCTAAAATAATTTAATCTTTTAAACCACAATTATCAAGTCCTACTATCAATCTTCCTAAAATTTTATGATAACAAAAAACCTGAATTACAAAGTAGGCCCAAAATGAATTTTTTCAAACCAGAATGATTAAATGCGATAACAAAATGGAAGGAAATTAATAACATCCCTTAAATTAAATAAATAAACATGATTTAGGGTCGGACTATTATAATTTTTCCCCCTTAAAATATTTCATCCTAGGAACTTATGAACGTTCCCATAGCATGCAAGATTACCTCAAATAGGGGCGGGTACTTGGCTTTTATTTATTCCTCGGTTTCCCAAGTGGCTTCTGAGGAGGTACCATTTGATCAAAGCACTTTAAACTAACGATATCTGCTTGTTGTGCAGATGCTTAATCCTGTGATCTAGTATCTATACTAGACATTCTTTATACACTAGATCCCCAGTGACCTTAATGGCTCCATTATGATTATACGGTAATGATTTGGGATGCACTTCCTGAGTTGTGAGACATGAAAGACGTCATGTATGTGTTTGAGTTCCACAGGCAGATCTATTCAGTAAGCCACAGGAGTCAAGTTTTTAGTAATTTCATATGGGCCAACATATCTAGGGCTCAATTTGCCTCGTACTCCAAATCTCCTAATACCCTTAGTTGATGAAGCTTTCATAAAGACCTTATCACCTATCTAAAACTCTGGAGGCCTTGTTCTTTTATTAGTGTAACTCTTCTATCGACTCTGGGTGATCCCAATATGCTCCCAAATCATCCTTATTATTTCAGTGGTTTCTTGAATCAGTTCTGGGCCCAAAGTCCACACCTCATCCAGATCACTCCAGCATAAAGGGGTTCTGCATTTTCTCCCATATAAAGCCTCAAACGGGGCTATTTTAATGGTGGATTGGTAACTATTATTGTAAGAAAACTCCCCCAATGGTAGGTTATCAGCCTATTTCCTTGGCTCTCAACATATCATCTAGAATTTGATTTACCCTCTCTATTTGCCCAACTGTTTCAGCATGATAGGAGCTGCTAAAGTTAAATTTCAGTCCGAAGGCTCTTTAAAGCACTTGGCAAAAATAGGATTGAAATCTCTTATCTGTATCGGACACTATGTCTGAGGGAATCCCATGTAGTCGAACTATTTCCCTAACATACGGATGGGCTAGTCTTTCAATTCCCCAGGTATACCAAATTGGCAGAAAATGGGTTGATTTACTAAGTCAATCAACTATTACCCAAATGACATTCTTCTTTGAAGTAGATAGAAGTAATCTCATGATGAAGTCCATTAAGATGGAGTCCCACTTCAAAACGGGAATTTTTAAAGCTCATAGTTCGCCAATGGGACATTGATGCTCAGCTTTGACCTTTTAGCATATTAGACATTTGTCAACATACTCTATAATCTTTTTCTTCATGTCATTCCACTAAAAGTATCGCCTTAGGTCTCTGTATATCTTGGTGCCTCCTAGATGCACTGAGTATCGGGTGTTGCTAACCTCTTCTAAGATCTTTTTCCTTACTTCTTTATTTTTAGGTGCACACAGGTGATTCTGGAATTGTAAGGTCTTATCTTCTTGTATTACAAAAGCAGGTGATTTACCTTTCTTAAGATTCTACTTTGCTCTTCGGTGCTCAGGATCACTTTCTTGGTTCACTTGTATTTCCTCCATTATAGAGGGCTGTAAGGTAAATGTTGACAACTGAACACTTGCTTGCCCATGCGATACTAATTGAATACCCAATTGCTCAGGCTCTCTTAGGAGGTATAATTGCGTAATCACTACAGTGTTTAAGCTATCTTGTGTCTTCCTACTAAGGGCATCTACCACAACATTTGCTTTCCCTAGGTGATACTGAATCTACAAGTCATAATCTTTAAGTAACTCTAGCCAACGCCCTTGTCTCAAATTGAGCTCTTTTTGAGTGAAGATGTACTTCAAGCTTTGATGGTCAGTAAAGATCTTACATGGTACCCCATGTAAATAATGTCTCTAAGTTTTCAGTGTGAAAACCACTGCTGCTAACTCCAGGTCATGGGTAACATAATTCTTTTCACAAGGCTTGAGCTATCGGGAGGCATATGCCACCACTTTCTAATCTTGTATCATAACACATCCGAGACCATTCTTCGAGGCATCACTATAGATAGTATACTCCTTACCTTCTACCAGTAGGGTTAGGATTGAAGTGGTAGTTAATCGCTGCCTTAACTCTTTAAATGCACTCTCACACTTCTCTGTCCACTTAAATTTTATGGCTTTGTTCAACATATTAGTCAAACGAGATGCTATCTTCGACAAGTCCTTCACAAACCTCTAATGATAGCTAGCTAAGTCCTAGAAACTTCTAATCTCTATGGCATTGGTGGGTCTTGGCCACTCTATAATTGTTTTCACATGCTAGGGGTTAACTTTGATCCCTTCTTTTAAAGCTACATGTCTCAAAAATACCACTTCTTCTTACCAAATGCCACATAATTGGTGTTCCCTCAAGATTTGCAACACTGTCCTCAAATGAATAGTAGGTTCATTTCTGTCTTTGGAGTATATTAAGATATTATCCATGAACACTACCATAAACTTGACTAAATCGGCCCGAAAACTCCTTTCATGAGATCCACAAAGGCCGCAACGGCGTTGGTTAGGCTAAAGGGCATCACCATGAAATCGTAGTGACCATACTTCGTCCTGAATGCGGTCCTGGGGCTATCTTCAGGTTTAATCCTGAGTTGCTGGTATCCAAACCGCAAGTCAATCTTAAAAAAGACTCATGCTTCTTGCAATTAATCAAATAAATCATCTATTTAGGGCAAAGGGTATTTGTTCTTGATGATAATCATGTTCAACTATCTATAATCGATACATAACCTCAAGGTTCTATCCTTCTTCTTTACAAACAACACTAGGCACCCCATGGTGATACACTTGGTCTGATAAATCCCTTCTATAATAACTCATCTAGTTGAATCTTCAGTTCTCTAAGCTCAGTTGGAGTCGTTTGACATGAGGCTTTAGAGATAGGTTGGGCACCAGGGATTAATTCAATCTCAAAATCAATTTTCCTCTGTGGGGGCAATCCTGATAACTCTTCAGGAAAGATATCTCCAAATTCATAGACTATAGAAGTATCTTTTACCTTCTTTCCTTTGGACTAAGCTTCTATAGCATAACTCCTATACCCAGTACACCCCTAGCATAATAACTTACTTGCTTTCATAGCAGAAATTATGAGACATGGTTTTTCCTCTCTTTACTCATAAAAACATTTCTCCTACTTTCATTCCTCAAAATGACCTTAAGGTTTTCACTACCAATTTTGGCTCCACAAGTACGTAACCAGTTCATCCCCAAATGATGTCAAAGTCTGACAAGTCAAATTAAATCAAGTCTCTAGGGAATGTGACTCCACCAATAGTAATAGGGACAAGTTTATAGGAAATAGGGCATTCAACTACAGAATCATTAGGTAGCTTGATTCTATGATTGGTCTCTGATTTCGTATTCTTAGGGTTCACTTGCATGATAGATCGGGTGGATGTAAATGAATGAGTGGCACCCAAGTCAAATATTATACAAAATGGCTTTGAATTTAAAAAGAGAGTTCCGGCAACTACCATACCAGAGGTGGCAGATTCCTTCTTACTTATTACAAATACCCTTCCTACAACTACAGACCTTGGAGATGGGGGCCCTTGGTGAGGTGGGGCCAAGGGTTTTGATAGCCTTCAATCTTCGAGGGCAAGCAACAATAAGGTGCTCTAGGCTTCCATACCATAAGCACTTGTTAGTACCCACTTGGCATTCCAGGGTGGTGTGGTTAGTTCTTTCATATTTCTTATAAAACTCTACTGGACCTGTAGAATGACTCTTAGGACGAGCGGGAGCAGGTTTCTTCTAATTTACAGTCTCACTCAGGGTTCCCTGCTTGATCCCTTTTCTCTTTTGTTTTGTTGGGTTCAGGGCCCTTAACTCAGTCTTTATTCACTCCACCTCAACTGCTCGTTCATATAACTCCTGGTAGGTCGAGATTAGATGACTAGCTAGCTTGTTATGGATGTAGAAAGCTAGATCCTATTTGAATCTTCTCATCTTTAGTCTTTCAGATGACACATACTCAGGGACAAACCTAGATAATTCTACAAACTTACTAGTGCACTACGATACGGTCATACTACCACTCAATTTCAGTTCCAAAAATTCTCTCTTTTTATCTTTGAGCCACAACTGGGTAAAATTTTACCCTTATTTCCTCCAAGAGTTTACTCCAGGTGAATTCAGCCCCCACAAGCCTACGCTTAATGGTGTTCCACCAAATATCAGCTTCGCTAGTCAGATAGTACATCCAATGTTCACTTCCTTCTCTTCTGGAACCTCTACCACTGTTAAAATTCTCTCTATTCCCCTCACTCATTCGTCCAATTCCACTGGGTCATACTCTCCATGGTAAACTTTGGTGTTGCATCATGCTACCCTGTCTACTCGTTTAGCATCTCTTTCAAGGTTTTCAGTGGGTGCTTGGGGAATCCGTTTCATCAGTTTAGCTACCAAAGTTAGCCAACAGTTCGGGTTCCCAATGTTATTCACTAAATCAGGGGGAATTGGGGCCATTTCACCAAAATTTGGTGACTTATTACACAAGGCTTACTCACTGATCCCTGACCACGGTATAAGTTATCACCTATTTGAGTCTCCATATTGTTTTGCAAAGATTTAGACATTCTGATCATATATCAAATAGAACAATTCAATCACTTGCAAAAAAGCAACAGGTAAGATAAGTATACCAATAAATATAACTAATAAGATTATCAAAGCAAAAACCAAGGCTTCACTATATCATTCTATAACTGTTTTCTGACATACATAACTGTTTATTCATGATAGATAAAAGAATATCACAACCAACGACTAAATAGTATTAGTCCTTAAACCTATTCTAAACACTACCTAGCACCCAACCACTAAGTCCACCACATGTGCAAAACGAAGGCGAGACTAGCGAACACAGCTAAAAGGATCCATCTAACTATATATAGTGATATAACCTGCACAAAATACTTTAATCCAACTGAACGTGCTATACACATGTAGGGCTCAAAATATGACATATCTAAGAAGTCAACACCTAAACTAAACTAACGATCCCTAGATAGATCGTAGTCTGGGTTAGACTTATCCTCAAGCTCCTCGCCCGAGTCAAAGCTGGTGTTAGATGCACTGGACTCCACGTCATCAACCTCATGATCAATTTGATGTTCCTCAAACTCCAGGTCCTCCTCTGGATCCTCCTCTAGGTCCTCCGTGGGCTTGTCATCAGAGCTAATCATCATTATCTCTAGTGTGTCAGGGATATGTAGGACCATGTAAGCCTCGCCAGACCCGATGATGCTGGATTATCGACCATCTAAGGAGTGCCCGGTGCAGATGGTGAGGGTCATCACTGAGCAAGGGCAAGTGGTGCGGGCAAGGGAGGTGCATCGTGTAAAGGAAAAACATACTGGAGAGTGTCCATGGTCATCCCTCTCTACTCAAACTCGTCTCTGTGCAACAACTAAGAAGTGATGGTAGCCCAAGCGCCCTACATAAAAAACCTAGGTCCATCCCACCCTGGGGCTCCCGTCATCATGAAATCATGATAACGGATCCTACACTCAACCCACGAGGCAATCGCAGGTCAGGACCTCAACAGTCTGCACCCACAGACTGTAATGTTTTAGAACTCAGAAAAGGAGTCCTGTACGTCAGCTATCATCCTGGCATGAAGAAGAGAGATGTGACGGCCACAGATGTACCCAACATCATGTTTACCACATATGGATCCATCTAAACAAGGAAAACATAAGTGAAGAGCATGCAAGAGATATGCATAGACTTTTCTATTACAACAGATCTCTAACAATATAATAATAACCCTCACTAACCAAGCTTCTCTCCCACGTGGGTCTACTCTCCATACTCCATAACCTATCCACGAAAACTGAAGCTAGCTCTGATACCAAATTTGTAGCACCCCAAACTGGACATGTTACACTATTTGCAGTTTCTTAACTAATTCTCTTGATTGAGAGTGACAATCTTAATGATCAGGGTGTTACCACTGTCCTAAAAAGGGCAAGGGTTAAAGCAACTACACTAGAGATATTATAGTTGAGAATAATTCAAGCCCATGAATAATCAACATTATCTAAAATCATACATGTGTAAGTGATAAAAAACATAGGGTGTATACAACATAATAGGCAAGTTACCATTGTTCTTATAACTTCAGCCACAAGATAACTCAAAATTCATCTCTAAAAGCATAAGGGGCGTGCACCATTAATAATCCCACTAGTGTCCTTTGCTCACTTATAATCCTCCGTAGGTTTGCTAGCATAGGAGCGGTTTACTGAGCACTTGCCTGAAATGAAACATAGTGAACATTTTGAAATGTAAGTCGAAGCTCAATACATACATTCCTGTATTGTTAAATGATCATTGAAGCACTGATTGGGCCTGCTTTGCAATTCATTTTAATTTAGAATAGGAAATGAGATGAATGTAAAACTCCATTGCTAGTTTTTATCTATTAGTGAGCCCTTGGGAACTTATACGATCTATAGATAGGTGTACATCTGCCAAGCCGATTGGGGAACCCGGCCTGAGGACATGCGGTTAATTGAAAGGCGAATGCCCTAAAGCTAATCACTAATGGGGTGTCGCTAGTTATGTGATAAATCATTGATTAAACGTAATCATTAATGTACTTAGCAAAACATTATAATTTTGATAAATGCATTCTGATTTCTAAAAATTTAAGCAGTGAACATACCTGGGATTTTTAATGAAACCTCATTGAATAGTACTTTTGTACAAGAAGGGGACGAAACAAGAGATTAGGCCCAGATTCTGTTCAAAATTGTTATTATAGGTAGAGGTAGTCAGCAAATGAACTTATTCTCATAACGGATAACTTTAATAGAACGTGTTTACCAAATGGTACTCAGAATCCAATGCATAGATATAAGGTAGGTTGAATAAGATAATACAAACTATATGACTATGGAAATTTAGTTTCGATCAAGGTAATATAATAATTCAAAGTAAAATAAACCAAGGCAAATAATTCAAGTTATAAAGTAAAGGCGTAATAAAAGAAAAGGAAAATAATTTATAACCTACACTCCTGACCTCAAATTAAGACTTAAAACCCCAACATGAAAAGCCTAAGAAGTCCCACAATACTTTCATTTACAGTGCAAAACCCAATTACTACAACACGGCTCCTAAAATTAGGCATAAACAAAACTGTGGCCAGCTTCTGCGTATGCTACGCAGTCTTAGTGAATCGAGTATAACTTATTCCACAAAAACTCATAATGAAGTGATTCTAATGGCATTTGAAAAGTAACTCATTGATCTCTCTATCCACTAAAAATCACAAGTTTTTGATGGATCGAACATTACCAATTTATTCATAAAGGGATCCCTGTTTCGGGTCTATTCACAGCCCGACTGCCCATGGTCTCAACATTTTCTTCATGTAATTTCTCTCTAAAATCATTCTTTAAAATTACTAACCCATGATTCATTCCTTATCATCACCTTACAAAGCAATATTACTCAAATTTAGTTTATAACCATCTCCATCTAATTTTTAATTCTTCTCTTTATAAAAACACTTAAAACACATCCATAATCTCACTTACTTACATAAATGCACAAAATAAGATCTTTTAATCAAGGCGTTATCCAAGTTAAACAACACATCTAAATTTCATTCTTCATTCGATTATATACAATCAACATATTTGAAGACAGAAATAAACTAATCCATACTTGATCATTAAAACCCTAACTTATGACCAACTTGTGCTTGCACTTGAACTCATCTAAAATCAATATAAACATCATAATATCCATGACTAATGCCAAAGATCACAATATCGAGTACAAAACAATCCAAATCCATAACTTCAAATTTAAGCTTGCATGATCATGAACAACCTCAACCCATGCATGTCTTCCAGCTTAACTAACAATTAAAACATCAATATAATTCTTATTTCTATCAAGATTACATGATCAGCAATCAAAATGAACATAAACAAGAATTAAAACTAAAAATCAATAAGTAGGGTGCTAGTGTTTACTCACTTTGAGCTTGAAAAAGGAGGTGTCAGTGATGTTTGAAGGGTGTGGGGAGGTGTTGGGGGCTATGGGGTGTTGGAGGTGGTGGACGCAGCCTTGGATGATGGCAGAACTGGCAGCACAGCAGCAATGCAACAGGCAGGTAGCAAGCTGGCCGTAGGGGAGGAGGAGGAGGAGGAGAGAGACTAGACTTGATATTTGTGACTTTTAGCTGGTTCAAAAGTGATTTTAATCTCTCAACGTTTACTTGGCTAACTTTTATCCTTCAAAAGGCATCTCTTTACTAATGACAATTAGGCATAATTAAGAATAATTAGCTAACCAAATGGGTAGTAACTTGTTGGGCTAAAATTGAGCCTAAATGAATTTGGGCCCAAAAGAAAATACACTTTATGCAATAGAATTTTTTGCAGCTCGAAATTAAATTTTGTGATGTTATGAAAAATAATTTAATCTCTTAAACCACAATTATGGAGGCCTACTATCGATCTTCCTAAAATTTTATAATAATAAAAACCCAAATTGCAAAGGAGGCCCAAAATGATATTTTCCAAACCTGATTGACTATATGCGATAATAAAATGCAAAGAAATTAATAACATTGTTTAATTAAATAAATCAGCATAATTTAGGGTCTGACTATTACATGGTAGTATGAGTAGAAAGAGGGAATGGAGGATTAGGGATGATAATGGTAACAACGGGGAAAAGGAAGAATAATATGGCAAAAGATGACGAATTCGGGAGGAAAAGGCAAATATTTGAATGGTAGGGGTGGACAAATTTTGGTGTTAAGGTTGGCAAAGGCGAAATTATAGGGGATTTGGAAGAAAAATAGGGAAAGGAAGAAGAACATTGAGGTGATTTAGAAAGAATTTGAGTAAAAATGGAGAGGAATAGAGGCAGATTGATGGAATGATCATGGAGGTTATGAGAGAGAATGAGAGGACTAGAGCTAGAAAGAGTCGTAGAAGATGAAGGAAAATGGGGGAGGTTTTGGTCCATGGGGGTTTAAAAGCCCTTGACCTGCTTGAACAGGGGTCATCATAGACTGTGGTGGTGAATAGTGATCACTACGAAGCCTTTACGCTGCCTATTGTATAACTTTCGCCTTTCTTGTAACTTTTGGGGTGGCTAAACCACGCACTGTGGCTGTAAAAACTGTTGTTCCCTTGGGCGCTTTTCAAATAGCCTAGGAATTATATACTTCAAAAGGTAAAAAGAAATACAAAGTAATAAAACAACTTATGCTGCCTCCCAAGAAGTGCTCTTTTAGGGTGAAGAGCTCGACCTCCTTCTCTTAAGCTTGGATGGGGTCACTAAAATAATGGGTAACTACCTTTTCAATGGGCTCCCCTACGAAAAAAGGCTTCAACTATTGTTTACTGACCTTAAAGGAATAGATAGACTTACTTTACACCCCTACTGCACAAAGGGAAAACCCTTCGTGACTTGAAATGGTCCAGACCACTTAGATCTTAACTCGCTCAGAAATAATGACGACTTAGAATTTAAAAAAAAGGATCATGTGACTTTCCTCAAATCGCTTCTTCACGACATGCTTATCATGCCAATGCTTTGTTCTCACCTTATAGATCTTGGCACTCTCATATGCATCAAATCACAACTTATTTAACTCATTTTATGCCGTATCCTCCTTTCTCCGACCACCTTGAGATCAAAATTAAGCATTTGAATGGCCCAATATACATTACGTTCCAACTCAACTGGCAAATGAAAAGACTTTTCGAACACTAACCGATATAGAGTAGTCCTTAGAGGAGATTATAGGCAATTTGATAGGTCCATAGAGCTACATTAAGCTTCATAGACCAATCCTTCTGGGATCGATCCATGGTTTTCTCCAATGAGCTCTTCAACTCTCTGTTCGATAGCTCAACTTGGTCCCTTGTTTGCGGGTGATAAGCTATACTGAGCATGTGAAAGCCCCGTACTTCTTCATAAGAGACTCTAGAGGCATGTTTTAGAAATAAGTGTAATTATCACGGAAAAAGGGCTCTTAGTATGGTAAATCTTATAAATAAGTTCTCCTTGAAGAACTTGATCACCACCTTGGAACCACTGGAAGGGGCGGTGATCGCTTCTACCCATTTGGAGACATAATCAACTGCCACAAGAATATAGAGATTGCTATGGGAAGGGGGGAACAGACCCACGAAGTCAATTTCCCAAACATTGAAAAGCTCAATCATAAGAATGCCACTTTGAGCCATCTCATGCCCCCACGAAATATTCCCTATTTGACAACATTGGTCATAAGTTAATGCAAAGTTCCTTGCATCCATGAAGAGCCTTGGCAACGTTCTTGTTAGGACCAAAGTGTTCACCATAAATAGAAGTATGGCAACAATGAAGGACACATTGGATCTCATCCTCTGGAAAATATCTTCTATAACTATCTTCTATAAATAGCTCAGAATGAATAATCACTTGTATCACACATTACCTCAAACGGGAGCTCCCAATCCAAGGCATGCATAACTGGAACCGAAATCAATGCCTCTTTCAACCTGACAAAAGCACTTAAGCATTTCTTATTAAAGTTAAAAGGCACAACTTTGACAAGCAATTGGGTGAGAGGCTTTGCAATTTTTGAAAACTCTTTAATGACCCGCTATTAAAAATCAATATCCCCAAGAAAACTCCTCACACCCTTCACAGAAGTTGGTGGCGGCAATTTTTAAACTATCTCCACCTTTTACTTTATCAACCTTAATACATTTATTGAAAATAATTGAACTAAGGACAACCCCTTCTTGTACTATAAAATGGTACTTTTCCAATTCAAGACCAAATTCATTTCTTCACATCTTTGCAATACTTGAGATAAATTATGCAAGCAGTAGTCAAACGATGTACCATATACAAAAAGATCATCCATAAACACTTCCACAATTTCCTCAAAGAAATTAGAGGAGATGGCCGTCATACAACGTTGAAAGCTAACAGGTGCATTGCATAATCAAAAAGGCATCTTTTTGCTTGTAAAAGTACTATCTTAGCAAGTCAAGGTGGTCTAGCATTCATTTAAGGCATAGCGAGCGGGATTTAAGGCATAGCGAGAGGGTTAGGCATATAACTTCAATTTGGGTTTTTCCTCCAACATAGATTACAAGTATTGGAAAAAGGGTCACTGGTGTCTAGTATTGAAGTTGTTAACGTAATTGACTTTATCGCTTTCTTCGGTAACTTGGCAATTTGCAATCACATGGTCAACAGAACCACAAATTTCACATAGAAGGGGAGGCACATATGAATTCACATCATTAACATTCAAATGGCAAATATTTTACTCATGACATCTACTTTAGCAGAAAGTAAAGTAAAAGCATCAACTTCTAACTTACCTCCAACCTTTGTGAATTATCCTTTCTCACTAGATCATTGGTTGTTGTTGGGGTCCATTGCCTCAATTAAGTTATAGTTCTCATCCTCCATCTTATTCATCAAAGTTCCACCCACCGCTGCATTAATGGCAGACTTTACGGATTGAGTGAATCCATTTTAGAAAGTTTGCCCTATCAACCACCTTTAGAGCCCATGATAAGGGCATAACTGCAATAGATCCTTGAAACGCTCGCAAGCTTTATATAGTGTGTCATCCTCCCTTTGAGCAGATGTTGTGATTGGATTCCTTAAACTTATCGTTTTGGTCAGAGAGAAGAACTTAGCAAGGAATATTTTTTAAGCTTGTCCCATGTAGTGATTGACCCAGAAGGCCGTAAATGAAGCCACACCCTCACCTTATCATTAAATGAAAAGGGAAATAAATGAAGGCTTATGGTGTCATTAGAAACTACATTTAGCTTCAAAGTGTCGCACACCTCTAAAAAGACAGAGGTGCGTAGTTTGGGATCCGCCATTAGAGTACCACCAAATTGTGGTTGTTGCACCATTGGAATTAGTTCCAGTTTGAGCTCAAAGTTCTGGGCCGCTACATAAGGATTGACAAAACTTGAACTGATGCCTTGGAGTCCTGAGGCAATAAAAACCCAAAGCGTTCCTCTTGGTGCTTCTCTTAAAAAACTTAATGGGGTAGCAAGCACACAATAGTATTGTAGCAATTAAAGTCGTATCCCATAAGGACTACGCTAATCTACGAGACTATGTTCCCTCAAGACAGGCTAAGGGAATCAAGATTAGAGAATTGAATCCAAACTAATCTTACTAATTTAACCTAATGGATAACTAATAATGGAATTAGGTCTAGCAAGCAATTTTCTAATTCAAGAATAGATCGAGTACTTTCTTTTTAATTAGGAAATTTTAAGGCTGATAATCAAGGTATCACAACCCTTCTTCAAGGCGAAGTGAAATTTCCAGATCAAATCAATCATCAATTGTCATGGATTCTCATTTACCTGATGTCGATTGGGCATATGATTATCATTTTAGGTCTTCTTGGTCGATAATTCTTTCTCATGATATCAAATAACCAAGTCACAACTAGTGACTTTAACATCGAATCACCTTTCTGCACTTCATCTAGCATCTACCACAAGCAAAAAGGTGATCAAATCTCTTGCAAGTAATTCAAACTATAGACTTACAAGTAATTCTAAAGCAGACCGAACAATCAATTAAAGAACACAACCGCAACTTTAACATCAAATCTGAAATTTGAAAATATAAATTAACATCAATTACAACAAATCTAGAAAGCATGAATTTGTAAGAGCGCAGAACTTAAGCAAGAGAATTGCTCAACCATGAACAATTGTTGCAAACCTAATATGGGATCCTTACAAACTCCCCACTTCAATTCTCTCTATCGTACTTTAATCTAAACTGAAACCTAATCTAAATGGTAGATATGATGGTGTACCCCCTAAGAAATGCTAGTAAATCACCTTGAAATAATGCAAATTCTAAGCACCTATAAGTCCTTTTCAAAGCTTAGTTTCATTAGTTTGTTTTCCTCATATGAATTTCCAAAGTCCATAAAAAATCTTATTTAGCTAAACACATTTTCATCGACATAAAAAAGCCTATTAACT
This sequence comes from Carnegiea gigantea, assembly GCA_029747015.1. NCBI lineage: Eukaryota > Viridiplantae > Streptophyta > Magnoliopsida > Caryophyllales > Cactaceae > Carnegiea > Carnegiea gigantea. Next base: position 113,961 of record JAKOGI010001505.1, read on the forward strand.
GCATAAAAAGCATTCAATTGAAAATTCCCATTCCTTCAACCATAGAAGGAGTTAGATCTAATATCAACCCAAGAGAGCTTCATCTTGAATAAGCTTATGTAATAACGATGGGGCACTTCTATCCTTAAATGGCATCAAAGATTGAGAAACCTTACACAAAGGGCGAAAACTTCAAGTATAAGGGTCGAAGGGCTAGAAATTCTCAAATTTGTGGCTTTAATGATGAAATTAGCCGGACTCTACTCTTGCTTCCTCTTTTGAAGGTAGCAAAGTTGTTAAGAGAAGAAAAAGGGTAGACTGCATAGGCATATTAATTCATAGTAAAAGTGCAAATCACTTTCCTAAGTTAATTAGGTTCATAATTCACTTGTTAGTAGTGAACTATGTCAAATAAAGCTTCGAGCAAAAGCTATCCATAATTTTCAATTTCATTAGTTAAATTTGATTTGCTAATTGGATGACAAAATAAGCTCCAAAATCAATATTTTAGTTATGGTTAGACACGCCCATATGTATATTTCCAACAAGCTATGGAATCCTTTCAAATTCCAAGTATATCTCGAGTTATAAGGCAAAAACTTACCAAGGATTATTGTAGGTTTGGATATGTATGATTTTGATCACGAGTTTGTTAGGCTATCAAATGGTTGAGTAAGCATTTAAGCATCTATGGGAAGTTGGTGCATGCCTTCAGCAAATTTTCTTTTGAATCTCCCCTAAATTCCGCATTTTGGAATGGTCGAGGGTGCTACCAAGTAAGTAGAAGTGCTGTAAATTTCAGCCTTGTATTTGGATAACTCATCACTAGTCTAGAAGCTTTTAATTTCAGTTTTCATGTGCTTAAAACATTCTTTGAATGTTACTGGTTAGAATGGATGCTTGAATTCTATTGGTGCATACTAACCTCATAGGTACTTCATTTCCATTGGCTTGTTTTGGTTGCTTGGGAAAAGAGGCACTAATTTTTGTGGCTATAAATTAGCCACCGCATGTCCAATTGGAAGATGGACTTGAGTTAAGAACCAATGAGTGAAGGCAAGAATACTTTTCTCCTCTAAAAATAAAATCTCTCTCTTTATTCCAAACACATGGTGTGTTTAAATGGTGATTGAGTCAATATTTTAAATTAATTCGTAGTGCTTTGCTTTAGCGAATTAATTAGTGGATTGTTAGGTTAAGTGTTGGCTTGGAACCTTATCTTCGCCATATCCATTTTATTAGCTTTTCTCCCATATTTAAAAAAAAAATCCACAAAAAAGTACCTTAAACTTCGGTTATTCAAGGATTAGCTTTACTTAAGGGTGTGTTACTCTGGTGTTGATTGATGGTTGTTCACTCTTGTGATTGAGGGCCCTTATCTGCATCAAATTGGTATCCTTGTAGAAAGTCCTAGTATGGCTTGATTTCTTCAAGAAAACTTCTCTTTTCATGCAAAAATTCATACTTAGATCCTCCTGGGGGAAACGACCTTCACTTTCTTCCTGACTTGCTTATCCTTTTAGTGCACAAAAAACAAAAAAAAAAGCCTAAAAACATGACCCAAACACAATCCTCAACCCAAAGCACAACCCTATATAAGGGAAACAATCCCGAGGGACCTGTCCTGGGTCGTTGTCCCCTACGAATGCTTCGACTTATTTGCTAGATATTTATTTTTAATTTCAAAACTGGTTACCAATATTTTTTTTGCTTTTTTTAGAAATTTGAATCCTGGAGGATCAATGAAAATTAGGCCAGGGAACTAGACCAAGATTCTAATCCTGGAACCCACTCAGGTTCCTGGGCTAGAATCAGGTGTTGTTGCCTATTATGATCTCCGGAAGTAGCTACTGCTTGATCTAGGAGCAGGGCACCTAGCCTAATTCAGGAACCAAGTTAAGTTCTTAGGCTATTATAGGGCTGGAATCCTAGTGCAGGTAGTTATACCATCTCAGTTCAGAACCCTTCTGCCTAATAATAAACTAAAAATAAAATCAACATAATTAGATGAAAATAATAAATTAATTAGTGTAGTCCTAAGAGTTTTAAGAAAAACATACAAACCAAGTTTACCTTTTAAAGCAAACCTTAAACCGATAGAGTCAACCAAATGGACACCAAAAAGGACAACTTGTTCACTTCCAAAAGGCTTTCAAAAGGCCTTTGAGCAATCCATAGTACGGGAACCATCTTGGCTCCATAGGCTCGAGCCAAGAACTAGACTCAGGATGAACGTACAGTGATATGATAGAATGCATCACATCATCATCCATTATCACTGATGACATCTGTTATTCAATATGGAAATGTAATCTTAATTACATTATTACAAAGTCATGCAGCAGATTAGTAGGAATCATATTAAATAATCCAAAAAGGTTCAACTTTCAGTCCACTATAAGGTAAATAATTACAGTTGGCGGGGAACTACCCAAAAATCACAGCTTTGGCAATTTGGGATCAAAATCATAAAAGAAATAAGGTGAAAGGATAGAGTTAGGATTGAACTTAAGCCCTCATGATAACCCACTTGATTTACCTAGCAACCCAGCAAAGTAATGCCTTCTTAATAATTGAACCAATCTCTCCTTCTTAATAATTTTCTTTTTCTAGGATTTTTAGTTTCAATTTACTCGTAAAATTTAGGCGTGGGGGTATTCGTTCAACCTAAAAATGACACATTTTATATCTTTTTATTATGTAATATGTGCTCAAAACAAATGATTAAATTAGGATTTTAATATATTTTTGTTTATTTTCCAGGAAAATGTGAAATAAGGAAAAAAATAAGAAAGGTTTTAGAATTGAAGATTTGGGTCGAAAAGGGAAAAAAATTCTTCAACACATGGCTAACCCAATGCCATATAAAATAGGCATGCTATCATGACCCATCTTACCCATCCATTGCAGGCTCATTCTTTTCTTACGGCCGAAACGTGCGCCTTGCCTAGGCCCAGCACCTCCCAACCCTCCTTCATTGCTACGCATTACGTGCGAGTCACATGACTCGTTCCCCACCCCCATATCATCACGGTTTTCCTCTTCGCCCTTCTCCCTAGCGTAGTCCTATTGTTAATGTTTCTGCTTGGGCCAAAGCCTCGCCTCCTTCTTTCCCTTAAGAATGGGCATGCTCTACTTCTCTCCCTTTGGATTGGACACTCTACTTTTCCCCAGCGACCTCACCCTTATCCCTCACATGCTAGGAATGCTTTTTTTACCCAGTAGCTCCATATGCATAGGCATGGCCTGACTCCCCTCCCAGCCCACCTTTCCTTTTTCACTTTCTTCATTTTCTTTCACAATATACTCATCAACCTAATCCTTTCATCTTTTAGTGCTTCTTCATTCCTAGCAAAGCACAAACAATGGCCCTTCATCTTCTACCTTCTTCTTTCTTCACCATAATTACTCTCATTAATGAATGACCATTACCTCTATCATCATCTCTCTCTACTGAATTCGGCGATTCATTTCTTGGCAATTCCAAGACTTCAATTTGAGACTTAAATTGAAGAACTAGGAGCTTGAACACAGATAACTAGAAGTTCAAGATCAATTTGAGGGCAAAAGCATAGAGTACATTAGCTTTACTTTTCAAGTTCTCATTCTTATTTTCGTTTTTGTTTTACTTTCATATTGCCATCTAGATTCTAAAAATTAGTGTAAATTAATTCTAGTTTTGCTTAATTCTAGTGGGATTAGCTCTTTTGAGTTACATTGGCAAGAGTTGTGGATTGATATCAATTGCCCTATTCTTCCTCTAAATCGAATCCCAGTTCTCTTCTTCAGATTCAATTCCATAGTCAAGAAACATCTTCGTTTTCAATTGTTGGCAGCTTGTTGTTGGTAAGCTCTTCTTAATTTGCCTTTGTTCATCTTGATAATTGGTTGTTGAATTTTACAAGTTTAGAGCTCAATTTCATGTGGCCATCCCCTTGTTTTAATGTGAATCTAGCTATAGTGATGTATAATGATGGGTTCAGTTTCTTATTCGACTCTAAACAGGCGCAAAAATTTTCTAGTTTCACTTTAGTGCTTCACCTATGATAATGGAATACGTGTTAGTGTCATTTGACCACCTAAACATTTTATTAGGTAATTAGAATTACTTTAGTCATTAATAATGTTAATTTAGCAATTTTATGAGAACCAATTACTGTGGATTAACCCTTAAGTATTATAACAATAAGCTGTACACTTGTGGAAAATTACAACACCCATGATCGTCCTGTTGTGTCAGGAGCTAGTGATATAAAAATGCCCCTTTTTGCCGCAAGCCATCGATGACAGCTTAGTGGTGTAGATGCTTGAAGATCTATGGCCAGATCCTTAAGAACTTGGTGGTGTGAGAGCTTGAAGACCTATAGCCAGATTCTTATTAACTTGATGGTGTAAGAGCCGGAAGACCTGTAACCAGATGCCTGTGAACTTGGTGGTGTGAGAGCCTGAAATTGGGTTGATGTTTTGGGGTGATGATGCTGGCGTAAAGCCACTTTGAGGATAGAGCCCTCCTTTTGATTGAGTTTGATTAACATGAGAGTCAAAGTATATATGTCTTCTCTAATAAGTGTTGAAGCAATCTTAAAAACCTTTAATGTAGGTTCATGGCTGACAAGGGTTGTGTGCCCTTTAGGTATGATGGTTGTCATGCCTGAATGTGTACTCTTATGATTCAAGATTCCTAAGCGATCAAGGCAGAGAGCAAGCTGGTTTGTAAGCTAATGATCCATACACTGATGTAAGTACAATTGCTAATCTAAGTGAGACTATGCATATATGATGACTATGCAAACTTAATAATACTAACTATGTAGACATTTGATGATCTAACCTTGTATGCTTGTAGGTGAAGGTCTCATACTAAGTTTGGGGTCCATTGGATAAAGGCTAATTAAGGTACATGAGACTGATGGATTAGACACAGTGGTATTAGACCAAAACAATTCGTAAGATAAGGGATAAAAAAGTTTAATGACTATTGAGTTAGTTTAGGTCATGGAGTATGAGTTACCAAGGATAGGAAATCTTTCTTTTTAATGGAGAAATGCTCTTTAAGTTGGCATTAAAGTGCTCTTATTATGAAGAAGCCCCTAATTTCTATTTGTTGAAATAAAAGTCCCAGATGTGTAAGGATAGTGATAGCCTAAGGTGTTTTTGCTAGTTTAATTAGAGTAGCACCCAATTTATTAGAATAAATGTGATCGTTTCTATGTTGGAAATATTTATTAGTTGGAAAAACCCCGGTTATCTAGTGATGTGGCTTATAAACATGCCTTGTTGCCACCCAGAGTTGCCTCTACTTTAGTGCAAAGAATATAATTATCTCCTTGTTAGGAAATGCTTGCCATGTGATGGGAAGAATTCGAGTTTTAATATTTATAATCCCAAGTGCAGGGTTTATCGTCGAGTACTCAAGGCGTCATCGCCTGGGAGTTAGGTATCAAATACCGAGATTAGCTAAAGCGACTCAATCCAGGCCAAGAAGGAAGAAAAGAAAGACGCCCTCAACTAAGCTAACGAACCAAGTAATCGAGTGAGCCCTAACCTACCCAATCTCTACTAAAAATAACAGATGGTAGGGTTGCACTATCGAAGACCACTCAAGCCCTCTCTCAAGGACTATGAGCTGGTTCAATTAGTCTAGTCACTTATTTTCATTAGGTTAGGCCAATTAGACCACAAAATTAGCAACCCTAGGACTTGAATAGGATCGAGACTATTTTCATGTCTTGAACCCGGCTATCCTCTCCCCTACACTAGCTAATCAACCTTGCCTCTTGGCATAAGTCAATCACCTAAAAATAAAGATGAAAGCTCTCTCAAGCATTTCATCGAACACTCGGCGGGCATCAGAGAAAACTCTAGGTTGTAGGTATAAAGTGGGTGTGGTTAGGCCTAATCCTAGACTAATTAGCCATCAAGAGGTTAGTCACAATCCAAGCCAACCAAAATTGATGACTAATCACCAATAAAATACAAAAACCCCAATTTAAACCTAAGCTAACAAATAAGTCAACAAGCATGAACTAGGAGAATTAATTTAACCTAACAAGGATTAAAATAGCTAATGAATACAAAGTCATAACAAAAACTAACCATTTAGGCTACACATAATCTAAACTAACAAGATCAAACAATAAGGAACAAAAACAAACATGAAATAAGAAGAGAGAGGGAGAGAAAGGAGAAAACTTATGGATTGCTTGGGTGAACTTGAATGTATAATGCTTGAATCCCAAAATCAACCCAATTAATCCTAATTTACTTACTTTATTTCCTTCCAATGAGGTTTTTGTGGCTAAACTAGCCTACAAATCGCCAAATGAACCCCAAAACAGCCCCAAAACAGGCCCTTTTAAAATGGAAACAAACCGGACAAAACAGCATGTGGGGAGGCGACAGCCATCGCCTGGATGACGGCCTGTCTTGTTCTAGATAGCCTGTCTAACAAGACAGGCTGGCCACCGCCACCCCCTGGCCATGGCTGCAGGGTTGGCCAACGGCCGTCATGCCTCCCCTGGCTACCCATCGCCCTGTTGCTTTGTTTTCTTCTTTTGTTCCTTTTTTTACTCCTTTTCATGGCACTTGCTTGGTTGAACTTATTACTTACAAAAGTGAATGAAACCAGTAAAAATCCTAAAGATTATGTTACTATACGAGCTAAAATTATATGAAAGAGGCACGTAAAATACGATAAATTAGCGCCCAACACCATAATTGAAGCCCTAATTATCTAAGAAGATGTAGGGGAGCCCTCTATCTTGTATAATGTGTAAGTGCTCCACTTAAAAGGCTGAGAATATAGAGTGAGTATCTACTCTTGAATTATAGTCATGGTTGAGGTGAAGATTCGTGAATTTTGGAATGGAGATGAGATTAGAGGTTATAATGATTGAGAAGAAGTGATAAAGTGGGCCAGTGGTTTATCCATGCTTAATTTGATGGGTGTAAGGAATGGAATGCTTCTTTTTCCTCAAAAACTAGGTTTTTATTGTCACTCTCCTCTTGCCTGGCCCGCCTTTTCAAATTTTCGGGCCAGCCACTTTTTTTTATCCCCTCTCTCTCTCTCTCTCTCTCTCTCTCTCTCTCTCTCTCTCTCTCTTCCTTGACAAAATGGCCCAATGGAAATGAATCCTTATAGTCGGGCCTCTTTTGACGTTGCCTACGTGCATAACCAATGTGGAATTTGACCAATCGTAGTTTGAGAGTAAGAGCATGGAGCTTAAAGGAGAGATGCCTCTAGAAGGATTTTTTAAGGTAGGCTTCTAGGTTAGGGTGCCAAAGGAATAGAGTCGGTGCAAAAGCTCGAACAACCCTCATGAAATCCCAAGTGCATGGGTAATTAAGTTAGCTTGAATCAAAAAAATTTCCTTTCTGTATTCTTCTTATTTTTAAGCTTTGTTCTTCTTCTTTTTTTTCCCCCCTTTTTCCTCTTTGGGTAAGGCCGTTTGCTCTGAACTTTTCTTTTTTTTATTTGATTTCTCATTTTCATATTAATGTCACTAATGACATACTTCCACTCCTTGGTTAGGCCTGATGTGGTTGCAATAGAAATTGTCTTATTTCAAGACTCAAAAGGGTTTAAGTGGAAATTTATCGGGTTTAACAAAGGTATTGATACAGGTTATGAATGGAGGCCCCTTATCCTAGGTAAGCCCCTTAAAGCTACGTGAATTATTAAAAAGAAATTTCTGATCTTTTTCCTTTTTCAGATTATGGATTGAAATCCTTAGTCTCTTTTTTATTTCTCTCCCTCTCCTTTTGCCTAGCTCACCTTGTCAGGTTTTCAAGTATCCTTCTTCCTCTCTTTTTTTCCTTTTTCTTTTAAACCCTAGATTTGTCATTGGCCAAAGGCATTCTAAAAAAAATATATGTAAAAGAACTAATAGAGGATATGGTCTTTTTTAATAAATTAAGGCTACATTAGACTTGGGAAAGAAATCGAATGACTTTAAGACTCAACACATAACTATGACTAAGCCTGACATGGAATTAAGACATCTCATATCTTCTAAACTCAACATAACTCAAGGCTTCTTGTGTTGAGACTTTCCTTCACAATTGCCTCATAGTCCATGGAAATACAAAGGTATATGGACCTTAGATTTGGATTCATCTATACTTACCATATAGATATATGCATCTCGCTCTTCTCTCTGGTGGTCTAATATGGCTAGAACGCTATCATGCAAGCTAAGCGGGTTGCTACCCATATTGGTTACTTGAGCATGGGTGGTTCAAATAAGGGTGTATTCGGTGTAGCAATCTAGAGAATGCACTTCCTTACTTATGGAGCCTTTGTATTTCTCATCCATATTCTGATTGTTGGCCTTCCAATCACTAGTAGCTTTTTTAGGTGTTTTTCTAGCCAGTATCTTCTTCCATGAGCATGACAACATATCTTAGCGTTGTGAAGTTTTCAAATGGAGAAAACTTTAGACGTTGCCTATAAGAACGTTGAAGGTTTCTAATAAACAAAACCTGATTTGATCAGCCTCTCTCAAGGTTAGTCTACCATATGGCGACCTTTTCCCTCTATTATGTAAGAAAGTGAGAAAAGTCTTCCTTTTCCTTCTACTAGATCATTTCGAGGTCCCTAAGTGTAGTTGGCAGGTTAGCATTATATAAATACTAATGTAGGAATTCCTTACAAAGATCACCCCATTTTATGACATTTCGTGTGCCTATAGTATCATACACCTCATCATATCCTCCAAGAAAATATGATGTGATAGATATCCTTGTTAATTCCTTTTAAAACTAAGAAAATTCCTCACATGATGGTGAGGATTCTCAATTCCATAGAGCTTGATGCCTGGCATAGTGAAATTTGAGGAAACTTTCCTTTTGGGATTGAAATGAATCCCGTATAGTCATTAAAGTAATGGTTAAATGTAAAAAATTCCTTAAGTAGTTGTTCTATCCGGTTTAATCATGGATCTATTTGAGGAGTGCTTTTTTCCCTTCATACCATCTTCTCGTCCTCTATTGTGAGGTTTCTCAGTATTTTCATTTGGGGTGTCATTGATAAGCATTTGGAGTGTAGTGGCCATTAGTTTTATCTTCTTCTCACTCTCATCTAATCTAGTTGGCATTTTTTTCATCTTCTTCAGGAGTTGAGCCAATTCGTTAACTCCTGCCATCGGGATTGGTGAAGTGTTGAACTTTGACTTGGACTTTAACTTTGGCCTAACAAGTGGAGTTTCCTTAGACTCTTCTTAAGATAGAAGTCTCCTGGTTTAGACTCCACTAGTATACCTTCTTAGTCTTTCCCATCCTGATTACTAAGATGGCAGTTTAAAGGAGTGAACAATGAAAATGAAAGGCTAACAACATTGGCTATAGGAATGAAAGAAATGGTTACTGACTAGCATTCTGATGAGGAGATAAGGGCCTGAAGGTTTAGGCTAAATTGGAAAGGATAAGGTTAAGAAGGTTGATTCAGGTTACAGGTTCTAAATGAAATTGGGTTTTAACTTGAATTAGGTCCTAATTTGGGTTTAGGAAGCTAACATATGGGCCTTAGTGAGGTCTAAGTGTAGCTCACATAACTCATGCCATAGACTGTGCCTAAGCATGACCACGGTTTCATTTGCCTAGAGTAGGCAAGTTTAAGCATTTGGATAGATCTAGGTGGACTCGTGCATAGACCCTAAACTAAGGGAATATAATGCATAGGCCATGAACTTATGCGTAGGTAGAGCATCTCGGTCCTAACTGAGATTATTATGCATAAGATGCATGATTGGATATGACCTTGAATGGATGAGGGTTCTAAAGGCATAACTGGCTACATTATGTACTTCGAGGCTTGATGGATGCATGGACTATGTGCGATGGGACCTAATGATGCCTGACTCTTTGGGCCTAAGTACCCTACAACTAATATGTTAAGACCCCAAATGGACTATATTGACCCATGAACTGAGACCATACGTTGCGAGCCCAGTATGCTGACTGTATACTACTTATGCTTACTCGAACTAACACTAACCAAATTGGACCTAATTGGTGCCAATTGGGTTCCTTGTTGGGCCTCTGAGGCCAACATCCTTAGTCTACCCTTTCTTTTAAGTCCAAGCTCAACCTTATATAATCAAGCTCTAGGGATATTGGTCGGGTTCCTAATTAGGCCCCAAGGTAGACATATTGACTCTTGCCTTGTTCTCCTAAGTTCAAGCTCAATTAGATGCTGGCAACACCCTGAATGACTGGCCAGGTTTCTAATTGTCTAAGAAACTGACTCCTAACCCCTTTTCCTAGAGCCAGACTGAAAATGATCCTAACCAGGTTTTCCTAAAATAGTCTTCGACTTCTACTAGCATATAGACTCTTTTTTTTTTAAACATCCAACCAGGCTCATTTAAACTTGGTTGTATCACTTTTGGGGACCTTTTATTCTCTAAACTAAGGCTTAAACTTATTCAGGTCCTACGACAAGAGCCCCTAGAACTCAATTGCCTCGAAGCCACTTTGGTTCATAACCGTAGTCATTAAGATTGATCTTTCCTAACCTGAGCTCTCCTTAGACCAAAAGTATCAACGCATAGCCCTATGGTTAAGCTAAATCATACAAGAGCACATACAAGCACACACATGAATTCTAACCTAAGCAAAGGTTCTAAGTTACAAGGGTTTCGAGTTAGGTTTAGAATAGTCCTCTCACGACTCAAATGCTTTATGCGTCATCTATGGGGTGTGTGGCAACACTGGAACATTTTGATTGCTTCCTTAAGTCGTGTGGATCAGAAAGTGTGACGTCAGTTGGTGGATCAATGTATACTCAGTAGAGTCTAATAAATCCACCGTGTTAAGTAGTTGATCTCTTGAGAGGTAATAGCACGATTACTTAGAGGCACTGTTGATCTAGTTAAGACAACATCTTTCAATGTAGAATGCCTAATGCAAGTGTAATTAAAATGATTTCTCATGTTAAGTTTCAAATCTCACCTACTTTTAGAAAATGTCCCCAATGGAGTTTCCACTGTAAGGGCCAACAACTATGAGGGAACTATCCTAGGTCGTCGTCCCCCCATGAATGGCTCGACTTGTTTGTTAGATATTTACTTTTATTTTCAAAATTGGTACCAATATTATTTTCCCTTTTTTTAGAAATCTGAATCTTTGCAGATCAATGAAAATTGGACCAAGGAACTGGACCAGGATTCTGATCCAAGAACCTGGTCCGTTTCCTAAGCTAGAATTACGCCCAGTTGCCTGGTCTGATCTTTGGCACTAGCTACTGCCTGATCCAGAAGCCAGCCTAATTTAGGAACCTGGCTGCTTTCCTGGAATAGTGCAGGGCCCAAATCATAATCTAGATAGTTATATCATCTCAGATCAAAACCTTTCTGCCGAAAATAAAATAAAAATAAAAGAAATGTAAAAAGATAAAATCAATAAATTAATTAGGAGAGTCACTAGTGAGTTTTAGGAAAAACTTACAAATCAGGATTACTTTTTGAAGCAAACCATAAATTGATAAGGACAACCAAAGGGACCGAAAGGGACAACTAATTCGCTTCAAAAAGGTTTTCAAAAGACCTCTGAGTAATCCCTAATGTGGGTACCATCTTGACTCCATAAGCTTGAACTGAGGATCTAGATTTAAGGGCGATGGTACGGTGACATGATGGAGTGCATCCCAGTACCATCTGCCATAACTAACAGCCTCTACTATTCAATATGAGAAATCAAATCTTAATTACACTATCATAAAGTCATGCAACAGATTAATATGAATCAAATTAAATAATGCAGAAAGGTATAACTTTTCGTCCCAAATAAGGTAAATGATTACAGTGGGTGGGAAACTATCTAAAGATTACATGTTTGGTAATTTAAGATTATAATCATAAAAAAGTAAGGTGAAAGGTTAAATGGAGGACTGAAATTATTCCCTTAGGAGAAGCCACTTAATTTACCTGGGAACCCAACAAATTGACACCTTCTTAATGATTGAACCAATCTATCCTTCACAATACTATCGATGTATGAAGTATGTCTTTCAGGATTTTATCTCTCTAAATTAAGAACTTGTCTACTAGAAATCTCTCACTATTTTTCAATTCTCTCATAATGGTAATTTCTGGTGCCTAGCTGATGCTGAACTGATGCCTAATTGATGTCAATTTTCAAATGTCTTTAACCCCATGGGTAGCCCACTTTTATAGTGGTTAAGGGGATAGCCTAAATCGATGTAAAGAAAGGAGACATAATCCTAGTCCCATTAAGATTAATCTAAATTAAGGAGCCTGGGCAAGTTCCCTGTTGAGGAAACTAGCTTGGTTCCTAATAGGCCAGACGTCGGTCGGGTTTGTTGGGTCAGGCTAGGCTACAACTTGTTTTAACCATAATTCAATCATTGGACCTTCATTTTGAGTGATCCTTTTTTTCCCCCCTTGAAAGCTCATTGAGTCTAATTTCCAGTGACACTAACTTTTCATAGCTTTTGGATATGTTTAGAAGAATATATGGGCAAAATAGTTAACAGGTACCATTTTCAACACAGACCCCAATATTTTACTTATATCTTTGTCATTGCTTATCAGTTAGTGCATAATATGTCATTCCAAAGCTTATTCAACGAGGCAAATTGATACTGAAACACAATAATTTTATGCTCCCTAGAGTGGATCTCACCTGGACACCAGACAATGTCAATTTGGGCCTATTTGGGTTAAATTAGCCTATTGTTTTTCCTTCTTTGTTTTTCCTTTAGACTCAAATTAAGGATTACTCTACTGAGCCCCTAAGTACGCAAGTTGGGATACAATTTTTGTCATTGGGCATGTCGAAAACATCCACACTCTAAACTTCACCAAACAGAAGCCACAGACATGTCGAAAACACCAGAACAAAATTTAGCACTACCATCCCGTGCCGCTTGGCACGCGCTTATCAAAATTTTGTGATTTGGAATTTTGACCCAGAAACTTAGTACAACCACCCATGCCCACGCGACCTCTTGGAATCTCTTTTTCTTGCCCACGCTACCCTAACCACGACCATGCCATCTTCTTCCACCCATTCTCTACTTCTTTGTTTCTTATTTCATCTAGATCATAGAAGATATTGCATACTTGAACTTTAAGATCAAGTAAGGAAACTCATGAAGCAAATAATAGAAGTGAAAAAGGTCATCCAAGAACCTCCTTGCTTTGATGGTGTTAGTTCATTTATTTGAGATGGGTTCGTGCACTTGAATATTCTTTGAAGGCCAAAGGAGACAGAGAACTCTTAAGGAAAACCTAGAATTAAGACTTAGAGTTGCCTTAACTCATACATGAATATGAGATTCTACTAAGATTCACTCTTTGGAGAAGAATTCTTAGAAGAAAAATCCTTTGTTGTCCAAGGAAAGATAAAGGTTCAAGAGGAAAAGCATATTTTGGTCCAAGAGGAGAATAACCTCATTTTGGATTTTGATGAAAGAAGAGATGAGGAAAACTTAGTCATGGATAAGAACTGCCTTAAATTTCTCAATCTAGAGTCTATCTCACTAGATACTCACATTCAAGAAACCATAGAGGTTCAAACTCAATGTCAAGTTAATGATGTCATGAAGGTCCAAGTTCATGTCCACCAAGTTAAGGTTGTGGAGATTCTACCAATGGAAATAAGAAGATCATTTGGCTACTTGTGTATCTCGCTTGAAAATAAATGAAAACAATCTAAATTTGAGCATTAAGAGGTATCCCATTGTGAGTTGGATATCGATGAGTACATTTATGATTTTAACAAGCATATGAGCATTGGGATTAGTGATCAAGAATTGTCAATTTTAATGGCCCCAAATTTCTTTAAAAAATTATGTGCTCAAAAAAAGTGTGATTCTTAGCACTATTAAGTTGTTTAGATCAAAGGGATGCATCCATCTTGCTTAGGTAATGATCTTTGGGAATGATGTAAGTGGCCACAAACATTTAAGGGCAAATCCTTTTGAAAAAGTGGAATTTGATGTAGATCAAGAGCACAAATCACCTTCCTAAGTTAATTAGGTTCATCATTCACTTGTTGATAAATGCTTAGAGTACACTTCATTTTAGGGCCATTTTGCTGCATTTTTAGGAAGAATTATGAACTTCATATTATAACCTGCACCCCTATTCCCATTTTACACTTGGGTATGGTTCTTTTCTATGTTTTGTAGGTTTTGGACATTTTCGCCCTTGCTTTGACCCTAATTAAGTATGATTTGACTCCCCATGGATGCCTCCAAGTCACCATACCCCTGGAGGAAAAGAAGAGCCAGAGAATTTTGAGACATAAGCAACCGCGAACGCTCCGTGATAAGGGCCACAGGCTGTGGTGAGCTTAAAACTACTTGCGTCTTTATCTTCGTTCATCTTATGGCTAAGGACGCCGAAATTCGTGAAGAGGGGAAGAAAAGACATCTAATACTCATCTTTATCTCATTTCTATCATTAGCTTTAGGATTTTTAAGTTTTCTTTAGAGCAAGAGATGGAATTATAATGGAAGATTGACACTTGGAGGCTTGGAGATTGGGAAACCATTGCAGACCAACATTGTTGCTAAGCTTTCTTTTCTTCTAATCTTTTCTTAAACTGTTGTTTAGATGTTAGTTAATTTCAATTATGTGTGAATAGTTTTATTTAATCTAGGGACTTGCTAGCCAAAGTGTTGATGTTGGATCTTTAGTTTTCATGTATTTGTGTTTTATCTAAATTGGTATGATTGAATTCTTTCTTGTGAATGAACTATTGTGAGTAAATTTTTGGCCAAATTTGCTTGCTTATACTAGATAGTTGAGTAAAGCACTAAAAGGAGAAACTCACTATTAGAACAATAAGTTAGAACGTAACTTAACCATTCTTGAAAGAGAGTTGTTTGTTGACAGGAAATCCTAGCAATAACAAATCTATAACCATGACTAAAAACAAGAACATTTGAAAGAATGTTAATTGGAATAGTTTAGGCAATTCAGTATGTTTCGAAAGAAAAGAATGACTTTTCAGTTCAATTGTGCTCCTTTAAGTCATCTACATCTAAGTAAAGTGCATATTCAAGTCCAACGATCCAATTCTTTACTAGGTGAAACAAATCCTTAGATGATTTTTATTTGATTGAATTTCTTGATAGTTAAATAGCAACAGTTGAAACAACCTAATGGAATTTGTTTCTTTAGCCTTTTATAATCAGTCAAAACTCAATATATCACATTTGGTCTCTATGAGAACGATATTAAAACTATACTACAATACCCGTGCGCTTGCAGTAGTTTCACTTGTTAATGGTGGACTATGTCAAATAAAGCTTCTAGCATAAGCTATCCCAAATCTTCAGTTTCACAGGTTAACTTTGACTTGTTGATGGGAGGACCAAATAACTTTGACATGTTATTGGCTAGAGTGGATGCTTGAATTCTATTGGTCCAAACTAACCCCATAAGTACTTCATTTCTGTTATCTTATTTTTGTAGCTTAGGGAAGCGACAATAATATTTATGGCTATAAATTATCCTTCTTGCACCCAATTGAAAGATAGACTTGACTTGAGAATTAATGAATGAAAGCTAGACTATTTTTCTCTCACAAAAACAAAATCTCACTCTTTTATTTCAAATACATGGTGTGTTTTAATGGTGATTGAGTCATTCCTTTAAGTTAATTCTTCTTGCTTTGCTTTATAGAGATATTTAGTGGATTATTAGGTTAATTAGTGGCTTATACCTTTATCTTAGTCATATCCACTTCATTCACTTCTCTCCTGCATTCAAAAAATATCCATAAAAAAAGTTCCTCAATTTTTCTTTTGTTACCCAAGAATTAGCTTGGCTCAAGAGTTTATTACTTTGGTTTTGATTAATGGTTGTTGATGGTCGATCAATTTATGATTAAGTGCCTTTATATGCATCAGATATGATTGAAGACCTCAAAATCAAAGTGCTCAACTTGGTGAGAGGTTCTAATTCGGATATATTCCTTGAATGGTTTAATAAGGTTGGGAAGATTTAGAGATGAAAATTCTAAGATGAAAACATGGGCTAAGCTTAAAAGACGCATGCTAAAGAGGCTTATACCTCAAAACTACAAGCAAAACTTGTATCTCAAAACTACTTCCCTTAGCCTAGCGAATATGCAAGTGGAAGATTACATTAGAGAGTGTGAGCAACTCCAGATCAATAGTGGGTTACCAAAACAGAGGAAGATTTCACTATCCTTGCTTTCTCTAGGGGCTAAACTGCTCTTATTTTGATAAGATGAAATTGGTTCCATTTTAGACCTTTGAAGATGTCTACAAGTTGGCTCTTAAGGTAGAAACACAACCGCCTTTCTTGCCTACCTAATGGCCTAGGCTCTATTCAAGGCTCTTATACACACCTGAGGCCAAAGCTAAACAAGATAAGGGAAAGAATACTCTCAATGAACCTCCTGAGGATCTTAATGGTAAGAAATGCTTTGAATGCCATGATTGTTGTCACTTCTGATTACCCTATAAACAGAAGAACATGAATACTAAGGAGGCTTAGGAGATTGATGAAATATAAGTTGATAGTAAAGAGGAATTCCAGGAAGAGAACATACTCGTTGAACCTTAACAAGGGGAAATTATTTGTGATCAAAAGGGTCCTTCAGACTCAAGAGTGCACAAAGAAAGAGAACTAATGTGGGAAAATTGTTCTTTTAAGGTGGTTCATTAATTACAAAATTGTTCCATCTTATCACTGATAGTGGAAGTTGCACTTATGTTGCTTCAAAGGAGCTAGTTGATAAGCTTAAACTACCTATAATTACTCATCCTATGTCTTAGTCTCTTGAATGGCTTTAACAAGGGAATGAGGTGAAGTCCTAGTTTGAGCTCTTATTTTTCTTCATATAAGTAGATTGCATGATAAGGTGCTATGGATATAGTACCTATGGATACATGTCATGTACCATTGGGTATACTATTGCATATACGTGTTATACAATATAGTGTTGCTAATATGTAAAGATTAAGCATCAAGGCTAAAAGCTTACCTTAAACCCCCTATCAATGTCTTTGACTTGTAAACACAAAGCTAGGGTGGGAACTGAGAAAGTTTTTTCTAGGAGTGGAACATGGGTCGAGAGAGCACCAGCTAAGAGTAAGCCTATATTTGTTTATTCGTTGGTTGAATTAAACACAGTAGAGGAAGTGAAGCCTTTTACGTTCTTCAGCTTAAGGTGTCTTACATGTATTTTATGATGTGTTTGCTAAAAATTAGCCTTTGAGTTTGCCTCTTCTAAGAGGCATTGAGTAGTATTTAGGGCCACAGATAGGTTTCACCAAACCCAAACTAAAGAATTATAAAGGCAACCCCAAGAGCTACTTAATAACGGATACATTAGGCCTAGCATGAGTCCATGTTCAGTGCCCACCTTACTTATTCTTAAAAAGGATGGTACATGGCATATGTGTATGGATGGTGAAGCTAGATACAAGATCACTATCAAATATAGATATCCTATCCTATACCTTGATGGGATACTTGGTGAATTACATGGTTCATGTGTCTTTCCAAAGGTTGACCTAAAGAGTAGATATCATCAAATCGGCATGAATGGCTTGTTATACCTTTTAGCCTTTCAAATTGCTCTAGCACTGATAAGTGCTTAAAGTGTACATCATTCTAGAGTCATTTTTGTTGCATTCTTGTGAAATTCATGAGCTTTATGTTATAATTTATACCCCAAAATCCCATTTTATGCTTGGGTATAGTTTTTTGGTATTTTTTGCATGTTTTGAGACCTTTTTGACTAAGCACTGACCCTCAAAAGTCAAGTTTGTGACTCAACACAGATGTTCCCCTATCACTGTGCCCATGAGGAGAAAAAAGAACAAGATTCAACCAAGACAAAATCCTCCACAGACTGTGCATGATGGACACTATGGTTCGCGGCATGCCTGTAACAGCTGCAATTATTCGATTTCCTCGGTTTTGTGGCTGAGAATGATTGTTGGCTACTATAACTTGGCATCCTCGGCTACTTGAAGAGGGAGACCTAATTTTTGCTAACCTAGAAATCTCTCAAAAAGTCTTAGATTCTTATCATTTTGGAGTAAAAAGGAAGATTAGAAGGAAGACTTCTTGTAATTTGGAGGCTTGGAGATTGAAGAATTGTTAAGAACAATTGCTAAGAACTCTATAGTTGCTAAGACAATTCTCTCCTCTTACTTTAAACTCCATGAGAATAGTTACTTGTTTGTTTTAATGCTTATATTGACTTCATTTTTGTTGTTTAATAATCACAAGTGAGTAGCTTTCTTTAGTTTAGGAATTTAATAGCTAAGGAATGAAACTTTATCCTTAATCTTTATCAAAATTGTGCTTTATCTGTTTGGAATGTTTTAACCTATCTTGTTATGTGAATATTGTGAGTAGTTTAGGCCAAACTTGTATGCAAATTATTAAATGGTTGGGTGAAGTATTGAAAGGTAAAATCCACTATTGGATCGACAACAATAGACTTAACAAAGTAATGTTTGAGAGAAAATTGCATGTTGAGAGGAAGTTTGACAAATTAGACTTTTAAATTTAGACTAAAGTTGAGAACCCTTTGAAACAATGGTGATTTGTTAAGTCTAAATAATTTAGCTCATTTTGAAAGAAAGAATTGGATATTTATGATTGTCATCCTTTGATTTAACCAAATTTGGGTAAGCACATACTTTATTTACTGGATCTAGTTCATTGTTGGTGAAACAAATCCTTAGATGCTTTTAATTGATAGAACTCGTAAATCTGAAATTAGCATTCATCTAATAATAGATTAGCTTTAGAAGATAACCCAACTCAATATATTTTGCTTAACATCTTGAAAAGGATTAACTCGGTAGATTGCATTGGTCTCTATGGGAACGAAATTTAAACTAAACTACAGCACCCGTACCCCTGCGGAGTGTCAAGTTTTCGACGACATTTCCAGAGATCAATTTACGAATATTGAGTTCATCGTTTATAGATTGACTAAGGGTTTCTCTTTGTTATTTTTGATTTGCTTTGGTAGTTGTTGTGGTGGTGCTTACAGGATTTCTTCCTTTTTAGACGAAGTCCCTTTCCTTTTGAACTTGATCCAGAGATAGAGGGAACTTTCCACTTGAGGATGAAGAAACGGTGGCTAGAGAAGCAAAAGCAAAAGGATCGAGAGACCTCCCTAAAAATGGCAAGAGGTGGAGTAGATCAATGAAGAATGCTTCGGGATTTCATTGCCCCGGGTGTTCAAGGTATCACTTCAAGTATAGCAAGGCTAATAATGGAAGCTCACAATTTTGAGCTCAAACCAGCTCTCATTTTCATGGTGAAATAAGCCCAGTTTCGAGGTGCCCCAATGGAGGATCTGAATCTACACCTCTCAGCCTTTTTAGAGGTATCCAATACTTTGAAGCTCAACAGAGTTTCAACCAATGCCATTTGACTCCGACTGTTTCCTTTTTTATGAAGGGACAAGGCACAGGTGTGGCTATATTCATTACCTCCAGGGTCAATTATTACATGGGACAAGCTCACCAAGGCCTTCCTTCTGATGTTCTTTCCTCCATGCAAGACAGCAAGCCTAAGGAATCAAATTACAACTTTTACCCAACAGGAGGATCGGATGCTTTATGAAGCTTTGGAGTGGTTTAAGGATCTATTATAGTTATGCCCTCATCATGGACTCCAAAGATGGATGATCGTGCAAACATTCTATAATGGAGTCACTTAACCGGTGCGGTCAACTATAGATGCGTTGGCGGGTGGCACCTTGATAAACAAGATGGAGGATGAGGCCTAAAACCTAATCAAGGAGATGGAGCTTAATAACTACCAATGGTCCAATGATAGAAGCCAACCTAAGCAAGTTGGATGTAAGTTAGAACGTGGTGTAATTACGCTACTTTCTGCTAAAGTAGATGACATGACTCAAAGGTTGGACCGTTGGAATGTGAATTCTGTTAGTTTGAATGCCCCTTCCCTACCATGCGAAATATGTGGCTCTGTTGACCATTTAACTATGAATTGCCATATTGGGAGTCCATTTGCCCAAGATGCTAGTGACCAAATCAACTATGCCAATAATTATAACCTATACCGACCAATGACCCATTTTCTAACACTTACAATCCGAGTTGGAGGAATCACCCCAATTTCTCCTATAGGTCTAGCGCCCCTCCTATGCCCCAATGAAATGCTAGACTATCCCTGGATTTCAAAGACTGCCCAACCCCCAACAAGCTCCTTAAAAGTCTAACTTAGTGGTCATGATGGAGAATATACTTCTAGCACAGCAAAAGCAAGATGAGTATATCAAGCAATTATCCTCCAAGGTTAATGCGTACCACTCATAATAAGATGTTGGAAGCTTAAATTGTCCAACAAGCTAGCTCTTCATCAACACCCCCAGGTAGACTTCCTATTAAGCTTGAGCCTAATCCTCGTGAGTAGTGTAACTGTCTTATCCTAAGAGGTGGATTAGAGGGTCCAAAGAGTGTGCGGCTTGAGGATGGTGGAGGGGTGAACAAAGTTGTTAGTAAGGAGAAAAGTGATGAGCTTGAGACTATAATGTTTGGAGAGGAGAGTAATCTAGAGGTTCCTAAAGAGCTTCCTCCCCAATCTCAAGGACCCCGGTAGCTTTTCTATTCCCTACATGGTTAGAAATGATTGCTAGGGCTTTATGTGATCTTGGATCAAGTGTGAGTTTAATACCCTATTCTATTTCGAAGAGCTTGACTTAGGACAGTTGCAACCAACACCTATTTCACTCCAGTTAACGGATGGTTCCATAAAGTACCCTTTGGGTATTTTGGAGGATGTTCCTATAAAAGTAGGTAATTTTTGCGTGCTAAATGACTTTGTTGTATAGATAAGGCTAAAGATGCCTATAAATGATTATTCTAGGGCGGCACTTCTTGGCCAATTTAGGTTGTGAGATAGATGTGAAATGAGGGTGGTTAACATTTGAAGTGGGGGAGTGTCATGCTGAATTTAATTTATCGGAAAACCGAATAGTTTTTCCCCTCTTCATTTGCTTGTAATGAAGTGGCTGTTTCTCATGAGATTGACAAGTTTGATGATTTGCGTCCTACTGACCTTTCTATGTTTGATTGTGTTTCTACTAAGGGCCCCGACCTTGACTATGCTAAGATGGAATTTGTTGCCCCTGTGCCACCTAGCATAACTGAGGATGAGCATTATGCTATTAATGAGGGTTCCACGAGCGATTATTACAGGTTTGCTTGAGTATTGATATCTTTTCCTCCTACGAATGGAGTTGAGTATCATTTTAACTTGGGAGCTGAGTTTGGCAGTGGCCCGTTTGATGGATTCCACTATAAGATTATTTTGTACACGGATCACACTATTTGGCGCTACATGATGAAGAAGGATTTCCATCCTAATTGCTTGAGGTGGTACCTTCAATTACAGGAGTTCAACTGCATGGTTAGTGACAAGATGCAATTGAGAGATGTGGGGGAACCATTTCAGAAGCTCATTGTCCACATTGTTACCGATCCCGTCCTTGAATATCGGTGAAGGTTAAGCTTCTAACCTTAAAATAATGCTTCTTGGGAGGCAACCCAAGATTCTTGGGAGGCAACCCATGACATTTTATAGTTTTTCTTTTTATTTTTGATTGTATATAGTGCATCATTTCCTTTAAAAAAACACTCAAAAAAACGAAAAAAGAAGAAAAAAAGGTAGAGAAAAGAGAACAAAAAAACACATGGTAGAAAAATATGTAATAAGAGCGTTTTAAGGGCTCTAGACAGAAGCTACCACATACCCCTGGTGGTGTAAACCATGGTCCATGAAGCCCCTGCCAAGAAACCTAGAAAAATTATTGAATTAAGCCTACCATGAACCCTCCTTGGTCATTGCCACGGTCTGTGGTAGGCATGTTCTCCGTGGTCAAGGGTTTTTCCTTGCCCTTTGACCTGACTTTTTCACCCATCTTCTTCGACCTTTGACTCCTTTTTCTAAATTCTCTCCTTCTCTCTCTAAAACTTCCATTTACATCCATCTTCCTGCGTTCAACTTTTCACCATTTTCACTCAAATTTCTTCCCTTTTTCTCCATTTTATTTACCTAAACTCCAAATCTCTTTCAAATTTTCCTGTTATACTCTTCTTTCTCTCTCATTCATCTCTATCCATAACGTACATCTTAGACACCCCAACTTCACCTTCTCTTCTTTAGTTTTTCATCTTTTCTTCCATAATCTTTCCCATTACCTCTTCTTTGCACCAAATTTTTCATCGTCCCTTCCTTTCAACGCATTCTTCATAGTTAGTAATTCACCTAAACATACCCATCTACATTTCATATTCATAGCTCCAAACAAGAGAACAAAGACTACTTAAAGAGCATGGACATTGAGTCAAGCTCCCCAACGGGTTTCCTGAATATCCACCAATGCGAAACTGAGGTAATTTTCCTAACCCACTTGGTTTAACTAATCCTGAGCATGTTGCTAGGTATAATGTATTGAGTAGTAAGCTTTTTGTAGCTACTCGTTATTTTGATGCAGATTTGTTAACTAATTTAGGGATGCTTGATGATATTTGTTGGTTGTTTGCTTATGGGGGTGTGGGTTAATTCTTAGAGACTCGAGACCATACATATCATGACCTTACCTTGGAATTTTTAAGTACTTTGTATGTTAAAGTCACAAGTGGTCCTTGATGTCAAGAGGGCTATATTTCGTTTTACTTTAAAAGGGGTTATATGAACTTAATTTGAGTGGTTTTAATAGCATATTCGGTTTTCTACCTAGTTTCGATTTAGACCGACGTTATTTACCTAGAGAGTTTATACGAATGCTTTTTGGTATACCATTACTGGGAATTGTCAATATGATGCTAGTCACTCTAATGGCACTATTATTAGAAACCCCTACACTAGAGTAGCCCAACGTGTTCTTGCGTGTGGATTATTTGCTCTTGAGGACAGTTTAAATGTGCCTGAGCCGTATTTCTTACATAGTATATTGGAAAGAACACCTCTTGACCCTGGTTCTTTCTTTGCCAAATAGTTGTTGAGTGTAGCCACTAGTTCTGCCAAGAGGATAGTGATTGGGGTTCATATCACCCTTATAGCTAGGTTAGTTGGTATTGAACCCAGCCCTGATGATAGAGTGTCTTGGTTTGAAAGGTTAGCATTAGCGGCCTTTGAGTAAATGAAGTTTTGTATGACGAAGGGCGGTCGTATGTGTTGGATTTACCCTAGAAACAAGCTTATGCATCTTTCAAATGTTGACCAGACTACTCTTTTGAACCAGGATAATCTTTTATTTATGCCCAGTGATGAGGAGTTAGTTCATCCTGCACCCCCGCCTCCTCCACCACCCTATCTAGGAGCTTCTAGTTCATCTCGGCCTTCCTCTTCCTAGGACTATACCAATATACATGCTACCCTCCAATCTATCTAGGAGAAGCAACATTCCTTACGGGCTTATGTCCAAACTGAGCGTGCCATCCTTCATGACTTTGTGAAGGAGTGGCATGATGAGCTCTGTGGGATGATTACTTCCTAAAACCAATATTTCCAGGACTTTAAGGATTGTCATGAAACTTACGTGATTGGCACATATCTGAACCCCACCCTCCTTCGTCTCACCCTCCTCCATTTTAGTTCTCCTTCCCCTTTCCCATTAACTCTAATATGCTTGCATTGAGGACAATGCATTGTCCAACCATGGGGGAGTTGTGTGTTCGTTGGTGAACACGTGTATGATGTGGTTGTGTGAATAGTTTACATATTAGATCATGCATTTAGGGTTAATTAGAGCATTTTTGGTTGAGCATTTAGTTTTTTTTCTTTCTGGTTTAGGTTTCTTTCCATAGTTTTAGTTTTATATTGGCATTTCCAATTTTTAGTTGCATTTTAGGTTTGGCATGCATAAAAAAAAAAGTAAAAAAATTGAAAAAAAAAATCCTCTGATGATGAGTCTTTAGACTAAGTAGTTTTCTATTGCTTAATTTTGACCTTTTAGCTATTCCCATTTGTGAATAAAAATGTTTGATAATGAGGTTTTGAAAGTGTGTTTCTTAATTTGACCATCATGATTGAGTACGAATTGGTTGCTTAAAAACACTTTGCATGAATATTTGGCATATGAGATCTAATAAGCTAGTTGAGCTTAGGTAGTTGTCCCGCGAGGCTTTCAGCTTGAATAGGCTAATTCATCGATTTTGGTCTCTTATTATTTTTCATGTATGACTCTTCCTAGCTTCTACACCTTTAGAACTTGCTTTGATTCTCATTCAATATCACATTTAACATGCACATTCAGGCAACATGATTGAGGCATTCTTTAAACTTATGCACTATATTGACCAAATAGCCACCCTTCTTATGTATGATTTATCCCTTCCTACCCCTTTTTAGGCCTTGACAATCTCTATTAATGCAAACATATGCTATAATCCTTGGCCAAATACATGTCCTACCCTTTTAGCTAAGACTATAGAGTTTCATTGATTGATTAGGAGTAGTTTGTGGATGATGACATCTTTGTTCGGATGTAGGAAGAGATTTATGCAAAATTTCCCTTGGTGACAATTGGGTTGAATTCTGTGAGTTGTTAGAAAAGTGTTTAAAAGTGCTAAATTTTCTTTGTCATAATCCTTCTCTTCGAAACACAAAAAAAGGAAAAAATATAGGATACCAAAAAGTGCTAAAAAATGAAAAAAGAGGGGAAAATTTAAATAAAAGGCTTTGGCATTGATTTCGTATTGGATATACTTCAACACTTTCTCTTGTTATGGAACTACTAAGGGGATTTATTTGTTTATTTGAGATGTATCCATATGATGACTATTTTTGTGGAAAGTTGGGAGAAAATGATTTATGCTCTTAGTCTTTCGCTTTTTGCTCCACAATCCCATATATTTGTTCCCCTCTTACCTTAACCCATAGCCCCATAACAACCCTATTTAAGTCCTCATGATAGCCTAGTATGTTTTGCATTCTAGTGATGGCTAATTAGAGAGCTTTAGCAAGCCCATGGTAAATTTGATTCAGTAGAATGAGATTTGAGAGAACAAAGTCATATTTTTAAATACATAAGTAAAGAGTGCTTCATTACTTAAGTGAGGATCTAGTAGTTCTTCTAGCTCTACCTCCTTCATGTGCTGATATGAGTGTCTAAGTTGATTTGAGTGATTTGTCCAATATTTGATGTGATAGTCTATGCTATTATTTTGAAAACTTCATTTCCCTATCTGTTTGTAAAGGTTAAACTCACTTTTGGGCTTCGATATGGCTATTGATGATGCTGCTAATGTTTACATGAGGTGCTTGAGGATAAGCAACGGTTCAAGCATAGGGGAGTTTGATAAGTCCTTAAAGTGTACATCATTTTAGAGTCATTTTTGTTGCATTCTTAGGGAATTCATGAGCTTTATGCTATAATTTATAGCCCAAATTCCCGTTTTACGCTTGGGTGTAGTTCTTTGATGATTTTTGCAGGTTTGGGGAACTTTTTGACCAAACATTGACACTCAAAAGACAAGTTTGTGACTCACCATGAATGTCCCCCGTTCATTGTGCCCGTGGATAGAGAAGAATAATATTCAACCGAGACAGAGGCCTCTGCGGACTGCTCGTGGTGGAGGCCACGGTTTGTGGCAAGCCTATAACAGCTACAGTTGTTCGATTTCCTCAGTTTTGTGGCTGAGAATGATTGTTGGCTACTATAACTTGGCATCCTTGGCTGGTTAAAGGGGGCCACCTAATTTTTCCTATCCCAGAAATCTCTCATATAGTCTTTGATTCTTATCATTTTGGAGCAAAAAGGAGGATTAGAAGGAAGACTTCTTGCAATTTGGAGGCTTGGAGATTAAAGAATTATCAAGAACTCCATAGTTGCTAAGCCAATTCTCTCCTCTTACTTTTAAACTCCATTAGAATAGTTCTTATTTGTTTTGATGTTTATATCGACTTTATTTTGGTTGTTTAATAATCATGAGTGTGTAGTTTTCTTTAGTCTATGGATTTGATAGCAAAGGAATGAAACTTGATCCAAATTTTTTATCAAAACTGTGGTTTATCTGTTTAGAATGTTGCAATATGTCTTGTGCTGTGAATATTAGGAGTAGTTTAGGCCAAAATTGCTGGCAAATTATTAAATAGTTGGATGAAGTACTGAAAGGTGAAATCCACTATTGGATCGATAAGAATAGACTTAAAAAAGTAATTTTTGATAGAAAATTGCATGTAGAGAGGAAGTTCGATAACTTAGACTTTTAATTGTAGACTAAGTCAAGAACCCTTTGAAACAATGGTGATTTGTTTATCTAAATAATTCAATTCATTTTGAATGAAAGAGTTGGATATTATATGATTGTCATCCTTTGATTCAACCAAATTTGAGTAAGCACATTCTTTATTTATTGGGTCTAGTTCATTATTGGTGAAATAAATCCTTAGACATCTTTAATTGATTGGATTCATAAGCCCAGAATTAGCATTCATCTAGTAATAGAATAGTTTTAGAAGACAACCCAACTCAATATATTTTGCTTGGCATTTTGAAATGATTAACTCAATAAACTTCATTGGTCTCTGTGGAACGATATTTGAACTAAACTACCACACTCGTGCGCTTGCCTAGTATCAAGTACCTTTATGAGGTTTGTGAATGAGGTCCTTAGGCAAACATAAGATATTTTATTCCATAATGTTTTGATGATATACTTATGTACAACCAAAATGAGCATAATCTTGTTTTCCAACTCTTAGGGAGAAAAGACCATATGCTAAGCTTGAGAAGTTTGATCTTATCTTTCCTAAGGTGGTATTTCTTGGTTATGTTATATCCAATGATGAGATTAAGTGGATAAATAAAAAATAACTTGCCTACTCCCATATGTTTTGTAAAGATAAGGAGCTTCCATGGTTTAGTTTCACTTTATAGAAGACTTAAGTGGGACTTCAGCACTTTCTTGGCTTTCTTGATAGAACATCTCAAAGGCTGAATAGTTGAATGGTCGAAGTCCACCCAAAGAACCTTTTCAGTGATCAAAGAAAAGCTTTTTTCAGTCTCCTTTACTTGATTACCTAACTTCAATGATGTTTTTTAAGGTTGAATGTGATTCAATTGAAGTTGTTCTTACTTATTCCATGTGTCTTATTGCATATTCAGTAAGAAGCTAAATGGCTCACAACTCAGTTATTCTACTTATGGCAAAGAGTTTTATTCCATTATCAGAGCCTTGAGCACTAGAGCCATTTTCTTAAGCCAAAACCCTTAGTCATGTATTTAGATCACTAGGCCCTCTTTCATTTATGAATTGGCAACACAAGTTGGATAGTATGCTTACCATCTGTGTAGAGGTCTTACAATAATTCACTTTCTCTTGCATGTATAAGAGTGGGAAAGAGAATGTGGTGATGGATGAACCTTCAAGGAAATGCGCCTTGCTCTCAATCATGGAACCGAGGTCCTTGGATTTCACTCAATCAAGGAGCTTTATAAAGAAGGTGCACAACTCAAAGAAATGGTACAAAAGTCTCCTACCCATGGTCCTTTTAGGTTATAAGATAGGTTCCTTTTCAAGCATAACAAACTATATGCATTCTAAAATGTCCTTTAAGGGTCCTCATTGTCAATGAAGCTTACGTAAGAGCTTTGGCTGGCCACTTTGGCATTATTGATACCCTTGACATTCTCAAAGAACACTTCTATTAGACAAAGATAGGAAGTGGTGTTCACAAGGTGCTGTCAAGGTGTGCCATTTGCTATATAACCAAGGACCAACTACAGTAAGGGATACACACTCTTCCATTGACTGCTAATAGGGCTTGACATGATATTAACACAAACTTCACAGTGGCACTACCTTGAACTGAAATGGGTTACAGATGCCATAATAGGGTGATCAATCATTTCTCAAAGATGGATCACCTTGTTGCTTGTTGCAAAAGCAATATAATGCTATCTATGTTGCTGTTCTATTTTTCTAGCAAATCATAAGGCTTCATGGGGTCCATCATTCATTGTGTTGGATAGGGACAACAAATGTGTATCTCATTTTTGGAGGTGTATTTAGAAGTTGATAGAGACTAAGTTGCTTTTTAGTACTACTTACCATTCATAAAAGAAGGAGATGACTAATGACATTCTCGTTAGCTTACTAAGGATTATGGTGAGGAAGAGTCAAAAGGATTGGTGTACTAAGCTTTCCCATGCTAGGTTAGCCTATGACCAGGCACCCACCCTTTCACCCTCCTTTTGAGGATTGTTATAGCATCAACCCTCTAAGTTCCAGTGGTCTCATTGTGATACCTCAAGAGCCTAAAGTTAGCTTTGAAGAAATTACATACGTATGTAAGACCATAAATGAAGAAGGTCAATAAGCAATTCAAGGTTAAAGTCAACGAGCACTGCACTCACCTTAAATTTCAATTGGGTGATCTTATATGGCTACATATAAGGATAGAAATATTTCCTTTGAAAAGGAAAAATATACTTATGGGTAGAGGAGATGGACCATACAAAGTGGGGGAAAAGATAGGAGAAAATGCCTACGAACGTTAATCACAAGCATTTCCGCTACTATTAATGTAAAGAGACCACCTGCACTTTATAACTTGAAGATAAAGAGATAAACCCTGAGGATTTCAAGGCAAATCACTCCTAAGAGGGGGAGGTTGATGCAGACCAAACTATCACAGTGTCATCAAGTGAGCCCAAGTTTAATTATGTTGCACAATGCCAAAGCCCTGACTCAACTATCTCCATCGTTTACCACTATTCAAGGAGCTCTAGGGTCTAACCTCTAAGGTTTTTTCTTCGTCGGGCCCATTGAGGAATCCTAATCAAATCATCAATACGTTAGAGACATTTAGTAGCTGTAAATAAGGATCTTAGGGGTGGTCTTCCTAAAATTATGTCGTAGGCAAAAGATATATCCAAGATAATATAGTCTACCATTACCTAGTAGGTCTTTCCCTTCTAAGTCCCCACCTTGGTATGTAGCTTGATTATTTCCTTTAGGTATGTGGTGTGGGTTGTGATTGTGAAACCTATAATTGAAAATGGTGTTAAGAATATAACTTCCTTCTGTAAGCTAAGCTTAAGAAAGCAATCATAAAATATGACATTTATGGATCTTCTAGTATCTACCAGTACCTGTCTGATCTCATAGTTCACTACTGTCAACTTGATAACCATTAGGTTATCAAATGGCTGAGATATGAGTCCAGCTTGTTTGAAGGCCACCTTAGGGAGAGAGTTCACAAATACCTAGTCCACTCCCGGGATTACCTATCCAAGTGTTCTTATATGACTTTCAGGGCCCTGTTTGACAGCCCAGCCAGGGATGGTCCCCTTGAGATGACCTAGATGCTGCCCCTGAATTCAGGGTGTAGCTTGTAATAACCCAACCCTAATTCATATTTATTTATTTAAATCATATTTATTTATTTAATTAATCATGTTTATTCATTTAAATAATCATGTTTACTGATTTAATCAATCATAGTTATTTGTTTAACTAAATCATGTTTATTAATTCAATTGCACTCAATTTATATATTCACCGAATTACCTTATGTCATTTAAATTTTTCGCTTTCATTTATCGTATTTAATCATTACAGTGGGGGGATATTTCATTTGGGTCTTATTTTGCAATTCAAGTTTCATTGATTGTTAATTCAAGTTTCATTGATTGTTAATTCAAGTTTCATTGATTATTAATTCAACTTTCGTTGATTGATTAAATTTCAGCTGAATTGATAGTAGGCCTCGATAACTATCATTGAGCATTAAATTATTTTCCATAGCGTCACAAACTTTTAAGTTTTAACTACGCAAAAACTTGGGCCCGAATTCATTTATTTTGGCCCAATTCATTGAGTCCAAATTATGGCCCAAAAATTTTGGTGTAATTAAGTTAAGTTAATTACTATCATTTGTGCCTAACTTTAATTTATAAAAAGATATTTTTATAGGCTTAAAAAATTAGCCAAGTGAATTTGTCATTCATTCTTAGCCAAGTAAACACCCACACCCACACACTTCTCTTCTCTCTCCCCCTACCTCACAGCCAGCCACCTAGTAGGCAACAACCAGTCCTTTTTTAGCCACCAGCTGGCCACCTAGTGCCACCCCTATCCCCTCCAACCAAGGCAGCCTTCTCCACCCTCAAATAACCTCACACCCTCTCCTTCTAAGCTCTCAAAAAGGTAAAACCCTAACTTGATCTTGATGTGGTTTTTGTTTTTATGATTGTTTTAGTTATATTTTATGTTCTTGAGATCAAGATATATGTTTTCATGCAAATTCTATTGACTTTGGGGATGTTGATCATGGTGGAGTTGGGCTTGAAGCATGTTAAGGGTTAGGGTTTGTCATGATCAAGTCAGCTTAAGTTAAGCGATGGATTTGTATTGATTTGAATATGATTTTATAATCTTTAGTCTTATTGATGAATACGACGATGTTTTTGGTGATTTGGAATGATTTTAAGTGAGGATTTATGTAAAAAAAAGAGAAGAAAGCAAAAACAGTGAGGGCTAGAAATAGTAGAAAACAGGGGTGATTTTGAGATTAAACTGGTAATGATCGGCTCACAAACGAATTATGCTTTTTGGTGGGTAGATAGGTCAGTGTGTTAGTTTTCAAATTCCTTTTAAATTGCCTTAATCTGAGTCCTATGGACAAAGTTATGGTCATTTTACAAGGACTATGCAGGTTAGACCAAAACTAGCATACTTATATTCTAGGCCCATTTTAGGAATCCTATGCTGGGAATAATGCTTGGTTTTCTAAATGAAATCTTTTCGAGACTTCTTAATATTTCCATGTTGGTGTTTTATGTCTCTATTTGACGTCAAGGATGAAAGCTATGAATTTTTGAAGTGAACTGACCTGCTTTGGTGCAAATTAGGCTATTATTGCAATTTCTATGCTGTGTATACTTAGAGGAAAATTCTAAAACTTTTGCTATATATTGTCCATATTATTTTCAAAGTTTCTATGAGATTTCATGAATTTTGGTTGAGTTTTTTGAGTTTCATGATTTTTGGAAGTATTTTGAGTAATTGTATAAAGACCAATAATAAAGAGTGAGTGAGATTGATCATGCACTCATTTTATGTATATTGGGCTGAGCAAGATCATTTAAGGGGGAAATGAATATTCATGGAATTTCATAGAGCCTTTAGCTTGATTAATAAGAAAGAAGAAGACAAGTATACAATTTGGGAGCTTATTTATGAGCTTTGAATCAATTATAGATTTTACAAAGAAAATACCAAATTTAGTGAGCTCAACAGCTTCTATTGAGTTCAATGACTTATACTAGATTTATGAATGAAATATGAGAAGTGTGGAGAGTTGTGACTCATAAACCATATTTATCAGACCAAGTTATTGCAGTTTATGCTATTTTGAACCAAGATATATCTCTCTTGGCCTCAAACCTTTATTACTTACTCAATTCAGAATGTATCAAATGTATTTATCCAGTCAATTGACTGTACTCACTATTATCTTGAATCAAGCTATACATTAGCGAGCCTTAAACCCATATCAGCAACCTATCTCAGAAGAGGCCACAACCACTCTCTCATTTGTCACTATCAAGGCCTTTTCCGCGGTAATCTCATTTATCTTATTGTCAACTATTTTACTTTAATTTACTTTATATCAGATTTAATTACTTTTATTAAGAAGTTATATTGAAATACGCAAGTTATGTATACTATTTCAGTACTCAATTTCTATTACACATACTTACTCAATTATGTGAGTAAAGATCATTTACTAACTACACATACCTGCAATGACATTTATGAAACAGAATCGAGGCCTAGTTATCGTTCCCCGTTATGCATAGGTGTTATCAAATCAGAGCACATTTATCAAGTCAGATGATATTTTTTTAAAGACTCAAGGTATGTCTATTGCCTGTATCTTCAGAAAGCATAACATGTTTATCAAGTTATAACTCTTGATGAGTTTATCAATGGATCAGTTTATGCAGTGATTTGCCATTTAACTTTTGACCCCATCAGTTATTATCTATAGGGCATCAGCCCATCATTTACCAACGCGATTTCAGGCTAACTCTTGATCGGATTGGCAGGTGTACACCTATATATCGATCATATCATTAGAAGGGGTTTACATCCAGATGATAATGAGCACTTCAATTTCATATTACTTCCATTTTCATTGTTGTTGTGAACTAAATGAATTGAAAAGGCGGGTACCCATCAACAGTGTTTTTATGCTCATTTTGTAATACAAGAATGCATATATTGAGTTTAGCTCACATTGTTGAATTGTTTTCATGTTTTCCATTTTAGGTGATGAAGTATCACATGTTTCTCCTTTTAGCAAGCCCTTTTGGAAGTCATCAGATACTCACAATGGATTCAGCATAGCATGAACGTCGGGATCGACCTCAGGGTCAAATTGGGTCTATATTCAATATACTTGTGTAGTATGGAGTGCGAGTTAGCACATGGTATGATTAAGTCAATTGTATTGAAGTTGAACTATTATGGACTTTGGTCGTGGAGTGTTTCAGTTTAATAGATATTGTGATTGTGAACATGAGTTGCAAGATTAAATGATTTCAGTGAGCCTTGTTCTCATCAGGGCAATAGTATCGCTTTCTATCATTATGTCTTCCACTGCGGCTTTTCATAAATCATGTCATTAGCTTTTCGAGGGCATTACATTAATTAAGAATCATCTTCTGATGAACTCCTCTCATCTAGATGTCTTCTCCTTTTTTGGGCCTATTCTTGAGGTACTTGTCTAGCTTCCCTTTGTTAGCGAGTCTATAGAGTACTTTATCGAGATCCCAACAGTATTTTATGTCATATCCATAATCCTTATGGAATGCACACCACTTATCCTTTTTCTTGGGCTCTGCTTGGGAGGCTTGGGATAATACATATGCACCTAACCTCTAATCTCTATTACGATCTCACTTCTTAAGATGTTAAAGGAAGATTCTGTTTTAAAGTCTGTTTCCTTCTTTTCTTTATGACTTTGATTGACCAGCCCTTTTTTGTCTTTGTTTAACGCGTTCCTAAGAGTTCTAATCTATCTTATCATATCTTGCAATTTTATCTACCTTTATGCAGTTATGAAGGGCCTTTTCCAAGGTGCCTATTCAATGATGATCATTTCATTGAGGCTTTTGTGCCTAAGCCTATTGGTGAAGGAACTTATGGCCATATCTAGCTTATTATCTCCTACAAACTCAACAAAAAAGTGACTTTAACTAACTGACATCTAGCAACGAAAAAATTTGTTATTATGTAAAAGTAAGTGTTTGCAACAAATAAGACATTTTGTTGGTGTTAAGATCTTGAGTCCATGAGGAAAGAAGGGGTCCTAATATTTTTAACAAATAAAAATATATATTTTAGTATAAGTTACTATAATACCAACAACCCAATAATATGTTGGTATTGTAGTTATGTCACCAACAACTTTTTATTTATCAAATTCAAAGTTTGCTCATCACTTAGAACAACATCTACCCTAAACCCTTTTCATGTCTTCTCAAGCATCTCTCCTCTTTTAATTTCGCTCTATGACATTTACTGCCCTAACTCCTCCATAATCTCTTAATTGTAGTCATCTTCGTGATTCGTTTCTCTAATTGGGCAATTCAATACCTTTCAATCTTTCAATCTCATTCGCCTCTATAATGTTTGCTACCCTGACTCATGTTTTGTTGTTGTTGCAGCCCCTCTTTCCTACACTATTAGGTGGGAAGATGCGTTTTAGAGCCAAAAATCAATAGCTCAAGAGGAAGATCAGAAATCAGGTTCATGCCCTGAGTTTTCAACCCTCAGGTGTGATGATTTGTTCGTTGCCCTAACTAGTCTTTTGATTAACCTTTGCTTGTGGAATTGTGAGTGGGTTTCAGATTTAACATTATCCATGAATTCGATGTTGTTTGTTGTGAATTCAACCAAATTTGTTCAATCATACACATAATTTGGTTACTTTCCATCTGGATTTTGCTTCATTCTTGGTTTTAAGTATTCTCCATCGACTCTTTAGGCCATTAGTAAATTCGACCTTAGTTTTTGGCAAGTCTATCTTAGCTTTCTTGAATGTTTAAGTTTAGTTCATTCGATAATATTGAGCATCCAATATATGTATTCTTTCATTGGTAGGCTTGTGATTTAAGCTATGTTTGCTAAATTGAGCTCGCTAAAAGATCAAGTTAAAATGCGATGGACCTCATTCAAGGGGGTATTTGCAATTAATACAAGTAACTCCACCCTCTTTCAGGTGTTTGCTCTGAATTGAGATTCATCAATGATGTCCTAATTTTTGGATGCATTTGTTTGTGGGTTAATTTTAATTTTATATCTCATGTGCAAAACAATCTATGCTTCCATTACTTTTTTACTTAATGTGCTCGGCTAGTGATATTATTATGCTTTCATAGTGTTAAGGTTCCAATGTAATGGCTATCATTTAGTTAGTGCCTTTCAAAGTCATTTGGTTGGACTATGTGAAACAAATTCTATTTGCCTTTTGATGTTTTCATTCCCTGCTAATTATATTTTGCTGTAAATACCACTTTTTTAGATAAATTGCTAACTCTTGATATAAACTATGCTTTGTGACTTTGTTATTCTCTGCTAATTATATTTTGCTGCAAATACCACTTTTTTTGATAAATTGCTAACTCTTAGTACAAACTATTCTTAAATTATGAAACTTTATTCTCTCTATGAATGATATTATGATTTTAATAGAATGAAATTAAGTATGCCTTTCATTGTCCAACTTAGTCATAGGTTCGTAGCTAACTATATTGACTAGTTTATCCTTATTAGATTATTTGAGTCATTCACTGCATTTTGAGTTCTTGGGTTTTTGTTGTTCCTTTTTTCTTATCTTCTAACTTAAATTATTAATAGGTCTTGGCATGTTTGGTCTAATTGCCTCCCCTACTGTAGTTGGCTCCCCTAATCTTCAAGGTAATTAGCATTAGTGATTATGTTGTGATTTCTAAGTGAACAATGCAAATACTTAAATTTCTTGGGAATCCTAAGTTCATTAAACTTCTTGATCTTATTTGCTTGTTTGTCCTTCTTTGTGATTGCAACCATGAAGATATTGTGATATGATGCTACTTGGTAAGTTTTGTTATCCACTTGAAAATATAGATGTTGTTTACCTTGCCTTGCAATTTAGGACAAAAATCTACTTGATCATTTTATTTCGAATTTAATTCTATACTTGTTTAAGGTTATCTGGGGCATCTTTTTTAGGGGGGAAGGTGATAGGGCTAGGGGTGTCGTGCTTCTCCAACTTGTTATCGGCTTTTCTTATATGGGCAATAGTTTCTCACAATTGTATCTTTCCACATATTCAGTTAAGGTCTCTTGGTCTCTTTATGCCATTTTCATTAGTTTTATAGCCGATTTGGAGTTATCATACTTCCAATGAAATGGCTTCTTAAGTCGGTGGAATGATCATCTTTTCCAAACTTTGATTAATCTTAGGTGTAGCCTATTGAACTAGGCTTGTGCTGCTCCCTTTAAAGCAGTAAGGAAGTATCTGCGTATCATTGCTTCTGAGGGAGATGGTTGCAGATAGATTGTTAGACACACATCAAGATGCTTTTTAGGGTTAGTGGTCCCATCAAATTGCCCTATCTTCAGCACTTTAATCTCCTCTGGGACTTCCTCCCAGGTCTTTATGTTAAAGGCTTTCTTGATTTGTGGGTGACCTGTTAATCGAGCACATAGATTAAGGGTCTTCTTAGCGTTTTCCTTTGAAAGCTGCTGAGATGCTATAACCTTGATAAAGCTTGAGCTCTGTTGTTATCAATTTTCTTGATAGTCTTCTTCTTAATGAATCCTATCTCAACCGGACCTCTTTTGCGAGGATGTCTCCTTCTTGACCCTTTTAGGATTCATGGTCTCTTTCAAGTCTTCGTCTTTATTCCTCTAGGATCTATAAGGTATGTTCTCAGGATCTCTTTTCTTTAAATCCTTAGGTAAAAGCTTATTTTGAGTTTTGATTGTCCATATTCGATCTTTAGTAGAGAGTGTCTTCGGATTGACCTTCCTTGTCTTCCACTGTCTTTGGTGTGTTGTACATTTATTCTAAGGCACAAGTGCACTTAGGAGATAAATGTCCTGCAGGGGTCGGGGACGTATCTTCTTAATTTGAGGCATCTCCACAACAAAGTCTTCATTCTTAAAGGTTCAGACTAAATAACATTTAGGAGTGCGCAAATGCGTATAAGATTAATGTCGATGCTAATATACCCCACCAATAGTGGTTCAAACTAAATAGCATTTACGAGTGCTTAGCTGTATTTAGCAATGTTTGGTTTCTTTTATTGTTATGATATTAATTAATTATGATATTCATCAGTTATGAAATGAGCATACTTTATTGTTGGCATCGCTTCTTTGATGGTAATGATATTCATTGATTTTTGGATGACATGAGAAGAAGCACAAATGTTCAAGGTTTATACTGAATTAGATTTGACCTAATCCAGATCTAATTCAATTAGCATACTGATATCAAATTAAGATTGAACATTTGACTCTAACATATTAAAATTTTGATTGACTGTTTGATTCTAAAATCAAATTGGTCAAATTTTAGACTTTGCGTGGCCTTTATCCAAGTCCGGACCACTATATGCTTTCCTCACATCTCTCAAACTCTAATTTTGTATCCCCTACTCCCTGCTCTTTTTGCAATGTTGGAACTGAGCTAGAGATAAGTCTCTTTTGCTTTCTTTTTATAACGCCCCAAATATACATGATTCATGGCCTGCATTCACCTACTTGCATTTACCTGCTTAAGGTTATCAATAAGATATAATAACTCAATAAACGGGGCGTTACCACCGTCCACAAAGGACAAGGCTTTCGTTATACATGAAAACTTGCCATAAACCAAAGGTTACCCTATACAGGGGCATTCACCATCATAATCACTCAAACCATTTAGTTACATAGAGAAATGGATCTACATCTCAAGGGTTACACCATATACATAACTTGGTCCAAAAAAAAAAAAAAAAACAGTTGGCACCAAAATACATAATTCAGTTCGAATATACAGTTGAAACTCCAAAATACATCACAATATGCTAAGAGAGCATCTTAGCTCTCCCTTACCGCCATTTATCACCTTCGGCCTCGCTGCCCGCCTGAGGGCGATTCACTGAACATTTTCCTAAAATAAAACATGAAAAAAATATTTCGAACTGTGAGCCAAAGCTCAGTACATGCATCCCTGTACTGATAAAAATTTACTAAAGAGTTATTTGGGCTCACTTGCAATTCATTTTAATTGAAAACAGGGAATGAGATGCATATAAAACTGCATTGCCAATTATTATCTGTTAGTGCATCCCTTAGTAGCTGTTACAATTTGTGAATAGGTGTACACCTGCCAAGCCGACTGAGGGACCTGGCCTGAAGCCGCGCGGGAAATTGGAGAGCAATGTCCTATAACTAATAACTGATGGGGCCACTAATTATGTGATAAAGCACTGATTAAAATGATTCCTTGATGTACTTACCAAAATATTATGATTTCGATAAATACGTGCTGATCACTGAAGATACAGGCAATGAACGTACCTGGAAGTTTTAAATGCTAGTTCATAGAGGAATGAGATGCACTAAAGTGAAGAAAATGAAAGCTTAGGCCTTAATTCTGCTCAAAAGATCATTATAGGAACATGAGGTCAGAAATGATCTTGTTCTTATAATGGATAACTTTAAATAAAATTGGCTTATGAAGTAACGACGGTACGGAAAGAATAATCCACAACTTATACTCCCGACCTCAAAATGAGACATAAGACCCCAATGTACACAGCTTAGGAAGGCCTCTAAAACTTTCATTAAGGCCATGAAACAGGATTCCCATGATAGGGCTCCTAAAATGGGGCGAAAACATCAACATGTCAGTTTTGAGTCCATCCTGCACAGGTTCGGTAAAATGACCATAACTTTCTCTACAGACCTCGGATTAATATGATTCAAGGGCCATTTTAAAGCTAACACGCTGACCTATCTATCCACCAAAAATAGAATTTTTGGCTGGGCCGATCATTACCAGTTTCATTTCAAACATTGTCCTATTTTTTTGGAAATTCCAGCCTCACTGATTGAGTGGGTTCTCTCACTTTTCACACCAATCCCTCAACTTAAACTCCTTCTTAAGAGCATGTAAACACACTTTGGTACATCTCAACCTCATACAAAAACACCATACATAATTCCTCTTCATATTCATATCAAATAAAACTCCTTTTCTAATCACATATACACACAAACCTCAAATTTACCATTAGTTGATCCGAATCTTGCATTTTGGACAAAACCCTAAGTTTGGGTCACTTTGAACTCACTCCAACTCTTTAAAACACTATCAACAACATAACAAACTTTAATATATTAAGAGATAAGCAAAAACAAGAATAAAACAAGCAATAAACATCACTTGAACAAGAAGCTTGCATGACCAAGATGAAACCCTAACCCTAGCCTCAACTCCACCATAATCCATCAACAAGATGATTCATAATACCAAAAAAACAGCATAATCCATCACTAAAACAATCAAAATAAGAAACAAAAACCAACAAGATCAAGAATCAAAAACAAAATCAGCATAGGAGGTGACAACAACACTCACTTTGTGCTTGTAAAAGAGGTAAGAATGATCCTTGATGCTTGTGGGAGTGAGAGGGGTGGTTGGGGTGGTAAGTGGTGGATGTTTTTTGGTTTTTTGGTGGTTAAAAGGTGGCTGGGAGGGGGGTTTGCTACTGGACCTACCGTGTAGAGAGAAGGAGGAGAGCGAAGAGAGAGAAAGTGTCTTGTATGCTTGGTGATAAATGAAGTTAAATGAAAATTTTTGCAATTTATATTAGGTTTTTACTTAGCTAAAAATGAAAGTGGAAAAGTCAATAATCTTAAGCTTAAATGAAATTAATAAACATAATTTAGGGTCGAACTATTGCAGTCTTCCCCCCTTAAAAAGTTTCGTCCTCGAAACTGATGAACTTCACCATATTATGCCGATTTACCTCGAATAAATGTGGATATGCAGTTTTCATAGCTTCTTCGGTCTCCCAGGTGGCTTCTTGGGAGGTGTGGTTTGTCCAGAGTACTTTGACCAATGGTATCTGCTTGTTGTGCAGCTGTTTGATCCTGCGATCTAGTATTTGAACAGGACGCTCCTTATATACTAGATCTTCAGCAATATCGATAGGTTTAGATACAATAATATGGTCTGGATTTGGAATGTATTTTCGAAGCTGAGAGATATGAAACATGTTATGCACGTGCTCAAGTTCAACAGGCAACTCTAGACGATAAGTGACAGGATTCAACCTTTCAATGATTTCATAAGGTCCAATATACCTTGGACTCAATTTGCCCTGTACTCTGAACCTCTTGACACCTCTAGTTGGTAAAACCTTCAGAAAAACTTTATCACCTACTTAAAACTCTAGAGGCCTTTTTTTGTCTGCACAACTTTTCTGTCGACTTTGGGCAACCCTGATATGCTCCTGAATCTTTCTTATTGTCTCAGTGGTCTCTTGAATCATTTCAGGACCTATAATCAGTGTCTCATCCAAATCACTCCAGCACAATGGGGTTCTATATTTTCTTCCGTACAAAGCCTCAAATGGGGCCATTTTGATGGTGGAGTGATAGCTGTTGTTATAAGAGAATTCCACCAAAAGTAAATCATCTTCCCATTTCCCTTGGAACTCCAATACACAAGCTCTTAGCATATCCTCCAAAATTTGATTCACCCTTTCAGTTTGTCCATCTGTTTCTGGGTGATAGGAGCTACTGAAGTTTAGTTTGGTTCCAAAGGCCTTTTGAAGCGCTTGCCAGAAATGTGCTTGGAATCTTTGATCTCTATCTGAGACTATGTCTAAAGGAATCCCGTGCAGACGGACTATCTCATTAACATACAGTTGGGCTAGTCTTTCAACTCCTCAAGTATCCTTAATTGGCAGGAAATGAGCCGACTTCATGAGTCGATCAACTATGACCCAGATAGCATTCTTTTTCGAGGCAGAAAGGGGTAAACCCATAACCAAGTCCATTGAGATCGAATCCCACTTCCAAGTGGGAATTTCTAAGGGTCGTAGTTCACCCACAGGATGTTGATGCTCTGCTTTAACTTTTTGACAAATTAGACACTTATCCACATATTCTGGAACGTCCTTCTTCATATTATTCCACCGAAAATATTGTCTTAGATCTCTGTACATCTTGGTGCCTCCTGGATGCACTGAATAACGAGTTTTGTGAGCTTCTTCTAGGATCTGCTTTCTTAATTCCCCATTTTTGGGCACACATAGACGATTCTAGAATCGCAGAGTCCCATCCTCGTGTACTACAGTCCCGGAGACTTCCCTTTCTCTACATTTTGCTTTATTCTTTGGAGTTCGGGATCACTTTCCTGGTTCAGTCGAATTTCTTCCACTAGGGAAGACTGTACAATAAGTACTAATAATTGAGCATTCTTTTGCCCATGGGACACCAATTGAATCCCAAAGTCCTCAAGTTCTCTTAAGAGATTCAATTGAGTAATCACCACAGTGTTCGAGCTATGTTGCGCCTTCCTACTCAGGGCATCCGCCACCAGATTTGCTTTACCAGGATGATATTGAATCTGCAAATCATAGTCTTTAAGCAACTCAAGCCAATGCCATTGTCTCAAATTGAGCTCCTTCTGGGCGAAGATATACTTTAGACTTTGATGATCAGTATAGATCTTGCACGATACCTTATATAAATAATGTCTCCAAATTTTCAATGCAAAGACCACGGCTGCTAACTCCAGGTCATGGGTGGGGTAGTTTTTCTCATATGGCTTGAGTTGTCGAGAGGCATAAGCTACTGCTTTGTTCTCCTGCATCAGTGCGCACCCTAGACCATTCTTCGATGCGTCACTATAAACTATATACTCCTTCCCTTCTATTGGTATCGTTAGAATTGGGGCGGTAGTTAGTCGCTGCCTTAGCTCTTGCAAAGCTTTCTCACATCTTTCATTCCACTCGAACTTATTTACCTTCTTCAGTAGGTTGGTCAGTGGTGAAGCTATTTCCGAAAAGTCCTTGACGAACCTTCGATAATAACCTGCTAAACCCAAAAAGCTTCTAATCTCAGTGACATTGGTAGGCCTTGGCCATTCTGTGATTGCTTTGACCTTTTGGGGGTCAACTTTAATTCCTTCTTTGGTAATCATATGCCCCAAAAATACCACTTCCTCC
The DNA here is from genome assembly GCA_029747015.1 of Carnegiea gigantea. Taxonomy (NCBI): domain Eukaryota; kingdom Viridiplantae; phylum Streptophyta; class Magnoliopsida; order Caryophyllales; family Cactaceae; genus Carnegiea; species Carnegiea gigantea. The sequence goes on from JAKOGI010001505.1 coordinate 155,172, forward strand.
AACCAAAATTCACATTTCTTTAGTTTGCCATAGAGTTGATGCTCCCTCAAGGTTTGCAGTACTGTTTGCAATTGATCAGCATGTTCCTCCTTGTCTTTAGAATAGATAAGGATGTCATCTATAAATACCACTACAAACTTATCTAAATGAGGTCTGAAAACCCTATTCATAAGGTTCATGAAGGCTACAGGAGCATTAGTGAGACCAAAAGGCATCACTGTGTACTCATAGTGACCATACCTGGTCCTAAACGCTGTCTTAGGAATGTCCTCAGGCTTAATCCTAAGTTGATCGTATCCTAACCTCAAATCAATCTTAGAGAATACTCCTGCCCCTTGTAGTTGATCAAACAAGTCATCTATTCGCAGCAGAGGGTATTTGTTTTTGATGGTAATCTTGTTCAACTCCCTGTAGTCGATACATAGCCTTAAGGTTCCATCCTTTTTCTTGACAAACAATACTGGGGTGCCCCATGGTGACACACTTGGCCTAATAAAGCCTTTCTGCAACAACTCATCTAGCTGAATCTTTAGTTCCTTAAGCTCAGTTGGAGCCATACGATACGGGGCTTTAGAAACAGGTAGAGCTCCAGGAAGTAATTCGATTCCAAAATCAATTTCCCTCTACGGGGGTAGTCCTGGTAACTCTTCAGGGAAAACATCTTCAAATTCACAAACTACAGGTATATTTGCTGCTTCCTCTGCTTTATAACACCAATATCCAATACACCCCTGACATAATAGCTTACTTATTTTCATAGCGGAAATCAAAGGACAAGATTTTGCCTCTCTTTGTCCATAAAAACACACTTTTCTCCCATTTTCATCCTTCAAGATAACCTTAAGATCTTCACAGTCAATTTGGGCTCCATATGTATGCAACCAATTCATCCCCAAGATGATATCAAAATTAGACAAGTCAAATTGAATCAAATCCACAGGGAAAGTAGTGTCACCAATGATGATGGGGACAAGTTCATAAGAGAGGGGGCACTTAATCACCAAATTATTGGGTAGCTTAATTCTATAATTGGTTTCCATCTTCTTGTTCTCCAGGCTCAATTGTATAGCAGCTCGAGTAGATATAAAAGAATGAGTGGCGCCCGAATCAAATAATACGCAAAATGGCTTTGAATTTAAAATGAGAGTTCCATTGACTACCGTACCAGAGGTAACAGCTTCCTTTTTGTTCGTCACAAATGCCCTTCCTGCAATTGCAGGCCTTGCAAGTGGGGGTCTCTGGCGGGGCGGAGCCAAGGGTTTTGCTGCGCCCTTGTCTACAGCTTTCAGTCATCAGGGGCATGCAGCGATGAGGTGTTCAGGACTTCTACACCACATGCATTTGTTGATGCCAACTCGGCATTCAGGAGTGGTGTGATTTGTTCTTCCACACTTCGCACAGGGTGCTGTCGAGCCCACAGGACGGCTCTTAGAGGAAACAGGAGTAGTGATGGAGTCCTACCTAGCCAAGACCTCGATCAAGGTGTAACAAGTCCAAATCGTCCAAGAACAAGGTCCCAAACTAAGAAGATGGCTCACCTTTGGCAAGAAGTTGAAACTAGCACAAACGGGATAACCGGCCAGCATAAGCCCGGTTCTGTGCATCTGATTTCTTAAGCTACATTGTGGCTTAAGGCCAATATTTTTGCATTTTTGGAATCCTCGGGATGTTAGCTTTCAAGTCCAAGCATTGATTTCAAATCATGCCACAAGAGGATGGAGGATCAAAGGCATTTTCCCCAACCGGCCAGATTTGGTCCAATTCTGCACGGTTGAAAGTTTAGGCGTGATTACCCTACTTAAACCTTGTTTAACCTTAATTTCTTGATTGGGGGGTTTTTACACACCTTGAACTTCCCCCCCCCCATGGTTAAAATCCAGATCATACCCACTTTTGCTGTGGTTAAACTTGGTCTGAAAACCGGGTATAAAACTGCCCTTGAACCCGGTTCGGTGTCAAGGTCGTATTTTGCCTCCACCGGTGGGTTTCGTCCTCTTCAACTGAGTTAGCACGTCTTTCAAGGCTGGGCACACACCCCAAGGCAACAATCATCAGCTGCAACCTTGAAAAGAACGGCCAATGAGAAGGGAGAGACAAGGGAAGATGTTCCTTGCTTGCTATTAGCTAGCCGTAAAGGGGAAACCACTTTTCGGCTGAGCACATGGTTCTTTTGCTGCCTTTGAAGCTGATTAAGTTTAACGACAAGTTAATTATGTTGTAATACTCATTTGTCTTGCTTTCCTAGTTAGTTTGATGCACTTTGTTTAGCATTAAGTGTGATTAGCAACCGGTTAGTCTTAACCGGGTGTGATTAGGCCTTAATACCTTTCCTACCTAGGAAGGAAAGGTAGAGGTGCTTGTGTGAGAGTTTGCTAGCTTGGTCATTTTGCTGCATATGTAAAACTCACACGGCCACAAGCAAAAACACTTCAGTTTTTATGAATGAAAGTTTAGTAGAGAGCTTTGAAAGCTTCCTCTCAAATTCTTACTTGCTTATCTCAGTTTAGGCCAAACTAAGTGGTGTTCAAGTGAGTCTTAACCTTGATTAAGTGGTGATTCTGTATCTTAATCAAGCTTAAGGACCCTAAACTCAAAGGTTAGTGGTGTTTCTATATCTAATCCTAGAGTTTTGTTCTATCTCAATCCGCTTGATTAGCTTGAATCTTCAAGTTAATCTCTTTCACTTATCGTGTTCTTCATCTTCAATCTCTTTTACTTGAGTGTTCTTCATACCCCCCATTAATCCACTCTCCTTGCCTTCTCCCCCATCCATTCCCACAAGTTCAAGCCCACGAAAAAGCTAGAAACACAACCAAAGCTCAAGAACATCCAAACCGGCCAAAACTAGGCATTCCTAGTTCTCGTGGGCAGAACATTAGCACGGGGTGGCCGTGGATATCAGCACGACCGTGCCACTTCTGTTCGTGACTTTCCTCCAAGTTTCAGCCCCCTTTGGTGTGAAGTTGGCTTGGGTCTTCCTTCCCCTCGCACCTTTACATCATATTTGGTATCAGAGCTGTGTTTCATCTTGGCCTGGTATTGAATCCACGCATCCAAACTTCCTTCTTCTCCATCTCTCAAACACTAGTCAGCTTTGGTTTTTTCCTTTGAACAAACACAAACATGAGTACTAGTATGAGTATAGAAGAGAAGCTTGATGCCATTTTGAAGAATAATCATGAGCTTACTTCTTCTAATCAAGAACTCAAGGCACAGAACGAGTACCTACGCAAGCAATTGGGTACTTTTCTCAAGCAAAAGCAAAAGCTCAATGAAGAACCATCCCATTTTGCTTCACAAGGCCGAGAGCAAGTGTTCAGTCACAACCTTGAATCCTCAAGTGATGAAGAGCCATTCAGGAGACCACGGCAAGAACAAAGAGGACAAGGTAACTCTAATGATTTTAGAGTTGAGATTCCAGAATATGAAGGCAAGCTTGATCCAGAAGACTTCTTGGACTGGTTGCACACAGTGGAGAGGGTATTCGAATACAAGGACGTTCCAGAAGAAAAGAAAGTCAAGTTGGTGGCATTGAGACTACGTAAGTATGCTTCTTTATGGTGGACCAACTTGTGTGCTAAGAGAGTTAGGGAACGTAAGACTAAAATCAGAACTTGGGAAAAGATGAAAACCAAGTTGAAGGCTAGATTTTTACCCCCCACGTATGTTCAAGATTGTTATTCACAACTTCATAATCTGAACCAAGGCAATCTCAGTGTTGAAGAGTACACTAGAGAGTTTGAAAAGCTTGTGATTAAATGTGATTTGCAAGAACCGGAAGAGCAAACGATTGTAAGGTACTTGGGAGGACTTGATCCTAGGTACTCTAATGTTGTTGAATTGCAAGCTTATACTACATTTGATGAGGTTTGCGTGCTAGCTCACAAAGTTGAGCAACAAAAGAAAGGTAAGCAAACTTTTAAGCCTCCACATCAAAGGCCTCCAATCCGGAACCAACCTTTTAACAAGGGGAGTTCCCAACCGGTTTCTAAGCCACAAAATCCCTTTCCTTTCAATCCACAAAGAACCCAAGCACCACAAAAGGCCCCAGCACCCCCAATTCGACCAAACCCCAATCCTATGAGCACTAGAAGATGTTTCAAGTGCCAAGGACTAGGCCACATTGCTTCGGAGTGCCCAAACCGCAAGGTAATCACTTTGGCCGAATGGAGAGCCGTGGATGAGCAAGAAAAGGAAGGTGAAACTGAAGGTGAAACTGAAGAAGAACATGAGGAAAGTCAAGAAGAGGTTGAGGAGGAAGCTGATGAAGGAGAGATGTTAGTTTTGAGGAGGGTCTTGAACGGCCAAAAGAGCACCAAGGATGAGCAAAGAGAAAACATTTTTCACACTAGGTGCACGGTTCAAGGCAAGGTATGTTCATTGATTATTGATGGTGGGAGCTGTGCAAACGTGGTATCCCTTACCATGATTGAGAAGCTAGGCTTGCAAGCTACGGCCCATCCCCATCCCTACAACATACAATGGCTGAATCAAAGCAAAGGGCTTCAAGTCAATTCACGGTGCCTCATTTCATTATCCATTGGTAAGAACTATCAAGACCAACTTTGGTGTAATGTTATACCTATGGATGCATACCATGTATTGTTGAGAAGGCCTTGGACGTATGACCGAAGGGTGACCCATGATGGTTTCATGAATACATACTCCTTGTCTAAGGGAGGAAAGAAGATTACCCTAAAGTCATTATCACCATCCGAACTCCTCAAAAACAAACCCACAAAAGGCCATGAACATTCTAGTTGTTTACTCACTTTTAGTGAAACTCTTTTGAAGGCTTCGAATCATGAATTCAAGGCTTTTAAGGAGTGGATCCTAACCGTACAAGATGAACCAGAATCCCCGTTACCAACCCATCCATTTGCCAAATCACTCATCCAAACTTTATGTCATTTGTTTCCAGAAGAGATACCTTCGGGATTGCCCCCTAAACGGGACATCCAACACCACATAGATCTCATTCCTGGTTCAGTTCTTCCAAACAAGCCAGCTTACAGAATGAACCCAAAGGGAACCATGGAGATTCAACAGCAAGTAGAGGAGTTAATTTCAAAGGGACTTGTACGTGAGTCCTTAAGCCCCTGTGCCGTACCTGCTTTGTTGGTTCCCAAGAAGGATGGCAGCCAACGAATGTGTGTGGACAGCAGAGCCATAAACAAGATCACCATCAAGTATAGGTATCCCATACCTAGGCTTGAAGACATGCTGGACGAATTACATGGCTCTAAAGTCTTTTCTAAAATTGATCTTTGAAGTAGTTACTACCAGATCGGAATAAAAGAGGGAGACGAATGGAAGACTGCATTCAAGACTAAAGGAGGTTTATATGAGTGGCTAGTTATGCCATTTGGTCTTTCCAATGCTCCTAGTACATTCATGAGGTTAATGAATTAAGTATTCAAACCCTATATTGGCAAGTTCGTGGTGGTTTACTTCGATGACATTCTTATCTATTCCAAGGACGAGCAAGCACATCAGAATCATCTCAATCAGATCATACATGTCCTTGAGCGTGAGCAGTTATATGGTAATCTTAAGAAGTGTACCTTCTTTACCCATGAGGTTACATTCTTAGGTTACATTGTTTCTAGTGAAGGCATTAAGGTTGATGAAGGGAAGATAGAGGCTATTCGTACTTGGCCTCAACCACAAAGTATACATGATGTTAGAAGTTTTCATGGCTTGGCTTCGTTTTACAGAAGATTTATTCGAAACTTCAGCACCATCATGTCCCCTATGACCGAAGTGCTAAAGGGTTCATTGTTCCAATGGAATCCTAAGGCACAAACTGCCTTTGAAGAAATCAAGAAGAAACTTACTCAAGCACCTGTTCTTGCATTGCCGTGCTTTGAGAAGGTTTTTGAGGTTGAATGTGATGCATCAGGAGTGGGAATTGGTGGAGTTTTAACTCAAGAAGGCAAGCCATTAGCCTTCTTCAGTGAAAAACTATGTGACTCAAGAAGAAAATACTCCATATATGACAAGGAATTCTATGCTATCATTCGGTGCCTAGAGCATTGGAGTCATTACTTAGTGGCTAGTGAGTTTATACTTCACTCAGATCACGAGGCATTGAAGTACATTCAAGGCCAGCATAAACTTAACTCATGCCATGCTAAGTGGGTTGAATTCCTACAGTCATTCCACTTCACTATTAAGCACAAGTCGGGAAAGTTGAATTAAGGTGCGGATGCATTATCAAGGGGACATCTCCTTATGTTCCAATTGGATGCTCTTATTCTTGGTTTTGAGCATCTCAAGAGTTTATATGCTGAAGATGAAGACCTTGGGAATCTCTATGCTGCATGTTTGAAACATCCCAAGGGAGATTTCCTAATCCAAGAAGGCTATCTATTCAAGGGAGTGCGATTGTGCATTCCAAAGTGTAGCACTCGTGAGCTTCTAATCAGGGAAGTTCATGGAGGTTCCTTGGCAGGCCATTTTGGAGAGTCAAAGACCTTAACCATGTTAAGGGAGCATTACTACTGGCCAGGGATGGAGAAGGATGTTCAAGACATCCTTAGGAGGTGTGGAACATGCCAAGCAGCCAAGAGCTATACCCTACCTCACGGCTTATACACCCCATTGCCCGTACCAACTCTACCTTGGGTGGACGTGAGTATGGACTTCATTTTGGGTCTACCTAAGACTCAAAGGGGAAAGGATTCAATCTTCTTGGTGGTAGACAGATTTTCGAAGATGGCACATTTCATTCCCTGCTGCAAAACCAATGATGCTACACACATTGCCGAGCTCTATTTTAAAGAGGTAACAAGGTTGCATGGTATTCCTAAGTCCATTGTTTCAGATAGGGATACAAAATTCCTGAGTCATTTTTGGATTACCCTTTGGAAGAAGCTTGGTACTAAGTTGCTGTTTAGTACTACCTGTCATCCCCAGACTGATGGCCAAATAGAAGTAACTAATCGAATCCTAGGAACTCTCCTAAGGGCTTTGATTAAACCAAATGCTAAAGCCTGGGATTTACTCTTACCTCATGCTGAGTTTGCATATAACAAGGCACCTAGTAAGGCTACTGGTCTTTCACCATTCAAGGTGGTGTATGGGATTGATCCTTTGAGTCCAAATGATCTCACCCCACGGCCCCAAGACCAAAAGCCCCGTGTTGATGCAACACAAAGAGTAAAAGAGATTCAAAAGCTCCATGAGTTGGTGAAGGCACGAATTGAGAAGACCAATGCAGCCTATGAAGCACACGCCAACAAGCATAGGAGAAACATTGTCTTTCACCAGGAGACTTGGTATGGATCCATTTGAGAAAGGAACGTTTTCCTTCTAAGAGGAAAAACAAACTCATGCCACGAGCTAAAGGTCCATTTGAAGTCTTGGAGCGGATCAGCGACAATGCTTATAAGATTGATCTCCCTGGTGATTTTGAGGTTTTAGCCACCTTTAATGTGGCTGATTTGAGCCCCTTCTATCTGGACACTTCCCCACCAGATTTGAGGGTCAAATCTTTTCAACAAGGGGAGGATGATGGAGTCCTACCTAGCCAAGACCTTGATCAAGGTGTAACAAGTCCAAATCGTCCAAGAACAAGGTTCCAAACTAAGAAGATGGCTCACCTTTGGCAAGAAGTTGAAACTAGCACAAACAGGGTAACCGGCCAGCATAAGCCCGGTTTTGTGCATCTGATTTCTTAAGTTACATTGTGGCTTAAGGCCAATATTTTTGCATTTTTGGAATCCTCAGGATGTTAGCTTTCAAGTCCAAGCATTGATTTCAAATCATGCCACAAGAGGATGGAGGATCAAAGGCATTATCCCCAACCGGCCAGATTTGGTCCAATTCTGCACGGTTGAAAGTTTAGGTGTGATTACCCTACTTAAACCTTGTTTAACCTTAATTTCTTGATTGGGGGGGTTTTACACACCTTGAACTTCCCCCCCACAGTTAAAATCCAGATCATACCCACTTTTGCTTTGGTTAAACTTGGTCTGAAAACCGGGTACAAAACTGCCCTTGAACCCAGTTTGGTGTCACGGTCATATTTTGCCTCCACCGGTGGGTTTCCTCCTCTTCAATTGAGTTGGACGTCTTCCAAGGCTGGGCACACACCCCAAGGCAACAATCATCAGCTGCAACCTTGAAAAGAACGGCCAATGAGAAGGGAGAGACAAGGGAAGATGTTCCTTGCTTGCTATTAGCTAGCCGTAAAGGGGAAACCACTTTTCGGCTGAGCACATGGTTCTTTTGCTGCCTTTGAAGCTGATTAAGTTTAACGACAAGTTAATTATGTTGTAATACTCATTTGTCTTGCTTTCCTAGTTAGTTTGATGCACTTTGTTTAGCATTAAGTGTGATTAGCAACCGGTTAGTCTTAACCGGGTGTGATTAGGCCTTAATACCTTTCCTACCTAGGAAGGAAAGGTAGAGGTGCTTGTGTGAGAGTTTGCTAGCTTGGTCATTTTGCTGCATATGTAAAACTCACACGGCCACAAGCAAAAACACTTCAGTTTTTATGAATGAAAGTTTAGTAGAGAGCTTTGAAAGCTTCCTCTCAAATTCTTACTTGCTTATCTTAGTTTAGGCCAAACTAAGTGGTGTTCAAGTGAGTCTTAACCTTGATTAAGTGGTGATTCTGTATCTTAATCAAGCTTAAGGGCCCTAAACTCAAAGGTTAGTGGTGTTTCTATATCTAATCCTAGAGTTTAGTTCTATCTCAATCCGCTTGATTAGCTTGAATCTTCAAGTTAATCTCTTTCACTCATCGTGTTCTTCATCTTCAATCTCTTTTACTTGAGTGTTCTTCGTACCCCCCATTAATCCACTCTCCTTACCTTCTTCCCCATCCATTCCCACGAGTTCAAGCCCACCAAAAAGCTAGAAACACAACCAAAGCTCAAGAACATCCAAACCGGCCAAAACTAGGCATTCCTAGTTCTCGTGGGCAGAACATTAGCACGGGGTGGCCGTGCATATCAGCACGACCGTGCCACTTCTGTTCGTGACTTTCCTCCAAGTTTCAGCCCCCTTTGGTGTGAAGTTGGCTTGGGTCTTCCTTCCCCTCACACCTTTACATCAAGTAGGTTTCTTCTGGTTCTGATTCACACTTTCCCTTGGAGTCCCCCGCTCAAAACCCCCTTCTCTTGTGGTTGATTGGATTCAGAGCTCTCAACTCTGTCTTCACTCGTTCCACTTTAGCTGCTCGCTCATACAATTCTTGATAAGTCAAAATTGGTTGCCCAGCTAATTGATTCCGGATGTAGAAGGCCAAACCTTCCTCAAACCTTCTCATCTTTAATCTTTCAGATAACACAAATTCAGGGACAAACCTCGATAGTTCGGTGAACTTACTAGCATACCGCATCACTGACATGCTACCGCTCATTTTCAACTCCATAAATTCTTTCTCCTTTTGCCTTGCACCACAGCTGGGTAAAATTTCGCCCTCAATTCTGTTAAGAATTTATTCCAGGTGAATTTAGGCCCTACGAGCTTATCCTTCAGTGTATTCCACCAAATGTCCGCTTCACCTGACAAATAATACGTCCTAATGTTCATTTTCTTTCCTCTGGTACCTCAACTACTGTAAAAATTTTCTCCATTCCCCTTATCCATTCCTCCAGTACTACTGGATCATAAGATCCATCATAAACTTTAGGGTTGCGCCGTGCTACCCTATCTGCCAATTTATCCTCTGTAGGAGGGGTTTCAGCAGGTACCTGAGGAATCCGCTTCATCAATTCAGTAACTAAGGTTGGCCAATAACTCGGGTTGCCTAAGTTGCTAGCTAATTCAGAGGGCAATGGTGGCGTGTCACCATGTTGTGGCTCCTGGCAAGAGGCTTGATCACCCGATCCCTGGCCTTGTTCCATATTGTCCTCTACATGAACCTCTATGTTGTTGTGCACTAACTCGGACATTCTGATCATACATTAAATGAAGCAATTCAAACACTGGAATCTCCAGACATATAAGATAACATGCCCAATAAATACATGGGAGATGGCTCGAAGATTATTTCATAACTCAAAGCATCATCATTTCATTTCAAAACTGCTTACTTATATACATAGTTGCTGATTTATATACATAACAACAAAAGCATATTACACCTAGCTGAATAAGCAAGACTAGCTCTGACTCCTACCCTATCACTAAACACTAAATAGCCCCTAGACACAAGGTCCGTCACATATTAAAAAGAGGTACGAACCATGTCATCACGGTCGGAGAGGATTGGACTAACTATATACAACGTCAGATGCCCCATAAAATGTAATCATCCAACCCAGCCAAACCATATCTATATACAGGGCTCAAAATGAAAACCACTACACTAGCCCCTAGAACCACCTAATGATCCCTAGATGGATTGTAATCTGGGTCAGACTCATCATCAGGTTCTTCACCTGAATCGAAGCTGTTTGTAAATGCCTCTGACTCGACATTATCGACCTCCTGTTGAACTTGTGGCTCATGCTCCTCCTCTAAGTCCACCATCAACTCGTCCGCCTCTTGTTCCCCTTGCTACTCTATCCCCATCTCATCACTATCTTGATCCTCCTCGGGATCATCCTCCTCTGAATCGTCCTCTTCTCCCTGGTGGTCCTCATCCCCAGAACTAGAACTAATCACCACTAAGTCTGGGGTGTCGGGGATGTCTATCACCACATAAGCCTCCCCAGGGCTATCAGGCATCAGTGGGGTGTCGGGTGCGGGCGGGATGAGTGGCCCCTGTGCTGGTGCTGGCAGGGAGGGTGGCTCCTGTGCTGGTGCTGGCGGGGAGGGTGGCCCCTGTGCTGGTGCTGGGGCTACAAGTGGGGGATGGACCTGATGTAGGGGAAAGATGTGCTGAAGAGTTTCCATAGCAATTCCCCTCAATTCAAACTCCTCTCTCAACAACAGCTCCGTAGTGAGAGTCGTCCAAGCCCCCTGGGCCTGAAACCTAGGCCCGTCCAAGCCTGGGTTCCCTATCATCATAAAGTTGTGATAACATTGCCTAAACTCCACCCACCAGCCAACCGGGGAAAAAGACCAAAGCAGTCTCTGAGCACGGACCGTAATACTGTGGAACTCAGAATAAGGGTCCTGGGCATGTGCCTCTATACTAACATGTAGCAGCGCGATGTGAGCAATCATAGATCTACCCGATAATATATTAACGCCATAAGGATCCACCTAACAAAGAAAACACATATATGAGAGGCATGCATATCTATAAACAAGAAGCATACAAATGGAAGCAACTTGCAGTCTAATATCGTTATTACACTCCTAATATCATTCTAGCAATATACAATATCCCCCTCACTACAACCATTCTCACCCTATAGTTTCTAACTCTACATTCCTCAAGAAAATCTAAACCTAGGCTCTGACACCAAATCTGTAATGCCCTAAATATACATGATTCATTGCCTGCATTCACCTGCTTGCATTTACCTGCTTAAGGTTATCAATAAGATATAATAACTCAATGAACGGGGCGTTACCGCCGTCTACAAAGGACAAAGCTTTCGTTATACATGGAAACTTGCCATAAACCAAAGGTTACCCTATATAGGGGCATTCACCATCATAATCACTCAAACCATTTAGTTATATACAGAAATGGATCTACATCCCAAGGGTTACACCACATACATAACTTGGTCTAAAAAAAAATACAGTTGTGGCACCAAAATACATAAGTCAGTTCGAATATACAGTTGCAACTCCAAAATACATCACAATATGCTAAGAGAGCATCTTAGCTCTCCCATACCGCCAATCACATGGAAGGGCCCGTCTCATTTATCACCTTCGGCCTCCTTGCCTTCCTGAGGGCGGTTCACTGAACATTTTCCTAAAACAAAACATAAAAAAATATTTCGAACTGTGAGCCAATGCTCAGTACGTGCATCCCTGTACTGATAAAAATTTATTGAAGAGTTATTTGGGCCCGCTGGCAATTCATTTTAATTAAAAACAGGGAATGAGATGCATATAAAATAGCATTGTCAATTATTATCTGTTAGTGCACCCCTTAGTAACTGTTACGATCTGTGAATAGGTGTACACCTGCCAAGCCGACCGAGGGACCTTGCCTGAAGCCGCGCGGGGAACTGGAGGGCAATACCCTGTAACTGATAACTGATGGGGTCACTAATTATGTGATAAAGTACTGATTAAAATGATTCCTTGATGTACTTACCAAAATATTATGATTTCGATAAATACGTGCTGATCACTGAAGATACAGGCAATGAACGTACCTGGAAGTTTTAAATGCTAGTTCATAGAGGAATGAGATGCACTAAAGTGAAGAAAATGAAAGCTTAGGCCTTGATTCTGCTTAAAAGATCATTATAGGAACATGAGGTCAAAAATGATCTTGTTCTTATAATGGATAACTTTAAATAAAATTGGCTTATGAAGTAACGAGGGTACGGAAAGAATAATCCACAACTTATACCCTGACCTCAAAATGAGACATAAGACCCTAATATAAACAGCTTAGGAAGGCCTCTAAAAGTTTCATTAAGGACAGGAAATAGGATTCCCATGATAGGGTTCCTAAAATGGGGCTAGAATATCAACATGTCAGTTTTGACTCTATCCTACATAGGTTTGGTAAAATGACCATAACTTTCTCCATAGACCTCGGATTAATGCGATTCAAAAGCCATTTTAAAGATAACACACTGACCTATCTACCCACCAAAAAGCATAATTTTTGGTTGGGCCGATCATTACCAGTTTCATTTCAAAGTCTGTCCTGTCTTTCTGGAAATTCCAGCCTCACTGATTGAGTGGGTTCTCTCACTTTTCACACCAATCCTCAACTTAAACTCCTTCTTAAGAGCATGTAAACACACTTTGGTACATCTCAACCTCGTACAAAAACACCATACATAATTCCTCTTCATATTCATATCAAATAAAACTCCTTTTCTAATCACATATACACACAAACCTCAAATTTACCATTAGTTGATCCGAATCTTGCATTTTGGACAAAACCCTCACTTTGGGTCACTTTGAACTCACTCCCAACTCTTCAAAACACCATAAACAACATAACAAACTTTAATATATTAAAAGATAAGCAAAAACAAGGATAAAACAAGCAATAAACATCACTTGAACAAGAAGCTTGCATGACCAAGATGAAACCCTAACCCTAGCCTCAACTCCACCATAATCCATCAACAAGATGATTCTTAATGCCACAAAAATAGCATAATCCATCACTAAAACAACCAAAATAAGAAACAAAAACTAACAAGATCAAGAATCAAAAACAAAATCAGCATAGGAGGTGACAAGAACACTCACTTTGTGCTTGTAAAAGAGGTAAAAATGATCCTTGATGCTTATGGGAGTGAGAGAGGTGATTGGGGGTGATAAGTGGTGGACGTTTTGTGGTTTTTTGGTGGTTGAAAGGTGGCTAGGAAGGGTGTTTGCTGCTGGACCTGCTATGTAGAGAGAAGGAGGAGAGTGAAGAGAGAGAAAGTGTCTTGAATGCTTGGTGATAAATGAAGTTAAATGAAAATTTTTGCAATTTATATTAGGCTTTTACTTGGCTGAAAATGAAAGTGGAAAAGTCAATAATCTTAAGCTTAAATGAAATTAATAAACATAATTTAGGGTCAGACTATTACACTTTTCTTCATGTACTTTCAGTATTTAGCAGGCTTGTTGTTTTCTTCTAATAAATTTTCTCCTCTTCTTGTTCATACTTCCCTTTCAAGAGTTTTGGTTCTTAACTTTTGTGCGAGTTATTTCTCTTATCTAGTGTGTAAGTCCATGGTCATTGATTTGGCTAGAGCGCATTATTATGACAGTTTTATCAATTAGTTTTATTGTTTTCAAATTGGTGGTTCAATGATGAAAATTCATATGATTCGATTAGGATGATATTTCTTTCAACTTGGATCTATTATATTACACGGATGCATATTCTATGGTAATAACCCGACCCTAACCTATATTTATTTATTTAAACCATATTTATTTAATTAATTAATCATGTTTATTCATTTAATTAATCATCTTTATTGATTTAATCACTCATGGTTATTTATTTAACCAAATTATGTTTATTAATTCAATTGCACTCAGCTTATATATTTATCGAATTACCTTATGTCATTTAAATTTTCTGCTTTCATTTATCGTATTTAATTATCCTGGTTGGGGGATATTCCATTTGGGTTCCATTTTGCAATTCAAGTTTCATTGATTGTTAATTCAAGTTTTGTTGGTTAATTAAATATCGGGTGAATCGATAGTAGGCCTAAATAATTATGGTTTAAGAACTTATTATTATCATTATTATTATTATTATTATTATTACTACTACTACTACTATTAATACTATTATTTTTATAACCTCGCAAAAAATTAATTTCGAGCTACGAAAATTTAATCGCATATGGTTTACTTCCCTTCCCGGACCCTAGACCGTACAAGCCAAGTATAATCCAACAAGCTTGCTTGACTAATCTAACTAATTACCATAATTTAAATCTAATCATGGTTAACAAAAAAAGCGTTGTTGAAGATAAAATTTTAGCTAAGCTTATAGACAAGTCAAAAAACAACACAACCCAAAACTCAAACATCATCTCTCTCTTCTCTCCCTGCACCCCACGGTCCCCCTTTCCCCCAAGATGTGTTGCCTTCTCCTAGTGTTTTCTATCCAGCCAGGGGCTGCCTCCAACCACCACAACCACCACCAGTCGTCCCCCACACCTCACACCACATACACCTCTTGTTACCAAGCATCAAAGTGAGTAATCTTGAACTTAATCTTGTTGGTTTTGATTTTTATTTTAGTTTTGATATTTGTGATCATTGATCATGATGTTTGATTAGAAATGAGAGTTACTTTGGATGTTTTAATTGTGGGATAAGGTGGAAAGTAAGTAAGGGTTGAAGTTGATCATGTTCATGCAAGCTTAAGTTAAAACCATGTTTATGGATTGATTTGTATTTGATTTTGTAATCTTTAGTTTTATTGATGATTATGATAATGTTTTTGTGATTTAGAATGATTTCAAGTGAGGATTCATGTGAAAAGAGAAGGAAAAACTAAAACAGTGAGGGTTGAAAATTTCAGGAAAAAAGGGTAGACTTCGGGAATAAACTGGTAATGCTCGGCCCACGGGAAAATTATTATTTTTGGTGGGTAGATAGTTCAGTGTGTTATCTTTCAAATGGCTTTTGAATCACCTCAATATGAGGTCTGTGGAAAACGTTATGTTCGTTTTACCAAAACTGTGCAGAATGGACCAAAACTAACAGACTTGTGTTTTAGCCCCATTTTGGGAATCCTATTGTGGGAATCATATTTTGTGTTGTAAATGGAAGTTTTTTGGGACTTCTTATTCTTTTCATATTGGGGTTTTAGCTCTTCATTTGAGGTTAAGGGTGAAAGTTATGAATTTTTAAAGTGAACCGACCTGCTTTAGTGCAATTGGGCTGTTATTATAATTTCTGTGCAGCATATACTTGGAGGGAAATTCTAAAAATTTTGCTGTAGATTTTTCATGTTATTTTTGAATTTCCTATAAGATTTCATGAATTTTGGTTGAGCATTTTAAGTTTGATGATTTTTGGAAGCATTTTGAGTAATTGTGTAAAGAGCAATAATAAAGATTGAGTGAGATTGATCATGCACTCATTTTGTGTATTTTAGGCTAAGTAAGGTCATTTAAGGAGGAAATGAATATTCATAGACTTTCATGGAGTTTTTAGCTTGATTAATGAGAAAGAAGAAGACAAATATACAATTTAGGGGCTTGTTTATGAGCTTTGAATCAATTATGAATTTTACAAAGAAAATACCAGGTTTAGTGAGCTTAATAGCTTTTGTTGAGTTCAATGATTCATTTAGGGTGGAATTCTATCTCTAATGGATTTATGAATGAATTATGGGAGGTGAGGAGAATTTTTGACTCAGAAACCATATTTATCATATCAAGTTATTGCAGTTTATGCTATTTTGAACCAAGATATATCTCTCTTACCCTCAAACCTTTATTACTTACTCAATTCAGAATGCATCAAACGTATTTATCAAGCGAATCTAGTGTACTCGTTGTTATCTTGAACCAAACTATACATCAGCGAGCCTTAAATCCGTATTAGCAACCTGTTTCAGAAAATGCCAAAACCACTCCCCCATTTATCACCATCAAGGCCTTTTTCTTTGTAATCTCATTTATCTCATTGTGGTCTATTTTACTTTCATTTACTTTATATCAGATTTAATTACTTTCATTAATTCAGTTTTGAAGTTGTATTGAAATACCCAAGTTATGTATACCATTTAATTACTCAATTTTTATTACACATACTTTTACTTACTCAATTATGTGAGTAAGGATCATTTACTGACTACACATACCTATAATGACATTTATGAAACGGAGTCAAGACCTAGTTATCGTTCCCCATTATGCATAAGTGTTATCAAGTCAGAACATATTTATCAAGTCAGATGACATTTATGTAACAGCTGATTTTTATCAAGTAAGATGACAATTTTTAACAACTTAAGGTACGTCTATTGCCTGTGTCTTCAGAAAGCATAACATATTTATTAAGTTACAACTTTTAATAAGTTTATCAATGAATCAGTTTATACAGCAATTTGCCATTTAACTTGTGACCTCGTCAGTTATCATCCATAGGGTATCAGCCCATCATTTGCCTGCACGGCTCCAGGCCAACTCTTGATCGGATTGATAGGTGTACACCTATGCATAGATCATATCATTGCAAGGGTTTCACATTCAGATAATAATGAGCAATTCAGTTTGATACTACTTTCATTTTCATTGTTATTATGAACTAAATGAATTGCAAAGATGGGTACCCATCAACAGTGTTTCTACGCTCATTTTACAATACAGGAATGCATGTCCTGAATTTTAGCTCACATTTGCGAATTGCTTTCATGTTTTCTATTCTAAATGATGAAGTATCACATGTTTCTCCATTTAGCAAGCCCTTTTCAAAGTCATCAGATGCTCACAGAGGATTCAGTATAGCATAAATGTTGGGATCAACCTCAGGATCAAGTTGGGTCTATAGTCAATATACTTGTGTAGTGTGGAGTACGAGTTAGCTTATAGTATGATTAAATCGATTGTATTGAATTTGAACTATTATGAACTTTGATCTTGGAGTGTTTCAATTTAATAGGTATTGTGATTGTGAATATGAGTCGCAAGAGTAAATAGTTTTAGTGAGCCTTGTCCTTATCAGGACGGCGGTAGCACCTTCTATCATTAAGTCCTCCGCTGCAGTTTTTCGTAAATCATGTCATTAGCATTTTGGGGGCGTTACAGATTTGGTATTGTAGCCAAGGTTTTAAGGGCCACTGTGAGCTATCAAGTGTTTATGAGTTAGCGATCAAGGTGTGTATGAGTTATGTTGGACCAATTAAATGAGCTACTGACTACAAGTTCATATGTATGGGCATATAAGAAGGAACTATTTTCATTTGGGTGACCCAATCATTTGGTAATATCCTGAGATCCAAGCATTAGTCATGTGAAGTGTGGAACCATTTGGGTGACCTATTAGTGGTCCATGCTCTCATTTATCTACGAGTTGGATTTTATGTTTCATTTCTCTAATTTGTTTAAATTTTTACAATTATGCACTCTGGGTGTGTGACCCGTTGAGTTATGAACTCCGGCTTGTGGCCATTGAACTATTGAAGTGTTTCTCTCCATTTTAGGTATCCATTGTAAGGCTTTAAGTCGGGTTTTAGTCAGTTTTTAGGTGGAACTCTGTCTGTTTTGCCTTAGGATTTGAGAGTTTTATTGAGGTATATTAATATACCTAATCTTGGATATAGTGATGGTTGAAACCCAATAGGGGTGTCATTTGCAACTTCTTAAGGGATTAATACAATATCAAGTTAGGTGTAAACCTCTAGATGAGGAAATGCCTTGTGGGGCAATTTCTTTGAGGTGAACTAGCATAAGATGAATACTACAATGAGTGCTTATGTATGGTGATAACAATTAGTAGCTTATAGTGTGCTACTTGGTATTATATGTGTGGTACAAGTAAGATTAAGCTGCCATGTATAGGAATTATCTAGCCTTGACATTAGGACCTTACATCAACAATGCTCCTATTACTTCCTGTCATTGACTTATTTCTGCCTTAGTTACCTCGAATTGTTTAGAAGCATCATTTCTTTGCCGCTAACACTCTCTTGATTTGTAATGGAGTGTTTATGGAAAATCTCATATGTGGTCTGTGGGGAGTTCTTTAAGCACATCTGAGCAACCTTTCTTATAGGCGATTCAAACCCTAGCAATCATAATCATTTAATTCTCTGTTTCTATAATGGAGCCTATAATGACCTCAGTGTGTGTTACTGTATGATTTGCAGTTCTTCCTAAGCATATTTGATCCATTCTATTTACAGTTCAGTCATTACTATGTTCATATTTTTACTGTCACCTACTTTAACTCCTTGCTTCTATTTGGGCATTATTCATTTATTGCTTGTAAAGCCTTTGGTTGCTTCAGACCCAGTCATTCAATGTGTTTTCAACAATTAAATGTATCCGTATTGTTCATATTTCTATAGCACTATAACGTCATGTTGGCATACTACTCTATGACCGTGACTGCATGTCGTTACTTAAGTTCTTTTAGTAATACTTTCTTTTCTGGTACACCCTATCTTATTAATGATAAACAACGATTTGTGCTATTTCCATCTACCAGCAGTTTTGAATTATATATGCCTACCCAAGACTTCCATTACCTGCAAAATGTGCTATTGATGGATGTCATCATGCTCAATCATAAGACTGACTCCTTCATCTTGACATATTGTTCTTTCAAACACCGGGTGAATAAAATTTCCCCTCTGGTAGTGTTGACCCTTATCTTCGTCATTTTACTCACATACGGATACCGTATAACTTTTTAAAAGCCACTTTGGTAATCTGTTACATTTTTTCACCTTCATTACTTAATACTCGCTCTCAACTTCATGACGTCGTTCATTTACTTTACTATCATGACCATTATGAATAAACTGCATGTCTTGTATATGCAGGACATTTATATCTCTTACCTCTTTCATTGCAAATCTTCATCCTTTCATTCATTTAGCTTACATGCCTGGCCTTTATAACCAATAAAGAAATATCTTTGCAAGAGCTCATGGTGTGGTTACATCTCTTTACACTTTGGATCATCCCCCTATCTTTTAAATTTACTGAGACCAGTGGTCAGTTGAATGTGTTATCTTGTATAAATATGCCTCTATTAGTATTGCTGGAACCATATTCATTGGGCATTCAATCCAGTTTGATTGGCATACCTTGTTATCATTATGGGCATGAACTGATTATGTACTTATAGAAGATGACTTGTAAAGATCTTAAGGTTAGCTTGAGAAATGAGGAAAGACTAGACGTGTGTTTCTATGGACCGAGGGAAGAAAAACCCTATTTCCGCCCTAATTACACAGTGCAAGCAAGTAAGGTATCGTGTCAGTAATGCATTGAATTTTAGTGATATCTCAACCACACTCGGTATATATATATCCATAATTACAGTTTGCGAATTTAGAGATGTTTCATTTAAGGACTTTCAGGACTGTTTTTCCCCAAGAAACACTGATTTTTAAATCAAAACCTAGTTCTAGGTGCTTAATCCATTTTCAGAGCCCCCATCACATGACCTCCAACAGAGTTCAAAGAACTAAAGATTTAGTAAGATGAGTTATTACAGTAGTGAGTTATTTGACCAAGTGTGTCACCTGGGAAACCCTAGTTTTATATGTGTGAAGAAGGAAGGCAAAACCTTATGGTTGTGTACTGTATACAAAGAGTTGAACAAGATCACTATCAAAAACAAGTGCCTTATACCTTGAATAAATGATTTATGGGATTAACTGTCAACAACAGAAGTCGTTTCCAGGAATGATTTGAGGTCCGGATATCACACGTAAACCATGCAACCACAGTTTATCTTTTGCAAGAATGCCCTTTTATGGCAATTCTTGAACTTGTTTGCTTGTCTTATCTTCAAAACTTGATACTATCCAATATTGTTTAATCTCCCTCGCGTTTCAACCTGATATTTCCTATTAGCGTGATCTTCCATCTCTTTGGAAACCCATTGTTAAATGTGCAATATATTTTTGTTCGACCTCATATAGTTGTCAAAATTACAGTGCTCTCGACCTTCACCATCTTTATTTCATTATCATGAGTTGTAGTTCATTCCGCTGAGAGCCGATTCAAACATCTACCTTACATCACATTTATTTATAATGATAAGCTCGTATAACTTGTTTTGAACTCATAATGTAATTCAACTCTCATTGGCGTGGGTGATTGCGATTGTCATAATCCCCTTACTCTCCTTATTTTGAACTTCGACTCCCACACATATGTCTTACATTCTGATAAACAAACTTCTGCATTCTCTATTTAATCTTATTGTTGTACTCGAATTGGCTTCATATAAGTAAAGGCATGCTCCTATTGTAACTTGCTCAATCTATTTATCTATCCATTGGCACTTTGCTCGTTCAATCCATTTGTTTATCTATTACGCTTGTCCAATCTATTTGTCTATCTATTGCACTTTGCTTGTCCAATCTATCTATCTATTTATTACACATTGTTTGTCCCATCTATCTATTGCACTTATCTTGTTGCTTGTGGCTATAAAGTCACCTCGTTGAAGCTCAATCGCTTGTTATCTTATTTCTAATTCATCAATTAAACCCGAGTATAACCGGGCCATCTTTCTCCTTGGTTGATTACTTATTAGACCCTTTATGATCCATATTTATAAATCGCAATTCTTGTGGCATTATATTCTAGAATTTATGATACACTTATGGTTATCTTTATTCTAACCACGCCATGTTAATCCCTCCTTTATAAATCTTTTCTAGCCTCATTATTTATTTCTTTTGTTCCTAATGACTCACTTGACTATCAAGTCCATCATTTTCATCTCTGACCATGTTTATTCTAGTGTCCAATTTGGACTTAGAGTAGATCTTAGACTAGTCTGATGAGGGAAGATCTTGTGATTCATTAAGAATGTCAGATGAGGACTTTTTGATAAGGGCATAATCTCAAACAATGTCTAGCAGTATTAGAGTAAGCTAGAAGAAGCATTGAGAGTAATGAGACAGTTCAAGTATATACTAAGGTGACACAAGGATTACATAAGAGTTATATGGTTGTTTTGACCAAAGAAGGAGACAATCAAAGTTTAGATAAGATATAAAGTATTCCAAAGAGTTTCTCTAGTCAAAGGTGACAACAGACTGGATATCAGAGATAATTGAGTCCTCGTTACATTAGGCTTTATGAGTCACTATCAGAGTACTTATTAGGAAATACAATGGTTTCCATACTTATTAGTGGTCAACGCAAAGAACCAGTAGAGTAGAGTACCTCCTTTGCAATAACAAGTTTTTCTTTTGAAGAGAATATTAATTTTGAATCAAAGTAATCGAGTCAGTGAAGTCACTAAGGATCTAGATACTCGATCGCAGGATTAAGCAGTTATGCACTTTGGACTAATCATACCTTTTTGGATGAAAGCAGTGAAAACCAACTATCCATACTCGAGGCAACATTGCATACATGATCAAAATCATAAGTTTCGAGGACAAAACTCTTTAAGGGGGGAAGGCTATAATAACTCAACCCTAACCTATATTTATTTATTTAAATTATATTCATTTATTTAATTAATCATATTTATTTATTTAATTAATCATGTTTATTGATTTAATCACTCATGGTTATTTGTTTAATCAAATCATGTTTATTAATTCAATTACATTCAACTTATATATTTATCGAATTACCTTATGTCATTTAAATTTTTCGCTTTCATTTATCGTATTTAATCATCCCGGTTGGGGGATATTTCATTTGGGTTCTATTTTGCAATTTAAGTTTCATTGATTGTTAATTCAAGTTTTGTTGGTTAATTAAATATCAGGTGAATCGATAGTAGGCCTCAATAATTATGGTTTAAGAAATTATTATCATTATCATTATTATTATTATTACTATTATTACTACTATTAATACTATTATTTTTATAACCTAAATTTAATTTCAAGCTACGAAAATTTAATCGCATATGGTCA
Organism: Carnegiea gigantea; assembly: GCA_029747015.1. NCBI lineage: Eukaryota > Viridiplantae > Streptophyta > Magnoliopsida > Caryophyllales > Cactaceae > Carnegiea > Carnegiea gigantea. The sequence goes on from JAKOGI010001505.1 coordinate 177,310, forward strand.
CTTCCCTTCCCGGGCCCTAAACCGTACAAACAAAGCATAATCTAACAAGCTTGCTTGACTAACCTAACTAGTTACCATGATTTAAATCTAACCATGGTTAACAAAAAAAGCCTTGTTGAGAACAAAATTTTAGCCAAGCTTGTAGACAAGTCAAAAACAACACAATCCAAAACTCAAACATTATCTCTCTCCTCTCTCCCTCTACCCCATGGCTCCTCTTCCCCCAAGCTGTGTTGCCTTCTCCTGGTGTTTTTTGACCAGCCAGGGGCTGCCTCTGACCACCACAACCACCACCAGCCATCCCCCACACCTCACACCACATACACCTCTTGTTACCAAGCATCAAAGTGAGTAATCTTGAACTTGATCTTGTTGGTTTTGATTTTTATTTTAGTTTTGATTTTTGTTTTGATGTTTGTGATCATTGATCATGATGTTTTGATTAGAAATAAGAGTTACCTTGGATGTTTTAATTGTGGGATAAGTTGGAAAGTAAGTAAGGGTTGAAGTTGATCATGTTCATGCAAGCTTAAGTTAAAACCATGTTTATGGATTGATTTGTATTTTATTTTATAATCTTTAGTTTTATTGATGATTATGATGATGTTTTTGTGATTTGGAATGATTTTAAGTGAGGATTTATGTGAAAGAGAAGGAAAAGCTAAAACAGTGAGGGCTAAAAATTTCAGAAAAACAGGGCAGATTTCAGGATTAAACTATTAATGATCGGCTCACGGAAAAACTATGATTTTTGGTGGGTAGATAGTTCGGTGTGTTATCTTTCAAATGGCATTTGAATCGCCTTAATCCGAGGTCTGCAGAAAATGTTATGTTCGTTTTACCCAAACTGTGCAGAATGGACTAAAACTGACACACTTGTATTTTAGCCCCATTTTGGGAACCCTATTGTGGGAATCATGTTTTGTGTTGTAAATGAAAGTTTTTCAGGACTTCTTAATCTTCCCATTAGGTCCCCATTTTAGGTCAAAGGTGAAAGTTATGAATTTTTGAAGTTAACCGGCCTGCTTTGGTGCAATTGGACTATTATTGTAATTTCTGTGTAGCGTATACTTGGAGGAAAATTCTAAACATTTTACTATAGATTGTCCATATTATTTTCAAATTTTCTGTAAGATTTCATGAATTTTGGTTGAGTATTTTGAGTTTGGTGATTTTTAAAATCATTTTGAGTAATTATGTAAAGAGTAATAATAAAGATTGAGTGAGATTGATCACGAACTCATTTTGTGCTAGGTAAGGTTATTTAAAGAGGAAATGAATATTCATGGACTTTCATAAAGTTTTTAGCTTGATTAATCAGAAAGAAGAAGACAAGTATATAATTTAGGAGCTTGTTTATGACCTTTAAATCAATTATGAATTTTATAAAGAAAATACCAAGTTTAGTGAGCTTAATAGCTTCTGTTGAGTTCAATGATTCACTTGGGGTGGAATTGTATCGCTAATGGATTTATGAATGAATTATGGTAGGTGAGGAGAATTTTTCACTCAGAGATTATATTTATCGGACCAAGTTATTGCAATTTATGCTATTTTAAACTAAGATATATCTCTCTTGCCCTCAAACCTTTATTACTTACTCAATTCAGAATGCATCAAATGCATTTATCAAGCGAATCTAGTATACTCGCTGTTATCTTGAATCAAGCTATACATCAACGAGCCTTAAATCCATATCAGCAATCTATTTCAGAAAAGGCCAAAACCACTCTCCCATTTGTCACCATCAAGGCCTTTTCCTTTGCAATCTCATTTATCTCATTGTGGTTTATTTTACTTTCATTACTCTATATCGGATTTAATTACTTTCACTAATTCAATTTTGAAGTTATATTAAAATACCCAAGTTATGTATACCATTTAATTACTCAATTTCTATTACACATACTTTTTTTAAATCAATTATGTGAGTAAGGATCATTTACTGACTACACATACCTACAATGACATTTATAAAACAGTGTCAAGACCTAGTTATCGTTCCCCATTATGCATAAGTGTTATCAAGTCATAACATATTTATCAAGTCATATGACATTTATGAAACAGCTAATTTTTATCAAGTCAGATGACATTTTTTAAAGACTTAGGGCACGTTAATTGTCTGTATCTTCAGAAAGCATAACACGTTTATTAGGTTACAACTCTTAATGAGTTTATCAATGAATCAGTTTATACAGCGATTTACCGTTTAACTTGTGATCCTGTCAGTTATCATCTATAGGGCATCAGCCCGTCATTTGCCCACGGGCTTTAAATCAACTCTTGATCTGATTGTCAGGTGTATACTTATGTATGGATCATATCATTGTAAGGGGTTCACATCCAGATAATAATGAGCAATTCGGTTTCATATTACTTTCATTTTCATTATTATTGTGAACTAAATGGATTGCAAAGACGGGTACCCATAACAGTATTTCTACGCTCATTTTACAATACAGGAATGCATGTACTGAGTTTTAGCTTACATTTTCGAATTGTTTTCATGTTTTCCATTTTAGGTGATGAAGTATCACATGTTTCTCCATTTAGCAAGCCCTTTTCGAAGTCATCAGATGCTCACTGTGGATTCAGGATAGCATGAATGTTGGGATTGACCTTAGGGTTAAGTTGGGTCTCTATTCAATATACTTGTTTAGTATGGAGTGCGAGTTAGCTCATGGTATGATTAAATCGATTGTATTGAAGTTGAATTATTATGGACTTTGATCTTGGAGTGTTTTAGTTTAATAGGTATTGTGATTGTGAGTATGAGTCGCAAGATTAAATGGTTTCAGTGAGTCTTGTCCTTATCAAGACGACGGTAGCACCTTCTATCATTAAGTCTTCCGCTGTAGTTTTCCGTAGATCATGTCATTAGGATTTTGGGGGCGTTACATCTATGAAGTTATATTATAATTTTCCAACATTCAAAAGAGATGGATTGTAGTCAAAGAATACAATGTTTGGGTAGAGTGATGCGGCAAATACAGAAAGAGGTATATTTACCATTAACTTTGTTGAAATAAAGTTATTTTTAACATTTTAAATTTATTATTAATAAAAAATTATCAATATATATATCATATGACTTTTCATTTATAAACTTTGTTTTCCTAAACAAAAAATCCCAACCACCGCATTCACAGAAGAGACAAAGAGTAACATTGTCCTTATCTTGCGTGATTTTGTCCGAAGTTTATGTGCATGTATTTTGGTTGTGGTGTCAGGCTTTTGGGCCCACCTCTTGATATTTTTTTAGGCAAGATCTAGGGTAAAATGAGTGACTTGATTTTTTTTCCTTTCCTTGCCTTTTTCCTAAATTTCTTTGCATCCATCAAGGTTGTATTGTGGAACCATATGAATATTCATTACGTTCAAAATGATTTTACTGTAGAATTAAGAAATTTGTTCTGTGTCAAATTTTGTGAATCCTTCACTTGCTTCTTCCCCAAAGCTCAATAGCTTATCTAACCTTAAGAAGCCCATGTGAGAAAAAGAAATATAGAACATGTACATATTGCAATTGAAAAAAGAGTGAATCTTATGAAAATGAATGAAATATGTGTATCACACCTGAATATAGATAAAATTTATGATTGTTGGTTAACTCAATTGGTTCAATATATAAAAGTTATTTCTAAAGATTGATATATTTTCTTATCTGACTGATATAATCTTTTATATCTCTAAAAATCTAATAAATGTTAACTGAAAAGGAAATAATGGGAAAACTACTAAGTTTTTCAAATGATGAGAACTTTAAGTGTGATTTATTTTTTTTTAGTGTCTGACTTATTTAATGTTCTTAGTTTTAGCTATTGAACATTTTAGGTCAAATCTTTAGGTGAGTCCGTCTAATAACAACTAAAATTACTTTTAGTATATATTTACTAAGAAAACTCTAAAAAGGGCAAAATTTACCCGTAGTGAGTAACTCATTCGAGAATTTCCAAAGCACCTTGACACCTATTTCCTTACCCCGACTCATCTTTGAACAAGGAACTATATAGTGTTCTTCAGATCTTTCACTTTCATCTTAGATTAATTAAAAGGTCAGGAAAAAAACTTCGCATCTCTAAGTTTGCCCACGAATTGGCTTTGGGTCACCACGTATTTAGAGTTGGTTAATAGCTGGAGTTCAACCGCTCGAAGATTTCTAAGGGTTTGGTTCTGGGGATTGGTGAAGACAAAAATTCTCATGGAGATTAAGATCACATTGGAGACAAATTTAATTGGTGCAAATATGGAAAAATAGCCATTTCAGAGCTATTCCTAGTGGATGACTCGACGCGACTATTTGTACAGCCATTTTAATTATTCAATAACCCCTTTTTAGGATAAAAAAACTTAAGCATGATTATAAATTAACTATACTTACATTTAAGTAAATTTCCAGTAGGATATTAAAAACGTTATCAAAATATTTTTTTAAGAGTGCTCCAGGTTTATTTCCTTAAACTTTTTTCACCTTAAAAAATTAACAACCAAATGTAAAAACTTTAGTAGTTTAAACACTAGATATTAGATTCATGAAACGAATTTCTTTAAACACAATTTATTAAAAAATAATCATAATCAAACTTTAGGAGAAATCATCAGTCATATATCGCGCAAAAGTCATTGGAACAAATCGCCTAAATGCCAAACCTTATCATATTATGCTAACAGGTTAGCATGAACCATACTCAGCATGCTACATAAGTCACTTTAAAAACGTCAACTAATTTGTAACTAGTAAAGCTTTTCACAAATCACTTAGGATGTGAAAGATCTTTATAAAATAGACTCTTTTGCTTTTTAAAAAAAAAACAAGGATGGAAAAAACTGCTTTTTTAAATTTAAAATAACATTTTTTTCCGTTGGGAGTAAAAAAAGGAAAATTTATCAAGTGGTGTTGTTTAAAATAATACTTACCCATTTGGTGTTTTTCTTACTTAGAAGTGTTATTGTTGTCTGGAATAACTTTTGAGGCCGTCATCTCATGCCCACCCGTAATAACTGCATTGCCCTCAATGAACTCCTAGCAATTTGGGGGGAAAACTCAGCTGAAGAAGTAGTTGGGGCTTGTTAGCTTACCGAAGAAGACTCTCAAAAAGGAGACTCACCCATTTCTGAGTTCTTAGAACTCACTAATGGCAGAGGAAGAGGCCGGTGAGGGTGTGTTTTAAATTAAAGATGGGGAAGGGAGCTTGTATTGGTGTATGAAAAATGTCGTTTTGTGACGGATCGAGATGGAATGATAAGGTTGAGGGAGGCGAGCACTGTGCGTGCAGTGTGGTTGGTGAGCTGTGGAGTACTTTTTCTTTGCATTGTACACAGGTAAGTGGGTTAATTAGTTATGTAATTTGTGTACGTGAATTTCATTTCCGAACTAGGAGATGTGGAGATTTGGGGGGTTTGTACTATTGTTGTAGAGGTGGAATTGGTGTAAGATTATTGTGTGGGTGTTGAGGTTGGAGATATGGGGTTCGTATAGCTATGGTTAGTTTGGGCTTGGATTGAGTTGATGTTTGCAATTGTAGCTGTAGTGTGGTTGTGGTGTTGAATCTATGATGCATATGTTCTGAGGGAGCTTGTTTGGTACGCATGTGCTCATTTATGCTGGGTAACCCGAATATCTGCATTAAATAACCCGGGTTAACCATTCGATGAGTTGTGGTTGTAAATATATTTTGGGGTACTGCTTTGTAGTAGTGTTGGTAAAATGCTTGTAACTCCTGTGAACAGGTATAATATAGTTAGTCGGTGATGGTATTAATTTCGTCATTTGCAATGGCTAACTCGTAAATGTGTATTGAACAACCTAGAATATAGTCATGGTTAACTCGGATATCTGTATCGAATAACTTGGATTAACTGTTAGACGAGTTGTGGTTGTAAATGTAGTATGAGGTTCTGCTTTGTAGTAGCATATGTGTTTTGTAGAATACTTCTAATTGTTATGGATATGTATAATATAGTTAGTGATGATATTAATATTTTCATTTGCAGTGGGTAACCTGTAAATGCGCATTGAATAACTCATGATATAGTAGTGGTTAACCTAAATATCTGTATTGAATAATCCGGGTTAACCGTTAAACGAGTTGTGATTGTAAATGTAGTATGGAGTTCTGCTTTGTAGTAATAGATGTGTTTTGTAGAATGCTTGTAATTGCTGTGGACAGTTATAATATAGTTTGTCTGTGATGGTATTAATATCTTCATTTGTAGTGGGTAACCCCGTAAATGCGTATTGAATAACCCAGGATAATTGTGAACGTGTAGTGTGCTGCACTAGTATAATTGTGGAGTTAGTGTTGCATGTAGTGGATGTGTTTGTTATAACCTAAGTTAGTGTTGTATGAGAAGCTAGAATCAGATTAGTTAGGGTGTGAAGGTGCTGTATATTTAGTGTGTGGAACTGGTGCTGACAAACATGTATGCATTTGCAGATAATTATTAGTGTAAAGCATAACGGAAGGATAAAATGCTGTTGCAGGAGAGGATTGTACTAGGGAGATGACTTTGTATATATGGTGGGGAGGTTTTTTAGAGGAAGGTGCAGGGGCGAAGTTATGTTATAATGAGTGGAGGAAAGACTGTATGGGTGAAGGTGATTATTAGTGCTGTATGTAATGAGTGTTTAACCTGGGTTATAGAATTTCTATTTCTGGGATATTCACATTATGTAAACAAGTTACATACCTATTTTTTATCTTGTGATATACAATTGCATATTGTAGAATACTAGTACTTAGCAAAATCAACTCACATATCTATTTAGTGTTCACCCTGAGGGATACAATTTTAAGTTAAATATTTTAGGAGCACAATTCACGTGTATATTCAGTGTTTACCATTTGATATACAATTGCAATTTATGGGATACATTATGGACATAATTTAGTGTTTACCCTGAGATATACGATTAGATCTTCTGGGATACTATTATTTATAAAACTCAGCTCGCATACCTATCTAGCGTTTACCCTAGAATATACAATTTCATCTACTGGATACTACTATATAGAAAAATCAATTCTCATACCTATTTAGTGTTTACCCTGGGACTTAACAATTGGTATTTATGTAATATATTTGTAACACAATTCATATACCCAGTTACTATTTACCCTGGGATATACCACTACAATTTATGAGATATTCATGTTTTAGAAACAATTCGCATACACCTAACGAGTGTTTCACCTGGCATATACAATTGTAATTCCCAGGAAATTCACATAATGCATACCAATTGACAACCATATTTACTATTCAACTCATATTACACAATTGCAATTTTCGAGATATATAAGGCACAGCAATTCAAAAAAACTATTTACTCTCTTCAAATCATAAATCATGCCTAACTCTAGTTCAACAACTACACTAAAACAACCAACTAATTACACAAATTACACCATAGTTGACCTCTTACCTTCACTACTTCGCCACCACCGACATTCATTCACCGTGTACAACCTAGGTTATCCACCACCCAATTTTGGGATACTGTAAGTACAGTATCTATATTACATACAACCTACTGAATGCTTGTCCCCTCCCCCAAATGTCAACCTTTTCTACTACAACTACAACTCATTCTTCCAAATTTCACCTTTATAAACCAACAACACCGTACATCATTCCCTCCAACATACACCATAATCTCTCTCCTCACCTACCATTCACCAATCAAGACTAAAATTTAACATCCTCTCTCACATATTACAACAACAACCAACAAAATTACACACAATTGAATGAACAAAACCCTTACTTTCGAAATTTGAATACCTAGTCAGACAAGCTCCACAGCGCCTTACCAGTACAGCAGCATCTGTCCACAATTGCAGCACGTTTCTTACTTCTCCTTCACTGTCAAGATCAATGGCTTCCACTCCCTCTATGTCCCTTTCAACCACGCCCTTCACCTCGATGCTTACATGGCGGTTTCTTAAGTTCTAACGGCATTTTGTCCTTCCATTATGGTCTACACTAATAATCACCTGTAAATGCACACATGTTTGTCAGCACTAATTTCACACACTAAATATGCACCACCTTCACACCCTAACATATTTAATTATAACTTCACATACAGCACTGACCTGGGTTATAACAAATATCAAACTCAATGCGCCACTGAAACTAGAATATGATACTGTATTCCCTAGGTTTTCTCTATGCACATAGATGATAGTTCATTATCCATTTACTCGTCCCACGGGTAACCCAGGTTATTCAGCACAGATATCCGAGTTAACCACTACTATATTTTGAGTTATTCAGTACGCATTTACGGGTTATCCAATACAAATGAAAATATTGACACCATCACCGACCTAACTACACTTGTCCACATCAATTACAAGCATTCTACACATCTATTACTAGAGACCAAAACTAAAAACATTTACAAACACAACTCGTCCAACGGTTGACCCGGGTGAATCAATACAGATTACTGGCTCTACCACTATTACATCCTGGGTCATTCAATACGCATTTATGGGTTACCCAGTTATAAGCATTTCACACCAGAGCGAAACCCCAAACTACAGCTACCACTCGTGCAATTATTAACCTGGGTTGTTTAACACAGATATCCGAGTTAACAAGCACAAATGAGTACATGCGTACCGAACAAGTACCGTCCGAGCATGTGCATCATACATTCAACACCACAACCACACTATAGCTACAATTGCAAACATCAACTCAGTCCAAGCCCTAACTAACCACAGCTATACGAACCCCACATCTCATACCTCAACACCCACACCCTAATCTTACACCAATCCGACCTTATAAACAACAGTACAAATACCCCAAATCTCTACATCCCTCAATTCAGAAATGAAATTCATGTACACAAATTACATAACTAATTAAGTCACTTGCCTGCGTACAACGCAAAGAAGAAGTACTCCACAACTCACCAACCACACCGCATGCACAATGCTCGCCTCCCTCAACCTCTTTATTCCATTTCGATCCTTTAATTCGTAAACCAATACAAGCTCTCTTTCTCATCTCAGTTTAGAACACACCCTCACCGACCTTTTCCTCTGCCATTAATGACTTCTAAGAGCTTAGAAATGGGTAAGTCTCCTTTTTGGGAGTCTTCTTTGGCAAGCTAACAAAGCCCAACTACTTCTTCAGCTGCGTTTTCCCCCCAAATTGCTAAGAGTACATTAAGGGCAATACAGTCATTACGGGTGGGCATGAGATGACGCCCTCAAAAGTTGGTCCAGACAAAAATAACACTTTTAAGTAAGAAAAATAACAAACTAATAAGTGTTATTTTAAACAACACCATTTGATAAAGTTTTCTAAAAAAAGGACAGGAGGGGAGGACCAACTAATATTCCGAATAGAGGTGTCAATTCAGGTTAACATTTCAGGTAGTTTTCGGGTTGATGTGACTAGCTTTGTCTTTTTGTGTCATAATTCCTAAATTGTCCTCGTAGGCTTCAAATCATTTTTGAAATTTCTTTAAAGTGTTAGTTCTAGTTATTCTTCTTCATCTGTGCGATGCCATAATTCCTAAATTGTCCTCGTAGGCTTCAAATCATTTTTGCAAATTTCTTTAAAGTGTTAGTTCTAGTTATTCTTCTTCATATCTGCACTATGTTATTTGAGAGGCGTTACTATTCATATTTGGTTGAATCCAAACAGTATATTCAAAAGTTACTTCTAACAGAGCAATATTATCTTTTAATAAATTTATAGTTATGGGATGAACTCGTTCAAGTATGGTTGATAAATAGTTTAATCGATTTTTATAGTGATTTAATAAGTTTTGTCTAATATTTCTGGGAGTTAAATCAAAAGATCTTAAATAATTCCATGCTCTTTCTTGTGTATAGTGTTTAGTTTTGGCAAATTAAAACTTTGTCCTGCTAAATAGTTACCATCTCTGTCTAACTTAGAGTTAGATTGTAATTTGTTTTAAAACAAATCCATTATAGTTGTAGTTAAGTTTCAGCTTAGTTTTGCATGTAGGGCTCTGATACCATCTAATAGGGAGTCGAGTGGTTTTTTATAGGAAAAAGTGGTAAAACCATTTCTTGAGTTATTAGAGTGATTCACACTATTTTAAAAGGGTTTGCCAAGATTTAATGAAGGTACTCGGATACTAAATCAATAGAATGAAATTTTAAACAATCTGTCATGAAATCTTTCAATACAAAAATGAGTTAGAGAAATTATACCTTCAAGAGCTTGATGCGTCTCACTTTTTCATACTCATCTTACTCCACCCTAATGCGAGCTTTACCTACTTCTTTCAGACTGTCGCCACTCTTGCTAATATTCTTTCTTTAATCAAAGTTGTAATGAAAAGATTGGTAGATAAATAGTTTGAAGAAAGATTTCTCTTATTCCATTGTTGATTGTTCTCCTTTCCCAAAGATAGGGAATTAGAACATTTTACAGAGAGAATGCTTACAAAGATTTGAGGGATTGTTTCTTACAAATGTCGATGCCTTATACTGAAATCGGCTCCCTTATTTATAGGGGAAGGGGTTGTGCTATGACATAAGCATTTACATCATGGGAATATAAAAAGATAAGATTTCCAGCTGAAAAGATAAACTTTACAGATAAGATCTTCATTGTCTTGCAGTGTTAGCAGAGATAAGAGTTTAAAGTTGTGGGCCTTGTGTCTCACATAGTGACAGAGTGATTAGGCTAGAAAAATCTACTTCTTTTCCTTGTCTTGTTCTGCCATATAGAGTTCAGCAAATTTAGTGCGTACAGCTGGACTGCCTAGCAATTTCTTAAACTCCAATGAATAGCTAAAGTCAAAAAGTTGTTCATCGACTGAGACACTTTCAACTCCTTCAGTAGTAACTAGAATGAGATTTTTGTCATAGTAAATAGTTCTCACTCCTTTAGACATTAATCGCTTGGTTTAGCATTTGATGGCTTGTTTAAAGGAGGTTGGAAAATTTTGGAGTTCAATAAGGCTTAAACTGGGATAACAATAGTTTAAATACCCATAGGTAAAAAGCTCAAAGATCAGATCAGGACTTGCCTTGTTGAAAGCAAGAATTCGTGGGAATAAAGAGTCTCTTGGATTATAATAGAGTTCAGGTAATCCAGAGATTTTTATGTAAGCGAGAACCATTGCCTCATAATAGTCTCTGTAAGAAGAGTCTGATAGATCAATAGTTCGGGTGCCAGTATTTTGAATAACTGGTCTTGAAGCTAATAGCTTAGCTTTTAACTATTGCTTCTCTTTCTCTTCTTCAGAGAGGGGGTGTTAAGCGTTTCCCTAATTTGGATGAAATGATAATTCTAAGAGTTCAGATTGGACTTTATTCAAATCCATCTTGGTAGAGTTTAGCTTGAGTCGTTCAATAGTTCGATGGAAATAAGTTGTAAGTTCTTGAGCATTGCCAAGATCGACTCTGAGATCTACAACAATTTTCTTAATAAGTTCAATTTTTTCATTGACAGCTTCACAGTATTCGTTAACATTAATTAAGATATCTTCAAAGTTCTGAATTAGTTGTTTACTATCCACTTGTTCCATCGGTGCTTTGCCTTTATCCTCTGAACTCATGTTCTCAAGTTAGATAATCTGCAATAAAGTTGTTTCACCTACAACATGCTCATACACAGCATTAAGCTGAGATAAAAGTAGTTGCCATCGATGTAATTTGTGCATATGAGGTCCATTATCTAAGGCTTGTTTTACAAAAGTAGTTACTGCTTGATTATCTGTTAAAACTTTAAATGTCTTAGATAATAAAAAGAGTCTCCATTTCGTAATTCCTTTAATAATTGCTAAGAGTTCTTTTTCCATAGTATCATAATTTTCTTCTCTTTTCGAAAAAGTTCCACTATGACAACCACAAATTTCATTTAAATCTGTTTTCAAAAGTGCTGCCCATGTTTTGTCAGATGCGTCTATTTGAAGAATTAAGTTATTTTCAGGTTTAGGGAGTCTAAGACTAGGAAGTTGTTGGCATTCTTCCTTTAATTTGTTAACAATTTCTGTATGTTTTTCTGTCCATCCCAGAGTATTGTTCTTGCGGAGTAGACTTTGCAAATCTTTTTTCTTTTTTGCTAAGTCTGGTATATAAGGACTAGCATAGTTTAATAGTCCTAAGAAACCTTGAATTTGTTTCTTTGTTCGCGGTTGGTTTGGATATTCTCTGATTTTTTAAGAGATATGTGGTTGTAAGCTGATTCCATTTATGTCCACTTCAAAGCCTAAAAATTCAATTTTTTCTCTTTCAATCACAGCTTTTTCTCACTAAGGCAGATGCCTTGTTTGATTGATGTTTCAAGAAATGTCTTAAGATGGTTTCGATGTTCCTCTAAAGTATTTGAACTTATTAAAATATCATCTACACAGACGACAAGAAAACTGTTAAGATGTTTAAACGCATTGTGCATTTGTCGTTGAAAGATTCTTGGTGCATTTTTTAGTCCAAAAGGCATAACAATCCATTCATAAAAACCTTAAGGAGCACTAAAACCTATATATTTAATACTTGTTTCTTCCATTTCAATCTGCCAAAAGCCAGACTTACAATCGAATTTTGAGAAGAGTTTTTTGTTTTTTACAAGGTTGATTAATACTTCTTTATTAGGTAGAAAATAGTTATCTGTCTTTGTAAACTGATTTAGTTTTTTATAGTTAATAACCCTTCTAGCCTTTCCTCTCCCTCGTTCTGCTTCGTTAACTAGCATAAAGGCTGGAGAAGAGTATGTTCCATTGGATGGTCTGATCAGTCCTTTTTGAAGCAATTCTTTTATCTGTATAGAAAATTCCTTGATGTCTTCTTCAGAGTATAACATTGGTTTTTCTTTGATATAAATTTCTTGTGTGAGTTCTATTTTAGCTCGAGAATGTTCAGGTTTCCAAAATTGCAATGGATTTTCAGAACAAATTCGTATGAGTTTTGCTAAAAGGTCATCTTTCTTGATTATATTAACGGCAAAAATAGGTGTTTGGGCTTGTATTTAAAGTGCGATTTGTTCATAACCATGTCCACTACACTTCGCGCGTACTCTGTAGGGTGTTTGAGAGTGGGAATTTTCAAAGTGTGACCACATTTTGTAGTAACTAAACAGTATAAGGAGTCTGGGTAAACTTGGCAAACTGTTTAAGAAATCATTGCCTAATAAGATATCATAACCAGAGTTATATTGTAAAACAGGGGGTATAGTGAGGAATTTGGTACCCAAAATAATGGAAACATTGTTTGAACCAAATCTAAATAGGTAGGAATAGGATGAACACCTTTGATTCGAATTTTACAATCATTCGGAAGTTTATCCCATTTGGGAAGTAAAAAGTCCTAAAAGAAAGTTACTTCGGATCCTACATCAATCAAAGCAGTAGTAGTAACGTCTAATTCTTTGACAGTTACATCTATATATGTAAGAATAGGTATTTCAAGTTGCTTCATAATCGTTCAAGAATAAGGATAGCGTGTTGATTCATAAGAGTTATATAAGTAGGACCAATCTCATAGTTAGTATATTGATCAAGGAAATTCATACCTAAAAGTATATGATAAAATTCATTTTTTATTGAATGATCAATATAGCAATCAAATTCTAATAGAGTAGAATTAGGAGTTTCAAACATGACTCGAGACATCTGAGTTAGAGTTGCCCGATGACCATCATAAGCAACAAAGTTATATTCTGATGCTGATAAACTGCTATGGGCAGAGGTATACAATGGCTTTGTGATGCTCCTGTAGCTATAAGAATTTTATTAGAGATCCATGTTTGTCCATTAAAATAGTCCAATTTGACTTTGTAGGTGCTATTACGCTTAGTTGTTATTAATGGAGGTGTAAACATAGGTATAGTTGCTGTACTATAGCTTCGTATTAAAACAGGTTGATTAGCTACTCGTATTCCTTTTTCAGTATAAGAAAGTCGAGGTGCTTGATAGCTGGTTGATACTTCATCCGCTTCAACTAATTAAAAGTCTATTAATGCAGGTATTTTGGCTTCCTGCATAGGAGGAGAGATAATAGTACTGATGGTTGAAAAGATTGGATCGACAGTTATTCGCCTCTTTATTTTACATCTTTTATTAGAAAGTTAGTATTGGAAAAAATGTATAAGCCTCTGTAATAAAAGAATAATACATCATTTCCTAGTTGTAATCCAATGTCTATTAAGACTTTAAACTGCAAATTTAAAGTGTCTTCTATATTTTTACTTTGAAAAGTAACGAGTAATTCGGATAACATTCAAAAATTAATTTTTTGTAAATTAGATTACCTTGTAATGCTCCTAGATGACTGTTCTGAACATTTCAAAATCTTTGATCATGTAATGATAGAATGATAGGCGAATTAATTCCTTCTTTAAAGCAAGCATTAACTGCAATTTGTACTCCTACTAAATGGACAGACTTAATTAGTTTTCTATCTTTAGTGGGAATTTCTGCTAAAAATTTATCAATTATCTTGAGTCATTAATCTTAATCGGATATTTCCCTGTAAATGTTGAATTTTAACTGGTTGTTCTGTAGTATAAAGCTTAAAATATATTATTAATTTCCAAATTAAAAAATCATCTAGTTTTTTCATAAAATTTCAAGGGTCCTTTAAAGATAAATCAGCTGCTATAATTTTTGCATAAAGTTTCTGATTGAAAGTTATTATTCCAGTACAATTTTCATTATTTTCTTGTTCATGTTGTTACATGATTTCTGTTTCTTAAGTACTCATCTTCAGTATCAGAATAACTTCTATTTCTAAGGTACTTGTTTCAGATTCAGAGCTAATAGATTCATAACAACTTGAAATTGCTTCATATAAACTAGATTTATCAGATAAAGTCCATCTTGAATTTCTTCAAATTCTTCTGAGAAGAGTTTTACTATATTTGCTCTTCCTTTGTTACAATCAATAGATTTGTGTCCTATTTCCCCACAATTCCAACATTGACAAGCAGTAAGTTTTTCATTTCTTTTATAATATCGATTTTGTAGATTAAAATTTTCTTGAGTAAAATTTTCGTGCCAAAAATATTTACTACCTTTTTATGGTACATTTACTGATTTTTCAATTTTTGCTTTTCCAATTTTTGTTCTCCTAGATGAAAACTTCTTTTTTTAGAGAATTTTTTCTTTAGTGTTTTTCTAGGAGTAGGTTTCTTAGCATATTGCTTTGGACTTCTCTTTCATTTAGGTCTGAAATTTGGATACCTTTCACAACCATATTGACCTAGTTCTGTAACATCTTCACAACAAAGAGTCACTTCTGTAATATATCTCCGTCTACTTTCTTGTAAACAAAGTTCCATTATTTCTTTATTTATTAGAGTTTGAACTACAGCTACAAATCTAAAAACAGAGGGATGCTTCACGTAAACTTCAAACTTATCTGAAAAGTACTTATTCCATGGATGAGGAAAAGTTGGATATAAGGTTCTTGATTTTCCATAGAACCATAAAGCTCATAATAATATTTGTCAAATTCACAAAAAAAACTTTTACAGTTGCATAAGTTACAAATTCTTAAATTAGTTAATTTGTATAAAGCTCCTTTTTTCCCTTCCAGTCTGTTTAATTCTGAATTTTCAATAAATACATATCCTTGAAATTGTCCCATCAAATATTTTTCAAAGGTCCACACACCATATTCAATAGACATTCCAAGATTTCTTTTTACATCCACTTCTATTAAATTTCGTAGAGCTAAAGATAATCCACTATGCCAATTTTTATTAAATTATAGATAGCATTAACATCTCTGTCTTCTACAGCATAAGTTGGTTCTTACATTAAAGATAGTACTATAGAACTTCTCCAAGTGTCTAAAGATGGTCTTCTATCAGCTACACAGTCTATATTTAAAAAATAACCCCATGCAGTACTGGTTCTAAAAGTAAAGGATTTTTTAGTTTAAACTCTTCATTGATAGTACTCATTCTAATTGGAGGTCTCCTCTTATTTTGAAAATTAGCAGTATGCTAATTCTTACGGATTGGATTAATTCTAAAAGGATTAGAAGGTTCTCCAACTTCATAACTATTCAGATTGTTACTTCCTACACTTCCTGTGGGTGTTCCTGATTGCATGTTAACTTATTTTACTAGTTCAATTAATTGTAGATTTTCAAAGCCATTTAACAATTCTTCAATAGCTTTATTATATTCACCCATTATTGGCTACTTTCTGCTTCTTCTTGCTTTTCATTGGCTTTTAGTAATATTCTTTCTTCAATAGTTTTTTGAATAGCTTCGTCTTGTACTTTTAAAATATTATTTTGGTAGCGTTCAATATATTTAGCATCATCACTAGTGGGATTGACTTTATCGGGAAGTTTAATTTCTATTGGAACATATCTCTTTTTTGTTTAGTTTTAACTTCCTTCAAAAGTTAAATTTATAAGCTGCATATGCATTACTAATTGTTTAATAGAGTTATTTATTTCTCTAATCTCATCTTTAACAACTTTTAGTTCGTTTTCTAGTTGCAGAAAGCTCATTGTTTATTAATCTTCATCATTAAACCAGAATTTTATATCAAATTGATCTAAGTTGTTATCAACGTTGTTGTCTATATTTTCACAGATTTCTTCATAAGTTCTGGAAGGACTAGCCCTGTAATTTTTGAAAAAATTTGAGGGCTAAAGAACAAAACTGCCTCTTACACAAAACTTTAAGCATGGATAATATAGAATTTGAGCTGAAACTTGATAATGGAATGTATGGGGACAAGATAGCTTACAACTACTAAAATATTTATGTCAAAACAAAAATGACTATTTAATTTTTGAATTAAAAATAATAACTATAATTAACCGACTGATAAAAATTTATTTACTTGAAAAAAATTTTTAGCATAACGGAAAAGCCTGAAATTCCTAAACTAAAAATAATGACTCAAAGAAACTGTAAATCTGTTCTTAACTTATATAAAACTTTTTCGGAAAAAGAAATATTACAAAAAGAAAAATTTTATATACAAAAAATTGAACAAATAAGGAAAAATAATAGTTCTAAAGAAACAATTTGGTTAAATGAAGATAGACTAGACCTTTTAATTTAAGAAGAAGAAAGAAGAACTTATGAAGAAATCTGTGAAAATATAGACAACGACGTTGATAACAACCTAGATCAATTTGATACAGAATTCTGGTTTTATGATGAAGATTAATAAACAATGAGCTTTCCGTGACTAGAAAACGAACTAACAGCTATTGAACAAGAGATTAGAGAAATAAATAACTCTAGTAAACAACTAGTAATACAGATGCAGCTCATAAATTTAACATTTGAAGGAATGTTAAAACCCAAATAAAAAAGAGAATACACTCCAATAGAAATTAAATTTCCCGATAAAGTAAACCCCAACAGTGATGATGCTAAATATATTGAAAGATACCAAAATAACATTTTAAAAGAACAAGAATAAGCTATTAAAAAAACTATTGAAGAAAGATGTTTACTTAAAGCCAAAGAAAAACAAGAAGAAGCAGAAAGTAGCCAATAATGGATGAATATAATAAAGCTATTGAAGAATTGCTAAATGACTGTGA
Source organism: Carnegiea gigantea (assembly GCA_029747015.1). NCBI lineage: Eukaryota > Viridiplantae > Streptophyta > Magnoliopsida > Caryophyllales > Cactaceae > Carnegiea > Carnegiea gigantea. The sequence goes on from JAKOGI010001505.1 coordinate 194,832, forward strand.
AAATCTACAATTAATTGAACTAGCAAAACAAGTGAACATGTAATCAGGAACACCCACAGGAAGTGTAGGAAGTAACAATCTGAATAGCTATAAAACTGGAGAACTTTCTAATCCTTTTAAAAATAATCCAACCCGAAAGAATAAGCATACAGATAATTTTCAAAACAAAAGGAGACCTCCAACTAGAATGAGTACTATCAATGAAGAATTCAAACTAAAAAACCCTTTACTTTTAGAACGAGTACCGGCATGGGGTTATATTTTAAATATAGACTGTGTAACTGATAGAAGAATAGCTTTAGACACTTGGAGAAATTCTATAATACTATCTTTAATGCAAGAACCAACTTACGCTGCAGAAGACAGAGATGTTAATGCTATCTATAATTTAATAATTTACACTCTACAAGGAATTGTACTAAATTGGTATAATGGATTATCTTCAGCTCTACCAAATTTAATAGAAGCGGATGCAAAAAGAAACCTTGGAATATCTATTGAACATGGTGTGTGGACCTTTGAAAAATATTTGATAGGACAATTTCAAGGATATGAATTTATTGAAAATCCAGAATTAAATAGACTGGAAGGGAAAAAAGAAGCTTTGTACAAACTAACCAATTTAAGAATCTATAACTTATGCAACTATAAAAGTTTCTTTTGTGAATTTGACAAATATTATTATGAGCTTTATGATTCTATAGAAAATCAAGAACCTTATATCCAACTATTATTAAATAAATTTCCTCATCTATGGAATAAATACTTCTCAAACAAATTTGAAATTAACGCGAAGCATCCCACTATCTTTAGATCTATAGCCGCAGTTCAAACTCTAATAAATAAAGAAATGATGCAACTTTGTTTACAAGCAAGTAGGTGGAAATATATTAAAGAAGTAACTTTATGTTGTGAAAATGTTACAGAACCAGGACAATATTACTATGAAAACTATCCAAATTTTAGACCTAAACGAAAGAGAACTCCAAAACAATGTACCAAGAAACCTACCCCGAGAAAAACACCAAAGAAAAAATTCTCTAAAAAGAAGAACTTTTCACCTAAGAGAACAAAAACTGAAAAAGCAAAAACTGAAAAAATCAGTAAATAAACCTACTACTTGTCAACGTTGGAATTGTGGTGAAATAGGACAGAAATCTATTGATTGTAACAAAAGAAAAGCAAATATAGTAAAACTCTTCTCAGAAGAATTTGAAGAAATTCAAGATGAACTTTATCCGATAAACTCTAGTATACATGAAGAAATTTCAAGCTGTTATGAATCTATTAACTCTTAATCTGAAACAAGTATATCAGAAATAAAAAATTATTCAGATATAGAAGATGAGTACTGAAGAAACAGAAATCATGCAACAACGAGAACAAGAAAATAATGAAAATTATACTGGAATAATAACTTTCAATCAGAAACTTTATGAAAAAATTATAGCAACCCTCAAAATTTTATGAAAAAATGGATAATTTTCTAACGCGAAAATTAGTAAGATATTTTAAACTTTATACAACAGAAAAACCAGTTAAAACTCAACATTTACAGGGAAATATCCGATTAAGATTAATGACTCAAGAGATAATTGACAAATTTTTAGCAGAAATTCCCACTAAAGATAGAAAACTAATTAAATATGTCCATTTACAAGGAATACAAATCGCAGTTAATGCTTGCTTTAAAAAAGGAATTAATTTGCCTATCATTCTATCATTACATGATCAAAGATTTTGAAATATCCAGAACAACCATCTAGGAATATTACAAGGTAATCTAGTTTGCAAAAAATTAATTTTCGAATGTTATCCAAATTACTCTGTTACTTTGCAAAGTAAAAACATAGAAGACACTTTAAATTTGCAACTTAAACTCTTAACAGCTATTGGATTACAACCAGGAAATGAAGCATTATCCTTTTATTACAGAGGCTTATACATTTTTTCCAAGACTAACTTTCCAATAAAAGATGTAAAACAAACAAGTAAAATAACTGTAGATCCAATCTTTTCAACCATCAGTACCATTATCTCTCCTCCTGTGCAGGAAGCCAAAATACCTACATTAATAGACTTTCAATTAGTTGAAGGAGATGAAGCATCAACTAGCTATCAAGTACCTAGACTTTCTTATACTGAAAAAGGAATACGAGTAGCTAATCAACCCGTTTTAACATGAAGCTATAGTACAACAACTATACCCAGGTTTACACCTCCATTAATAACAACCAAGCGTAATAGCACTTACAAAATAAAATTAGACTATTTTAATGGACAAACATGGATCTCTAATAAAATTCTTATAGATACAGGAGCATCACAAAGTCATTGCATACCTCTACCCATAGCAGTCTTAGCAGCATCAGAATATAACTTTGTTACTTATGATGGTCATCGGGCAACTCTGTCTTGAATCATGTTAGAAAATCCTAATTCTACTCTATTAGAATTTGATTGCTATATTGATCATTCAATAAAAAACCAATTTTATCATATACTTTTAGGTATGAATTTCCTTGGCCAATATACTAACTACGAAATTGGTCCTACTCATATAACTCTTATCAATCAACACACTACCCTTATTCTTGAAAGATTATGAAGCAACTCGAAATACCTATTCTTACATATATAGATATAACTGTCAAAGAATTAGACATTACCACTACTGCTTTGATTAACACAGGATCTGAAATAACTTTCTTTCAGGACTTTTTACTTCCCAAATGGGATAAACTCCCAAATGATCATAAAATTAGAATCAAAGATGTTCATCCTATTCCTACCTATTTAGATTTGGTTCAAACTAATGTTTCCATTATTTTAGGTAACAAAATCCTCACTATACCCACTGTTCTACAATATAACTCTGGATATAATATCTTACTAGGCAACGATTTCCTTAAACAATTTGCCAAATTTACCCAAACTCCGTATACTGTCTATCTTACTACAAAATGTGGCCACACCTTAAAAATTCCAACTCTCAAACAGCCCTACAGAGTACGCGTGAAGCGTAGTGGACATGGTTATGAACAAATAGCACTTCAAATACAAGCCCAAACACCTACTCTTACAGTTAATATAATAAAGAAAGATGACCTCCTAGCAAAACTAAAAAGAATCTGTTCTGAAAATCCATTGCAATTTTGGAAACCCGAACATCCTCGAGTTAAAATAGAACTCACACAAGAAATTCATATCAAAGAAAAACCCATGTTATACTCTGAAAAAGACATCAAGGAATTTTCTATACAAATAAAAGAATTGCTTGAAAAAGGACTAATCAGACCATCCGATAGAGCATACTCTTCTCTAGCCTTCATGATAGTTAACGAAGCAGAACGACGGAGAGAAAAGGCTAGAATGGTTATTAACTATAAAAAACTAAATCAGTTTACAAAGACAGATAACTATTTTCTACCTAATAAAGAAGCATTAATCAACATTGTAAAAAATAAAAAATTCTTCTCAAAATTCGATTGTAAGTCTAGCTTTTGGCAGCTTAAAATGGAAGAAACGAGTATTAAATATATAGGTTTTAGTACTCCTCAAGATTTTTATGAATGGATTGTTATGCCTGTCGGACTAAAAAATACACCAAGAATCTTTCAACGATGAATGGACAGTGCGTTTAAACATCTTAATAGTTTTCTTGTGGTCTATGTAGATGCTATTTTAATAAGTTTAGATACTTTAGAGGATCATCGAAACTATCTTGACACATTGCTTGAAACAGCAATTAAAGAAGGCATCTGCCTTATTGAGAAAAAAGCTGTGATTGAAAGAGAAAAAATTAAATGTTTAGGCTTTGAAGTCGGCACAAACGGAATCAGCTTACAACCACATATCTCTCGAAAAAACATGAAATATCCAGACCAACTGTGAACAAAGAAACAAATTCAAGGTTTCTTTGGACTATTAAACTATGCTAGTTCGTATATACCAGACTCAGCAAAAAAGAAAAAAAGATTTGCAAAGTCTACTCCGCAAGAACAATACTCTTGGATGGATAGAAAAACATACAAAAATTGTTAAAAAATTAAAGGAAGAATGTCAACAACTTCCTAGTCTTAGACTCCCTGAACCTGAAGATAACTTAATTCTTCAAATAGATACATCTGACAAAACATGGGCAGCAGTTTTAAAAACAGACTAAAATGAAATTTGTGGTTATCATAGTGGAACTTTTTCGAAAAGAGAAGAAAATTATGATACTATGGAAAAAGAAATCTTAGCAATTATTAGAGGAATTACGAAATGGAGACTCTTTTTATTACCTAAGCCATTTAAAGTTTTAACAGATAATCAAGCAGCAACTACTTTTGTAAAACAAGCCTTAGATAATGGACCTCATATGCGCAAATTACATCAATGGCAACTACTTTTATCTCAGTTTAATACTGTGTATGAGCATGTTGCAGGTAAAAACAACTTTATTGCAGATTATCTAACTCGAGAACATGAGTTCAGAGGATAAAAGCAAAGCGCCGATGGAACAAGTGGATAGTAAACAACTAATTCGGAACTTTGAAGATATCTTGATTAATGTTATTTAATATTGTGAAGCTGTCAACGAAAAAATTGAACTTATTGAGGAAATTGTTGTAGATCTCAGAGCCGATCTTGACAAAGCTCGAGAACTTACAACTTATTTCCATCGAACTATTGAACAACTCAAGCTGAACTCTACCAAGATAGATTTGAATAAAGTCCATTCTAAACTCTTAGAATTATCATTTCATCCAAATCAGGGAAACGCTTCACACCCCCTCTCTGAAGAAGAGAAAGAGAAGCAACAGTTAAAAGCTAAACTATTACCTTCAAGACCAGTTTTTCAAAAAACTGGCATCCAAACTATTAATCTATTAGACTCTTTTTACAGAAACTATTATGAACCAATGGTTCCTGCTTACCAAAAAATTTCTGGATTACTTGAACTCTATTATAATCCAAGAGACTGTTTATTCCAATGAATTCTTGCTTTTAACAAGGCAAGTCCTGATCTGATCTTTGAGCTTTTTACCTACGGGTATTTAAACTATTCTTATCCCAGTTTAAGCCTTATTGAACTCCAAAATTTTCAACCTCCTTTATACAAGCCATCAAACAATCCAGCAAGGGATATGTATGCCTTCGATTCTTTTCAATCTCTTCTGAAAAGGATGAAGAAACTACCTATCATTCTATTCACTTGGTAGAAATTACCCACGTTAATCCCAAGCAACCTATCTCTGCCGACAAATTCAAGCACTACAAAATTCCTCATTTTGACAAGGGATGGATCAATATAAACGTTCCACAGGCGCATTAGCCATCAAATGCCAAACCAAGTGATTAATGACTAGAGGAGCGAGAACTCTTTATTATGACAAAAATATCATTCTAGTTACAACTGAAGGGGCTAAAAGTGTCTCAGTCGATAAACGACTTTTTGATTTTAGCTATTCACTGGAGCCCAAGAAATTTCTAGGCAATCCAACTGTACGCCCAAGTTTGCTGAACTTTATAACGCAGAACAAGACAAGGAAAAGAAGCAGATTTTTCTAGCCTAATCACTCTATCACTATGTGAGACACAAGGGACCACAACTTTATTAACTCTTATCTCTGCCGACACTACAAGACAATGAAGATCAAGCAACTCTATCAAAAATAGTGAAATCTTATCTGTAAAGTTTATCTTTTCAGCTGAAAATCTTATCTTTTTAGATTCCCATGATGTAAGCGCTTATGTCATAGTGCACCCCCTTTCCCTATAAATAAGATAGCCGATTTCAGTATAAGACATCAACATTTGTAAGAAACACTCCCTCAAATCTTTGTAAGTATTCTCTCTGTAAAATGTTCTAATTCCCTACCTTTGGAAAAGGAGAACAATCAACAATGGAATAAGAGAAATCTTTTTTCAAACTATTTGTCTACCGATCTTTTTATTACAACTTTGATTAGAGAAAGAATATTAGCAAGAGTGGCGATAGTCTGAAAGAAATAGGTAAAGCTCGTATCAGGGTGGAGTAAGACGAGTATGAAAAAGTAAGATGCATCAAGCTCTTGAAGGTATAATTTCTCTAATTTATTTTTGTATTGAAAGATTTCATGACAGATTGTTTGAAATTTCATTCTGTTGATTTAGTATCCGAGGACCTCCATGAAATCTTGACAAACCCTTTTAAAATAGTGTGAATCACTCTAATAATTCAAGAAATGATTTTACCGCTTTTTTCAATAAAAAACTACTCGACTCCCTATTAGATGGTATCAGAGCCCTACATGTAAAACTAAGCTGAAACTTAACTACAACTATAATGGATTTATTTAAAAACAAATTACAATTTAACTCTAAGTTAGACAGAGATGGTAACTATTTAGTAGGACAAAGTTTTAATTTACCAGAACTAAAATATTATACACAAGAAAGAGCATGGGACTATTTAAAATCTTTTGATTTAAGTCCCAGAAATATTAGACAAAACTTGTTAAATCACTATAAGAATCGGTTAAACCATTTTTCAACCATACTTGAACGAGTTCATCCCATAATTATAAATTTATTAAAAGATAATATTGCTCTGTTAGAAGTAAATTTTGAATATACTATTTGGATTCAGCCAAATATGAACAGTGATGGCTCTCAAATAACATACTATGCAGATGAAGAAGATTGACTAGAACTAACACCTTAAAGAAATTTGCAAAAATGATTTCAACCCTGCGAGGACAATTTAGGAATTATGGCACAAAAAGACAAAACTAGTCACATTAACTGAAAAACTATCCGAAACGTTAACCCGAATTGGCACCTCTAATTCCCAACATCTTTTATGCTCTTCCTGAAGCAATTTTTTAAATAAAAAAAAAAAACGTCACTAAATTTGTTATTTTTTGAAGGCAAATTTGAGCGAGTCAATGGCAAACAAGTATACCCATAGCCTAGATTATAAAAGCAAGATTGAAAAAAAGGTGATTTCGGATGCTATTAATTACACTTTTAGGATATATGGACAAGAATAACTCAACCCTTTGAAATTAACATACTATGCAGATGAAGAAGATTAACTAGAACTAACACCTTAAAGAAATTTGCAAAAACGATTTCAACCCTGCGAGTACAATTTAGGAATTATGGCACAAAAAGACAAAACTAGTCACATTAACTGAAAAACTATCCGAAACGTTAACCCGAATTGGCACCTCTAATTCCCAACATCTTTTATGCTCTTCCTGAAGCAATTTTTTAAATAAATAAAAAAAAAACCTCACTAAATTTGTTATTTTTTGAAGGCAAATTTGAGCGAGTCAATGGCAAACAAGTATACCCATAGCCTAGATTATAAAAGCAAGATTGAAAAAAAGGTGATTTCGGATGCTATTAATTACACTTTTAGGATATATGGACAAGAATAACTCAACCCTTTGAAATTAACATACTATGCAGATGAAGAAGATTAACTAGAACTAACACCTTAAAGAAATTTGCAAAAATGATTTCAACCCTGCGAGGACAATTTAGGAATTATGGCACAAAAAGACAAAACTAGTCACATTAACTGAAAAACTATCCGAAACGTTAACCCGAATTAGCACCTCTAATTCCCAACATCTTTTATGCTCTTCCTGAAGCAATTTTTTAAATAAATAAAAAAAAACCTCACTAAATTTGTTATTTTTTGAAGGCAAATTTGAGCGAGTCAATGGCAAACAAGTATACCCATAGCCTAGATTATAAAAGCAAGATTGAAAAAAAGGTGATTTCGGATGCTATTAATTACACTTTTAGGATATATGGACAAGAATAACTCAACCCTTTGAAATTAGTGCCCAGCAGACTAGCTTTTGTGGGTGTATACTTTTAGTGACAAAACCATGATGTTGGGGAGGAGGTCAGAAATAATAAGATATGACTGTAACATTGCATTTAATCTAGCTATTCTCAACATGACCTCGTATTTTGAAAGTAATGCAATAAATTATCATTAGATACACTTCCAAACAAAGCACCCTCAAAGTAAATAATAATAGTATCATTCAAAAGCTCATCTGATACTTGGCTGTGCAAGTTAGTCTTGATAGCATCATCAGATACACTTGAAGGAAATGATGATCTCCTAATTACATATTTGTAATATTTATACATTTTAATTTAAAATTGAAATTAAACCAACAAATCAAACAACTTTGGAATTGAAACTGACAAATCAAAAGGAAAATCAATTATACAACATGATACCATACCAACAACAATTAGCCAAAAGACACTGGGCAGTGGATTCAATTGAAGAGCCAAAACTATCAGTTTGCCAATAGCAAAAAAAATCAATTAGCAAAACAAACTCGAATTCAAAAGGAGCAGCAGTAATAGAACATGATATTGAAACAAGTAGCCAAAGCAGACCAAGCATGAATATCACTTAAGTTGCAAAATTTGCAACGAACTTTACATTAAGAATCCAAGGGTGATGGGTTCAATCTCTTCAAATTTGCAATTGGCGGTGTCTTTCCCCTAATTGAGCAGTGGAAGACTTTTTCCAATGAACTTGGAAGCGGTAGTCAATGGAGAGAAACTGCAAGAGGGGGGAGGAGGGGGACTAGGGTTTTTGGATGTCAAATCTATCGACTTCCTTGGTTCTTTTTGGGTTCGGGAGTATGAAGAAATAGAGCTCGCAAAGAAAGGGTAGCGTTAAGATTAGGAATGAATTAAAAAAAATATTGAAACAATGTAAAATGCGAATGCGGAAAATCAATCTTACAACCTCTAAGGAGTACCGTCCACGCTCTAACCAATGCATGAGCGATAATTTCAGGTATATCTTTCGCAACTTATTTTATTAATTTTTCTTTGGGAGGGGGTCAGTTAACCATATTGAACCCACACTCCCTCCACCACTGTATATTTTCAATATACTAATTTTAAGTCGGCAAAACTTTGACTAGCCAATTTAATTATATGCTAGCTTATTTTTCCGATGTGAATCACAGTGTTCGAAAACTAAACGAGAATGCACTAATCACTATTGATGAATGGGTTAGCACCTCTCAAGTTGATTGGTAAAAGTGTATGTGAATCAATTATTCTAAAAAGCAAAGAGAAAAAAAATCTGAGTTTTACTAACTATTAATGTAGTAGCTTATTTATCATACCTAAATGATGGTGTTGACATAAAGTGAAGGAAAATGCATAATCAAAACGTGATAAATAAGCTAACCCATCATCAAATAGGGCCGCCAAAGTTTTGTTAACTTAAAATTGATATATTACAAAAAATAGTCACGAAGGTTGGCATGCTTGATGCTAATTTTAAAGATTCAAGTATTTTCATCCACTAGTCCTAAAAACTGAATTACTAGCGCCTAACAGGGATGTGCAAACAAAACAGAAACCAAAAGTTGAACCAAGATCGAAAAATTGAACCAACATATTGGTTAATCGAAAAAAATTTCTAAAAAATGATTTGGTTGACCGAATCAGAAAAAGTTTCATTTTCGGTTTGGTTACGATTCAGACAATTTGAAAATTCTCTGAACCGAAATTAGTTTTTTGAAAAAAAATTTAAAATATAAAAAATAAAAATTTAGGTAAAAAAGTAGACTTTTTTTAATTATTTGTGAATGATAACTGAAATTTAATTTTTAAAAAAAATTTAAACATAAAAGATGCGAAATCTAAGTTAAAAAGTGCACTTTTTTATATTATTAATCAACGCTTAATTGGTAATGAAACCCAAAAATCAATTGCAACTTGAATTTTGGATACACTGAATTCAGTTCAATTACTGTTGGAGATTTTCTTAAACTAAAAATCCAATTACTTAATTTTTGATTAACCGAAATTCCAATTAACGATTGCAAGGCCTACCGCCTAAAAATCTTAAAAAACAAACAACAAAACGAGAAAAAGAGCATGAGGACAAAATCTTTGAAAAGGACAACCCAGCTCTCTTATCGCAAGTATCAATAACACCACACCACAGCCACCTTCGGGAACCTTGGCTGAGCTGCTGTGCTGCTCTCTCTCTCTCTCACTCGTTCTCTCTCCACTTCCTTCTTCCATTAGGGTTTTACCCCATTAATCTCGTACAGTTTCCTAATTCAATCAGCTGAATTCAAGTAATCGTAACTGTTTCGAAAAATATCTTCTTTCTTCATCTCAGCGAAACAGAAACGAAAATAAAATGGGAAGAATATTCGTGATAGAGCTTGAAGGCAGGACTTACAAATGCAAGTTCTGTAAAATCCAGCTCGCTCTCGCCGACGATCTCGTTTCCCAGGTACTCGCTCCCGGCTCCCCCTCCGTTTCATCTGTTTCGAGATTATTTTTAATTTCTTGTATTGTTCAATTACAATTTCCTCTCATTTCCCCTGTTTTTTGTTCGACGGTAAACGATTAATCTATTTCTGGGTTTTAGAATCTCATTTTGATCTGATCTGGGTTCAAATCTGACTTCCAAATTATCAATTCTTACGACGGTGATTCCTAATTTTTCTCACTTTTAATTGTTCAGTTTTATTTAGACAGAAGTATGAGATGGTTGGATATATTGTATTCTTATCTTCAGTGGCGTTGTCATATTCAAGTTTGCCACTCAAAACTTTAAGTTCTGTTTACGGAGAAGGACAATAAAAAAAACATAACGTATTCTTTTGTGTTGGATTTTTCAAAGTTCATGAACGTAAGGAATGAGGGAGGATGGGATATGTCAATTCTTTTTGGTTGATTTTTTTTTTCATTTTATAGCCAATTGTTTGAAGATGGATTCTGCGAAGGTATGTAATGTCTGTATTGCTATTTTTTTGTAAGAATCTGCAACGTAATTTTCTATCTATTTCATGTCGAGCAGCCCATCTGCAACAGCAGGGTCCCTCCCACACCCCCCCCCCCCCAAAAAAAAAAAAAACCCAGAAAAAAAAAAAAAAAGACAAGAAGGGTCTTTCATAATTAGTAAAAGTAACCCCGGGGTGATGTGATGTTATCATACACTGCGGAATGTTTTTAAGTATTGATAATTTACATGGTTGGCCATGTGGTTATTCTTCTGATTTCTAACCTTCCTTGCGTTCATGGTCTTATCAGGCTTTCCATTGTCGAAGAGGCAAAGCATATTTGTTTAACAAGGCGTAAGTTTCTTGCTCTTCTTCTACGTCTCCTTTGCAAGCTCAAAATTTTGCGGTTCAGAATTACTTTCATCATGATTTTTTGTGATGGGAATGTCTATTTTGCAGTTGTTTAAGACTGATTTTTGCAAATTTGTTTCCTGAAATTTATGGAACTAAGAAATGAATTATATTCTTTGGAATGAAAATATGGTAATTTCAATTCTCTGGCAAATACAACCCTTTTAATCATTTCTTCGCATGTACCTATGGTAGCGCTCAAGTAATACCCTTTGATGTCACTTGTTTCGGCTTCTTCAGCACATATGGAGCATGTTTGTTTTTATAATTGTTATTGCATCTTCTCATCCGTGAATAAATTCATAGGGAACGAACCATTAATAGATAATAGTTGCAGATGAAGAAATTCATAGGGAACAAACCATTAATAGATAGTTGCTGCTTTCTCTCTTCTGGAGAAATGATAAGGTACAAGCAATAGCCATGCTTACTTGAGAATTGAGATATGAAATGTTAGTGACATGCTTTGACTCAGGCTGCACAGAGTGTAGATTCTATGGAAAGAAGCTTTATGATATGTCCTAAAAAGCTTGTAAAGGCTGAGTGTGTTATTTCAAATGACAAAGTTGGTTAGCTTAGCTTTCTGCAGCTATTGTTTTCTTCTAGGATCCACTTGAGTTTGCTGGGACTGTTATTTGCTGCCTTCTATTCTCCGAAGAAAGAAACAATTGAAGACAAACTATAATATGGCCTAAAGGGGGAGTGTGGATTCATGGGGAAACAACCCTGCAAGCTTGGATGAAGTGATTCCACTTCCAAGGTTATCTATGTATTATTTGAACAAAATGGCAAAATCAATTAATTATTGAAAACTTGACTCCGCAACTGTTGGCGCATGCTTGAATAGTGGCGGTTATGTATGTCTGGATGTAGACACACTCTTGTGGACCTATCAGGGCTAGGGTCCTAAGATATTATGAGGGCAATGCTAGGTAGCTGTTGTACGCCATCATGGAAAACATCAGATCTTTTGAAATTTGAAAGAGAGACTAGGGGCAAGGCTTGAATTGAAATTTCAGAGGCTGAAACTTCAACGTGAGAGTTCTTTGAGGGGAGTAGTCTTCAATTGACCATGTACTCTGCGGGTAATTATGAAAATGACTGTAGAAGAATTTAAGGCATCCTATTTTATCAGGCTTGCCAATGAAACTGTATAACAAATGCACCACAAAAAATCCAGTGAGTTGATTATTCATCTTGTGGGAATACTATAAAGCTGCTTCTTTTTCTGGTTCTGATCAGTTCTTCCTTGGATATTTCTGTTCTAAAGTTATTAGATTACTGGTCAGGGGTGATTGTTACTTTGAAAATTGAACTCACTTTATTTTCTGTTATAGGGTGAACATTACGCTCGGAGCTTCAGAGGAACGGCTGATGCTATCTGGGATGCACACTGTAGCCGATATATATTGCTGCTGCTGTGGACAGATTGTTGGATGGAAATATGTACTGCTTTATCGCTTTCTCCCCCTTCCCTTCATGGGAATTTCTGCATCTTCTTTATTTGTTGACGTTTATGCACGTTAATCCATTATGTCTGGCTTATGTCTGCTGCTTTATTGACATTGACTGCTCAGTTGGAGAAATATGATTCCACTTGAAGTATTTAGAACCGTAGTATTCAGAAATGCTATTTACCATGGCAACCCGTGTTCCAAGGCTGAGCAATCCAAAGCCAAAATTCGGAAAAACTTGTGTCATACTTAGCGATGCAACTTTGCACCTAAGCTATGGAAGAGATTTCCTAGAAACCATGGTTGGAATGTGACTTTTCCTTGTCTCCATCAAATATCCATTTATATTATCACTATCTACTGTGCTGTTTTCCTTTTTCTGGGAGGAAAAAGTTTATTACTAGCTACTGTGGTTGGTGTCCTTCATTGTTGACTGGGTATCTTGATTTGAAGTCGGTAGATGGCTACTACAAGTATTTTGTTGTTGTCTTCTGCTGACCTTCATCCTACTTTGGCGCCAAAAACAGTTCTATAACTGCTGTTGAATAATTAGATAATCATGATTGAACGAGCCCCATGTCAAGCTGTACTAAAACAGCTTTATATAAAAACAGTTCTTTATGGCTTTGATATTACTTTATCGTACCCAATCTGGGTTGATGTTATTGAATATTGAGGATTTGAGGCGACATGTTGGAATTTGACCAGGTGCATTTGCTTTACTATTTTTTTATTATTTTTTTTTGGCCATACTTAATCCAGGAAGCAGCTCATGAGAAAAGCCAGAAGTACAAAGAAGGGAAGTTTGTCCTCGAAAGGTATTTATATTTTTTATTTTCGATACTTTTCATTTAAAAAGATTCTCTCCTTTTCTCCGAGTTAAATCTATAATTATGTAATTCACCATGGTCTATGTGAAAGTAATTAGGCTTATTTGTCAATAAACAGAGGCCGGATAGTGGATGGATTGGACACCGAGTTCTACATTGATGCTCGTCCAGTGAGTGATGCCGAAGATGCCTAAACGTGTCTACACTTCATCAAATCAATGACATGTATGTTGTGAGCAAATAACATAGATTTGGTTGAGATTGTAAAAGTACAGACGTACACTTAAATGTGTATATTTGTTAGACGATCTCTCTGAGCCTTGTCACTCTGAATTTTGCATTGGAATCGTTGTTAGTATTGTTTGTCTCTTAGTTCCAATGGTAAGGGTGGAACCCATCAACGTGGGTTTCTTCCATCCGCATTTTGCTGAGTTTTCACTGTTGTCAGTATGACAATGGCCATCAAATTGGCTTGTACTGGGGGTTTCGGCCGTTATTGGGTTGCTTATGAAGTTTTCTTCAGTGCTTGCCGAAGTGCTTTGATTCTTGAGCTGTTTATTTGGGAGAAAAAAGGACAAATCTATGGGTCTTTATCTTTTGGGTGATGAAGTATATCTTGTAACTCATCACTTAAATGTCTTTTCTTAATCAAAAGGAGCATTTTATATGGTTTCAAATTACCAAAATTTTCAACTATTAGAATCAATTATTGATGATAAAGTCTTACATTTGTCGGTTATGTTGACGGATATAAAATGATATCTTAATTGGATCAACTTTATAAATACAGGTATCTTATCAGCTTGATTGGATAAAAAGACTATTTTTTATAATTTATAAGTTGTAACATCCTTTTATTATTCAATTATATATTTTCTTGAAGATTTAATACTTGATAATATGACTTTAAGTCCAAACAAGACACTTAACACATCTTGTTATTATTTTGCTTTTCTTTTTTGGCCATGAAAATGTTTTCACCGATGGATAGTTAGTAAATCTCGCACACTAGGGAAAATTTTTTGAGTTTTTAATTGTAATAATTAACTAGTTATTGTAAGTTTTTAAGTGGATATTGTCCTCTTTAAGGGGGGGAAAGTCATTCACACCTAGACCTATTAATTCGGGCGGGCGGGTTAAATATGGGTCGGGTATATTTGGGTTCGAATAAAATACGGGTCTAGTGTATTTTGAATTCGGGTAAAAACGGGAGGGTGTATTGCGGTTTTGCAGGTTTTGGGACGACCCAATGGGTTTAGAGTGTCCTTTTTCTCAATCATTTCTTTTCAAAATTAAAAATTAGGTGTATTTATTGCTTAAAATTTTTAGTATTCAATGAAAAAAACATGACAATTGTGATTTCTTAAACGAGTATTAAAAATATTCAAGCTTTTCATTACAATACATGAATGTCATGCATGAGCGGGCAAAGACTTGGGTCATGTTTAAGTTGGCGGGTCAACTCATACATTAAAATAAGGTTAATAATAGGTCAGGTTGTTAATGGGTCAGCCTATCCAAAACAACTTAACATATTAGAGTAGTTGTGCACTCTAATAACCCATTTAATAATTCGATATCTTTGTTAACAAACTTACCATTACTAATTAGGTATACTTTATTAAGAGATTGATCGTAATATGAATACAACCTGCCCATTTCTTACCGATAGTATTGTAGTTAAAGGTGAATTAGAATGAAAAACAAACGAAAAGGAATTGGAGAAGTACAAGATATTATATTTTAATTGCAACACCAAAATTTAGATTTCTGTAGAGTAATTTATCTAAAGTAATACTAGACACATTCATTTCAATAAAAATATAGGATTTCTATTATTTGGCATATTTTGTTTGATTTTCTTAGAATTAGATCATTGCTTTACATCGTTTCATATCCATTTTTTTTAGTTGTCTGATTTATATGTTGCGTATGATATTATTTTATGATAATGGAGTTGAAAAAATAAGTGTCTATTGCTTAATTTGTGAGATGACGCGATAGTTATATAATGTGTGTCCAAACAATTTGATATAATGAATAACCATTATTGCTAAGAGGAAAATAAAAGATAATTAAAGAAAAATGATAATGTTCGGGTCAATCAGGTGGGTTCGGGTTCGGGTCGGGTTTGACCCGCTAAGGTTTGGTATATTTCAGGTTCGGTTTATTTCGAGTTCGAGTCGAGAAAATCGTGTTCAAAACTCAAAATTTTTGGGGGAATTCGGGCCGAATTTTTGGATCGGGTTAGTTTTTGTGAGTTCTATTCACATCTATAGTTTTTTGATTTCTGATTTTTTGCACATGGTACATATACATATGCATATGGATATGCATGTACACATACACACGTGCGTATGTATGTCTACGGTACTCCCATGCCAATTAGCGTCCTACTTATATAAAAAAGGCTAATATGGAGACACGAAAGGCATGCTTGGCCTCTGGCGGGTAGTTGTTGGATGTTAGAACTTGTGAGCGTGAAGTCGCGGTTCAAACTACACCTGCCATCATTCTCCACTTGGTTTTTTATCACGGCAAACTGTGTTTATTTTTTCTACCTTTTCAATAGGTAGGCCTGTTTTTTTGGGAATAAATTTCAAAATATCAATCTCAACCCACTTCAACCTACTTCAGCCAACTTTCACTATTTTAACCAAGTCTAATTTATCACGTAAAAAAAATTCAATCCAGGTCAACCTACTTCAACCCACGTCAATCTACTTTAACCTACTTCACCCTTTTACCCACCCCAATTTACCCACGAAAAGAACAAGCCCGTAGTATTGAAGTTAAGAACTAAGCCACAATTATTTTTCTTTCTTAGTATAATTAAGATCTTTTTTTTAATAAGACACAAAAAAATAAACAAATATATTATTATTATGGGAATACACCATTTTTTGTGGATTTCGATTGTTTCTTTTTCTTGTTTTCTTATATTTGAAATTGTATTCTGAGGAGTGAGATTGACAAGTGACCATTAAACATATACTATCGTATACCAAATGTATTAATATTATACACCAAATATAATATCAGTGCCCATCATTCATATATATATATACACACACGTGTGTGTGTCTGTGTGTACATATATTCGTGCGCATACACACATATATACATAATATATATACTCGTTAAAAACACATTTGACTGCACATATAATATTGTTCACTAAATCTACTAATGTTGTTCGCAAAATATAGTAGTATAGTACTATTGTTCACAAATATACTGCTAATGTCCGCCATAGTCACATTATTATGTGGGATTTCTTTTTGAAATTAATTTTTGGTTCTAAAGTTGGGGTTTTAATCAAATTTCTTGCACCAAAAATTGTTCATTAAAAGAATGATATATCGTTCACTAAAAACTCCTCTGTTTTTTACTAAAGATTGCTCTATTGTTTCTGAATAATTAACCAATTGTTCACTAAAACTTTGAAAACTTTTATCACTAAAGTATTCCATTTTCACTAATAAAAAATTGTTTACAAAGTAGTGATTTATTTTTCACCAAAATGACGTTTTTGTTCACTAAAATAACTTTTATACTACCGATGTTGTATTATTCATAAAAAATTATTGCATTGTCCATTAAAAGATGTTGGACATTGCTCGAAATAATAAGAATTAAAAATTAAGAGTTAAAATTGTTAAAAGCCAATACACTAAATAATGTTACCACTAAAAAAATTGTTCTATTGTTCACAAAAAAAGGTTAACCTATTCTTTACAAAAACTTGACCTATTGTTTACAATTGGTTAATCTATTGATCACAAAAACTTAACTTCTTGTTCACAAACATTGACCTACAATTTGCAAAATATAAACGCATTGTTTACAAAATAGAATTTTATGCTAGCAGTGTCATATTGTTCCCTAATTTATTTATTTTTTTAATGAAACAAGTATCTTATTAGTCAAATTTCTAGTACAAAAATGTTCTATTGTTCATGCAAAACATTTACCGATTGTTCACAAAATATTAACTTGTAGTTCATACAATATAAACTTATTGTTTGCAAAGTAGAACTTTGTGCTAGCAATGTTCAATTGTTCACAGAGAATTTTGAGTTTTCTTTTAAAAAAGATATTTACTTTAGATAAAGTTCCAATAAAAACGTTCTACTATTCACAAAACGTTAACATATAAGTTCACAAAATATAATCCCATTTTTCACACAATATAAGCCTATTGGTTAAAAAAAGAAAAGCCTATTGTTCACAAGTCCTTAACCTATAAATTCTTCACAAAAGTATTCGCAAGACATTTAGCTTATAAGGAATAGGTAGCGGCGTACAGTTTTTTAAATAAGCTAATATGGTAAGTTGTTAAATTGAACCCATATGCTCATTTATTGTAAACAACATTTTGTAGAAAAGACAATCTATCATTTTTTTTAAAAAGTAGGTATAAAAACATTATGAAAGAAAAGAATGATAAGGTAAATTTTTTTGTAATGAATTCAGCAATCCGTGTATCTTGATGCACAAGAAGAAAAGTGGACGACTAAGGAAAAAACATTCTGAGACGAACAAAACCGAAAAAGGAAAAACATTATAGAAAGGAAGAAGAATTGCAGCTTGCCAGAGTCAGCCATCCATGTCGCACACAACTTGACAATATACCACCAACTGGTTCCCTTGCCACTTTTGGCTTTAAATTGCAACGCCCTTGTCTAATTTAATGGTATGCGACTCACGTAACTTGTGAGCTAGACACTCATCTATATAGTGAAAGCGTACAAATTAAATTTACATAGTTAACCTTATCCTCTATTACACACCCTCAATCTATACGGGAGGTGAACAAATGGACAGATTGGCTTCAAAAAGGAAAATTGACTAGCAGACAACCCCTTAGTAAAAATATCCGCTAACTGAAGCCTAGTAGGAACAAATCGCACTACAAGATCACCATGAGCAACACACTCACCTAAAAAATGGTAATTGACAGCGATGTGCTTGCTATGTTCATGATGAACTGGATTTGCGGTGAGATAGGTGACGCTGACATTGTCACACAACACCTTAGTTGGAGTCGAGAGAGCAAATCCCAAAACGTGAAGAAGCTTACGTTCCTAGATTGTTTAAGCAACAGCATAGGCAACAGCACGATACTTTGCTTCAACAAAAGACTTAGAAACTGTAGGTTGTTTCTTCGAGCGCCAAGTAATGAGGTTAGGACCAAAGAAAACAGCATACCCTGTAGTCGACGGACAAGAGTCCTTGCACCCAGCCCAATACACATCCGAGTAAGCAACAATAATAGAGGAGACAGCCGCAGGTCGAAGCAGAATGCCATCAGTTAGCGTGCCCTATAAGCATATGAAAATACGCTTAACAATAGAAAGATGAGAAGTATAGGGGCAGGTATGAATTGGGAAACTACATGAACGACACATGCGATATCAAGGCGAGTCATGGTCAAATATTGCAATGCACCTACCTTGCTCCTGTACTCGGTGGGATCAGCAAGTAACTCACCATCCAAGAGCGTGAGAGACGTCTGGGCAAGCATGAGAGTGCGAACAGGTTTGCAGGTATGAAGGTGGAATTTCTGAATGAGATCAAAGGTGTATTTATGCAGAGAAAGAAATAAACCTGCAGAAGAGCAGGACAGTTGCACACCCAAAAAATAATGAAGATCACCCAAATCTTTCTTGGCAAACTAACAGGAGAGAATGGAGATGAAAGAAAAAATGAGAGAGGAAGAGCTACCCCTCAGAATATTATCGTCAATATACAGCAATAAAATAAGAATCTGGGTATTAGAGCACAGTATAAATGTGGAGGGGTCAGACTGGCTACAATGAAAACCGTGTGTGAGTAAGAAGCCACTAAAATGATGAAACTAAGCTCTCAGAGCTTGCTTCAATCCATAGATAGCCTTCTTAAGGTGACATACATGATGCAAGGGAGAGGAATCAATGAAACTAGGAGGCTGACACAT
The DNA here is from genome assembly GCA_029747015.1 of Carnegiea gigantea. NCBI lineage: Eukaryota > Viridiplantae > Streptophyta > Magnoliopsida > Caryophyllales > Cactaceae > Carnegiea > Carnegiea gigantea. Next base: position 214,252 of record JAKOGI010001505.1, read on the forward strand.
GTAGACTTGCTTTGTAAGAATGCCATGAAGGAATGCATTCTTAACATCCAGTTGACGAATGGGTCACTTATGAGTGATAGCAATGGATAACGCAAGTATAATAGTAGCAGGATGAACAACAGGAGAGAAGCTTTCATGATAATCAATACCTGCCTGCTGGTGTTTACCTGCAACAACTAGCCTAGCTGTGTATCATTCCACATTGCCATCAGACTTACTTGATCTTGTAGACCCGTTTACTAGCCACCAAGTTCTGACAAGGATGAAAAGGAACCAATTCCTATGTTTCATTGGAAATGAGAGCATTAAACTCATCACTTATTGCATCTTGCCACTGGGAATGCTAAGCCGCTTCCTGAAAGGAGGAAGGTTCAGACTCAGTACTAGTAACAGCAAGGGACGATACATAACGAAGTTTAGAAATACCCAACTTGGACCTAGTTTGCATAGGATGAATATTACCAGCAATGGAAGACATGCAAGGAGACAGTTGAGAAGATGTAGGGGACTTTGGGATGGGGGCACAGAAGGGCTAGACAAGTGCGAACTGGAACAGTGGCTCACTACAAGACCATCTAAGGACACAACTGGATAGGGTCTATGAACGAATGAGTCAGAAGAGACATAGGAGATGTATGGGGATTGGTGAGGGGGGTCCGGGGGAGAGAATTAGTAGTGGCAAAGGAGGCCCAGTGGTGGTTGTAGGTGGGGGGGCCATGGCAGGCGCAACACGACCAACTGAGGACCCGTGCAAAATCGGAGCAGGGTAGGACACAGAAACCATGGGACGACTCAGAGATAGGGATGGCAGTGGAGCCATGGCAGTAAGACTCATGACATCGTCGATAATGGTGGTGTGATCATATGTAGCGTTCATAGGTTAAGATACCAAAGATTAAAAAGGAAAAACATTTTGATGAAAGCGTATATGATGACTAGTGTAAATCTTCCCCGTATAAAGACATTTATAACCTTTGTGCTATTTTGAGCATACCCTAAAAATACAAATTGAGAAGATCGTGGTTGGAGCTTATTAGCAGAAGCAGTAGTAAAATTAGGAAAACATTCACAACCAAAAGTGCCAAAAAAACGTATAATTAGGAATGCGACCAAACAGTTTTTTGAAAGGACTCTCATGTCCCAAAATTGCTGTGGGCAGCCAGTTAATAGTAAGAGCAGCTGCATAGATGGCTTCGACCCAAAAATGAGTTGGTAGAAGTGATTAAATAAGAAAAGTGCGTACCATCCCAATTATGTGTCGATGTTTACGTTCCGCTATGCCATTTTGAGCCTGCGTGTCAGGATATGACATACGAAACAATATGCCAGAAGTCAAACATTGGTCTTTGAAAGAACAATTATCAAACTCACGACCCCCATCAGATTGAAAAATTTTGATTTTCCTGTTAAATTAATTTTCAACCAGTTTTTGAAAACTGGTGAAAATCTAACACACTTTTGAGTTCTATTTTGTAGGGTATAACTAAGTAAAGCGGTAGAAATCATTAACGAATATAACATAATATCAAAAATTTTTAATGGAGTCATGATGAGCTTCCCAAACATCAGAATGAATTAGATGAAGGGGAGCATGAGAACAATGCTCTACTAAAATAAAAGGTAACTTGTAAGATTTAGAAAGTCGACATGTAACACAATTGTCTTGAAAATGAGAAACTTTAATAACATTGTTCTTCCTAAGACAATCTAAAGTACTAACACCACAATGACCAAGCTGACAGTGCCAGACTTCTCCTTAACCCGAAAGAGCTTCCAACGCATGAACACTTTCAGAAGCAGGTTGACAACGACCGACGCCCAGACATAAGATTATGCTTAAGTTCAGGAACATGCAAAACAAACCCAAGAGTAAGAGGGCGAGCATGAGTGTTAAGTCTCAAATTTCTAATGTGAGCAATGGGTAATAGTTTCCTATCACCAGCCAAGACTTTAGCAGAAGAAATGTAAGCAATCAGGGAAGAAAAAAATACCATCATCAGGCATCATGTGGGATGCTGCAACTGAGTCAGGGTACCACAAGGTTTCACTAGGCTCAACAGGAGCAAAAGTGGCCATTGCAGGAAAAGTTGCAGCTAGATGATTTTGGTAATGGGTGGGATAAGCGGTTGTGGAATGACTTGCGGAATGACAAAGATGGAAAATAATGTTAGGACTAGACCCAAGCACCCCCTCAAATGATTCATTACCTGCATAAGAAGAATGACTAACAGAATCCAAAGTGCAAAAAAAAAAAGGCAATAAATCAGCTAAACGACATAAAATAGAACCTATAGGCACCCCCTGATTGGAGGTTGTTTGAGTGGTTTGGTTAGTCTTCCCTTGATTATTATTGCGATTGTTTCAGCCTCGATTATTCTTCTTCCCTTTGTCACAGTAGAAACAAATAGAACCTATCGAAGCAAAGATAGTGGTAGGAGTAACCGTGGCGGCTATGAAAGCTGGGGGAGTGATAGAACCATTGCGACATTTCACAAACTGTAGCCGCTGTTCACAAGATAGAAGCTTGGTACAAATATCATCAAAACCATCCATGCCAGGCAAGTAGGTAAGGGTGTCAACGAATCAATTGTAATAAGCATCTAACCCATTGAGAGTGTACTGAATGAGATCCATATCGGAGATAGGAGCATGTATAGCGGCCAAGGAGTCGATAATAGTCTTGACACCCCGTAAATAATCATCCATCAACTGAGACTCAGGTTTATCAATGTTGGTCAACATACATTGTAAATCCATGCGACGAGCAAGACTAGCTATGTTGAAGCAAGACTCAAGGCACGACTACACGGAGTGGGAGTGCGATAGGTCATGCACAACTGTTAGGGTGTCCCTGGACAAGCTAGCGAAAAGCCAAGCCCAAACCAGTTCATCGACTTAGACCCACAGCACATATGCCAGATTATGCTATTGAATACCGAAAGTGAGGGTCATAAATGGGTGTGGTTGTGTAATAGAACCATTTAAGAACCCATGGAGATAATGCAGTAGTAAAAAGGATGTAAATTGCATCTGCCATGACAAAAAGTCATCCACTTTCTCAAGAATCACAGTGACAAAATTCTTGATGTTAAGAGCCCGAAGGTTCGGGTTCAAAGGCTAGAGACCAACGAGGAGAGAAAGGGCAAGGAGACCGATTGCATTTAGCATATGCAACAAGCCCTTTAAACCCCTCGATCTTCCAAGTGAACGAGTGAGGTATCGTGAAGGTTTTCAAGTGAAATACCCACAAAAATTATTTCAAAAAGAAAAGAAAATCTTGTTGATTGTTCTCAAAGCTAATATGTATAGACTTTGGGGAAAGATATACACACGTTCTAATCACTAAATCACCCATGTAGCCAAGATATCGACCTGCCTATAAACAGAATGTACTTTAAAGTCTTCTACCGCATAAATGACATCAGAGCACTAATTTTTCACCCTATTGTACATCAAGATTCTGAATCCATTCCGATGCTCGTGTGCAAGTGTATCATCATCCAAAGGCTTAGATTTACCAAAATTAGACTCAATCTCACTTGACTGACACAAATATATTATTATCATATTAACATTGAAATTAAGCTTTTCCAGTAGCAATATTGCCTCAAAGGATAACACCCAGTGGCACGTGCCTCAAAGGGTAACACCCAGTAGTGAATGCCTTAAAGGGATACTTGTCATTCCAAATTTTTATTCCATCTCATTTTCTTTCTCTTCTTTATTCATATATATATATTTTTTTTCAGAGTAATCGTGTCACAAGTAAGTGAGAGAATCAATCATGGAAGCCTAAGATTTAAAGATAACGATGAAGGAATAAATAAGGATTGAATTACACAATCAATATTGAACAATTGGAGTTAGAATTAGGGCTTAGCATGACACACTGAGGCTGGAGACTTTTCATGCACATCCTAATTATATACAAGCTAATACCCAAAGCACAGGGGATTTAAGCTAATCAGACATAGTACAAAACCTCCCCCAAAAACAAAACCTAAAATCTTTTTGGATTTTTCAAAATTTTCAAAGAAAAGTATGTACACATAGGTACCCCACCCCAAACACCAAAATCTCACAATGTCCTCATTGAGAGTGGAACAGACACATGAAAACCAAAAAGAAAGAAAACATATGCTCAAAAATAAAAACAAGACTCAAAAACAAAACAACCAATCATAGAAAAAGAAAAACAACCAACTATACAAAAAGAAATTAGAATAAGACAAAGAAGGAAGAAAAGAGATAAGGAAGAAGAGGAGAAGAGAAGAAATTTCTAGCAAAACAGGTCGGGTGCTAAGTACACCTAAGCTATAAAAGGTCACAATCACCGATCATGGCTTGGTTCGTGAGTATCAGACATTCCACATCTTCTTGTCTCGGTAGCTCCAAAAATTATTTCAAACGCTGGCCATTCACTTTGAAGGTAGCACCACTCTAAGGATCCTGAATTTCAACTACACCATAGGAAAAAACATGTGAGATAATATAAGGACTCGTCCATCGGGACCTCAATTTTCCTGGAAACAGATGGAGCTTGGAGTCATACAAGAGTGCTTTCATTCCCAGGGCAAACTCTTTCCTAAAAATATATCGATCGTGAAACAAATTTTTGATCTCTTTATAAGATCGAACACTCTCATAAGCCTCAGCTCTAATCTCATCAAGCTCACTCAGTTGCAGTCGTCTCTCCTCAACTGCCTCAGTCAAGTCATAATTGAGCTTCTTAATAGCCCACTAAGCTTTATGCTCTATCTCCATGGGTAAATGACAAGGCTTATCATAAACTACCCTATAAGGTGACATACCTAAGGGAGTTTTGAAAGCCGTCCTATATGCCCAATGAGCATCCACCAGCTTATCAGCCCAGTCTTTCCTATTCCTGCTCACTGTTTTTTCTAAAATCTACTTGAGTTGTCGATTGGGCACTTCAACTTGGCCATTCGTTTGGGGATAGTAAGGAGTAGCAAGTCTATAGACTATGGAATACCTCTTCAGTAAGGCATCAAAAGATCAATTATTAAAATGGGTGCCGTAATCACTAATGATAGCACGAGGCATACTAAACCTAGTAAAGATGTTCTCCTTAAGAAATTTCACAGCAACTTTAGCTTCATTGGTCCTAGAAGGGATGGCCTCAACCCATTTAGAAACATAGTTCACAGCTAACAAAATGTACTCATTCCCAAAGGAAGATGGAAATGGTCTCATAAAGTCAATACCCCACACATCAAAAACCTCTACAACAATGATGGGGTTCAGTGGCATCATATCTCTCCTGCTTATTCTACCTAACTGCTGGCATATAGGGAAACTCTTGCAGTATTCAAATGCATCTTTAAACAAAGTAGGCTAGTAAAAACCACATTAAAGAACTTGGCTGCTGTCTTCCTACCACTAAAATGTCCCCCACATGCCTAGTCATAACGAAAAGAAAGGACATTTTTCACCTCATGGTCGGGAATACACCTCCTAAAGACTTGGTTAGAGTAATACTTAAATTGATAAGGGTCATCCCAAACAAAGAACTTTGCAAGGTGGAAGAATCTATCTCTGTCATTCTTAGTCCAACCCTCAGAGATCCTACCAGCAACTAAGTAGTTCACAATACCAGCATACCAAGGATCAGGGTGAATAGCATACAATTGCTCATCGAGAAAGCACTTTGAAACACTGGACTGACTCTCCCTATTATAGAAGATCCTAGACAGATGGTCAACTACAAGGTTTTCAGAACCTTTCTTATCCTTGATTTCACAGTTAAATTTTTACAAAAGCAAAATCCATCTGACAAGTCCAGGCTTAGCATCCTTCTTAGAAAGAAGGTGCTTAAGGGCAGAGTGGTCAGTATAAAGAATCACATGCTACCCAATTAGATAGGATCTAAACTTTTCAAAATCAAAGATCACAGCCAAAAATTCTTTCTTAGTAACAGTGTAATTCAGTTGGGCATCATTCAACGTATGACTAGCATAGTAAATAACATGGGGTTTCCTATCAATATGCTATCCTAATATAACCCCAATAGCATAATCAGATGCCTCACATATCAATTCAAATGGTTCTTCCCAAATGGGAGGATGAAGAACAGGAGCAGAGGTTAAGTCCTCCTTAAGCTTAGAAAATGCCTCATAAGAATCTTTAGAGAAATAAAATGGCACATCCTTAGCTAGCAGATTGGACAAAGGCTTTATAATCTTACTAAAGTCCTTAATGAAACGATGATAAAAGCCAGCATGTCTAAGGAAAGACCGCACCTCTTTCACACAAGTGGGAGGGGAAAGATTAACAATCAGGTCAGTCTTAGCTTTGTCTACCTCAATTCCATTTTGAGAAATAATATGTCCCAAAACTATACCCTTTTTAATCATTAAGTGACATTTCTTCCAGTTCAAAGTTAAGTTTTTCTCCCTACACCTTTCTAGCACCTTTCTCAGATTAGACAAGCAGTCATCAAAAGAAGATCCAAACATAGAAAAGTCATCCATGACAATTTCCATACAATGCTCAACTAAATATGAGAAAATAGAAATTATGTATCTTTGAAAGGTAGCAGGAGCATTGCACAGTCCAAACGACATTCTTCTAAAGGCATGTGTCCCAAATGGACAGGTGAAAGTAGTCTTCTCCTGATCCTCAGGAGCAATAGAGATTTGAGTATAATCGAAATATCCATCTAAAAAGCAATAGAAGGAATATCCAGCCAACCTCTCTAGCATTTGATCCAAGAAGGAGAGGGGAAAATGGTCTTCCCTAGTGGCAGCATTCAATTTTCTATAATCTATACACATACGCCACCCAAATTGAACTCGAGTAGGAATTAACCTGTTCTTATCATTCCTAATCATAATAACACCGGTCTTCTTAGGAACAACTTAGACAGGGCTAACCCACTCACTATCAGAAATAGGATAAATAATCCCATGGTTTAACCGTTTCAACACTTCCTTCTTAACTACTTCCTGCAAAGTGGGATTTAAACACCTTAAACGGTCATGGTAGGGTTTAGCATTGTCTTCTAAATGAATTATCTGTTGCACAATAGAAGGATTAATACCCTTGATATCCCCTAAAGTCCATCCTAGGGCTTCCTTGTTCTCTCTAAATAAAGTGATCAGTTTGTCCTCTTTATCCCGGTCTAGATAAGAAGCAATAATGACAGGTGAGGATTCATTGGGTCCTAGGAATGCATATTTAAGAGAATCAGGAAGGGGTTTCAATTCAAGAGCAACAGGGGAAACAGATTCAATGGTAGATTCAGACACAACAGTGAGCAAACAATCAGTAGTAGCGCACAAGTCATCAAACTCAAACATATCATATTCAGAGTCATCATCTATACGAAATAATTCATACTCAGTAGCAAGTACATCATCAAATGTATCATCGAATACAGAATCCCCTACCTAGTTAAGAGTAGAAAATTCCACATCATCAAATCTAGAGGGCTGTCTTTGTATGTTCAAGATGTTTAATTCCATAGTCATGTTACTAAAAGACAGTCTCATCATACCATTCCTGCAGTTAATGAGGGCATTGGCAGTGGCTAAGAAAGGACATCCCAGAATCACAGGAACTTGACTAGCTAAGTTGGACACCATCTCAGTTTCAATCACAATAAAGTCCACTAGGTAAATAAATTCACCCACTCTAATCAACACATCCTCGACTATCCCCCTGGGCACCCTAGTCGATCTATTAGCTAGTTGAATGACCATCTTAGCAAGTTTCAGCTCACGTAACTCTAACCTCTCATACTTAATAAAGGGTATCAAGTTAACACTAGCCCTTAGGTCAAGCAATGCTATGTGAATGAGTTGGTCTCCTGTGACTATAGACATGGTAGGGCAACTGGGGTCCTTATACTTTATTAGATTTGAGAAAGAATAGAATTGGCACCAGAGGTCAAGAAAGCCTTCTTAAGTACACCAATTGCTCTCTTGGTCGTATATAGCTTCTTTAAGAATCTAGCATAAGGAGGCATTTGTTGAATAGCATCGAGCAAGGGAATGTTGATCTTTACTTGAGAGAAGGTCTCTATCGTCTTCTCAATATGATCTTGATCTTTCTTCTTTAGCCTGTGGGGAAAAGGATGCAAAGGCATCTGGATTTTCTCAGAAGAAGAAGGGGAGGAAGAATCGCTAGAAGGTGAAGAACTTGCTGAGTCAGAGGAGTCTTTCTCTTGAAGCTCCTCTTTCTTAGAAGGTGACTCAGGAAAGGAAGGACTATCTGAAGCATTAAGGACACCGTTAGTAGGATCCCCTGACTAACTGGATCAAACAGTCTCGGGAGGAGAAGAGGGAGAAGAATTATGGAAGAATTGGTGAGGGTACCTATAAGGTTCATTAGGATTTCTAACTTAGTTATCAACCTCTCGACTAGAACGGAGAGATATAACCGCCTTTACTTTCCTCGCAGGCTCATTAGGGTTACCAGAAGAAGTGGATGTGTGACCCTTAGGGTTCACCTCAGATTGACTCGGGAAAGTACCTGGTTCCCTAGAAGATGATGCTAACTTGGAAAACTATTCGGTCATCATTCTCATCATTCTTTCCATGTTAGCATTAATCATTCTATCCACATTATTGTTGATTCTCCTCTTTAATTTATCAATATCAGTATAACTGGGAGGAGGTTGAACTTGAGCTATGGGAGGTGGAGGTCTAGGTGTATTAGGTACACCTGAAAAATCCGGTCTTTGAAAAGAATTTGAGGGATGAGAGATGGGCTAGGAGTTGTTTCTAGGAAACATCCCAAGTTGAGAATTAGGAACTATAGCATTTGGTCCACTATTTCATGAAAAGTTAGGGTGATTCCTCCACCCTGGGTTATCATAAGGGAAGAAGGGGTCATTCTTAGGTCTCTGGAAGGCCATACTCGCTTGCCCTTGTTCAGTTGCTAACTGATGAGCAAAATAAGGACAAGCACTCAAAGAATGATTTAGGGCCTGACATTAAGAACAAGACACTGTAGATGTCTGAGATAACTGGGACATCTGGGGAGATAATCCCTTCAACATGTTTTCTAAAATAGCAATCTTAGACTCTAAAAGACTTATATCAGAAACATAATGCCGCCTACCCCTTACAAACCTAGAACTCAGGCTATCATCATGAGCGGTTTTTCACTGTATGGTTTTCTTAACTAAGTCCTCTAAAAACTCCCAAACAGCTGTGGGGTTCTTAGAAAGAAAGCCACCCTGACACATGGACTCTACTATGGTCCTAGTCTGTTGGTCAAGTCCTTCATATACAATCTGGCACAAACATGCTTGGTCTAAACTATGATGGGGACATTGGGCCAACAAAGTTTTGAACCTATCAAAATATTTCTAAAATGATTCCCTATCAAGTTGCACAAATTGATTGATTTTATTTCTCAGCTTAATAGTCTTAGCATTAGGGAAATATTTTCTTAAGAACAATCTTACAAAATCATTCCAAGAAGCAACAGAATTAGTAGCCAAGCCTTATATCTAACGTTTAGCAGACTCTTTGAAAGCAAACGGAATCAATTTCATTCGCACAACATCAATGGGAATACTAGGGAAACGCATCATAGAACAAATTTCTTCGAATTCCCTCAAAAACAAATAAGCATCCTCTAAACCTGTGAATTTAGGGGGCATCTAAGTATAATGGGGTTTTAATTCGAAGGTCACATTTGGTGCAAGATTAGGCATAACAAAATATGATGGCAAAGCAGTCCTAGGAGGATAGAAAATATCACTCAAAGTCCTTTCTTGTGCCATGTTCTCTAACTCAAGCTTAGGTTCAGGTTCGGGTTTGGGTTCTAAGTCAGGGTCGGGCTTACTCCTAATGAGCCTTTGATTTTCAGGGTCTCTAACCTAACTAGTCATATAAACCCCACACCTTCACTAAAAAGAGTCCTATTTTTTGGTCTTTTTCTCTTTCATTTTTTTTTTTGGGATTTTGAATTTTCTAAATTTTTTTTCTTTTTTTTTCTCAAGTACGAAATTAAATCACAATATTTCTCAACCTTAAAGACAATTTACAAACAATAGATAGCCAAATTTAAAAAAAAACTAATCAATTTCCAAAATAAAGGTAAGACACATCCTAACAAAAACTAAATTTTTATGAGTTTTTGGATTTTTTTTTTAGGAAATGAACTAAATATATCACAACTGACAACACAGTAAATCAAAGGATAAGCAACTACTAAGAACAAAACCAAGAAAAAGAAAAGTGCTCAAACTAAAGACAACATAAATTTTTTTTTGTGGTTTTCAAGTTTTTCTAATTTTTTTTTTAAATTTTAGGCTTTTTCCCTTTTTTTGTTATTTTTGAAAAAAATTCAAGCAATGTATTAAATCAAGTTGTAATTTAATAACGTAGTAAAGCAACCTAATACCAAAGTAATTACGAAAAGAAAATGAGAGCTAATCTAATGTCGTCGTCCCCGGCAACGGCGCCAAAAACTTGTTAGGTGAATTTCAATGTCAATTAAAGTGCCGCAAGTGTACAACTTTCGCTGTAGTATTTGAGGGTCATCTTCTTAGGGACGATGGAAAAGATTATGGTCACAAAAGATTGGATTAACTAATTAATCTAAATCACTCAAGAGCACTAAAACCTTCTAACTAAGAATATAATGCATTCATCACCGTTCAACTAAGCATCAGAAAAATTAAATGAACTCACTAATTCAGTCACCATTCAATCGAAATTAAAACCTAAAATCTGAACACTAAAACGTGAACTAAAACTGTGAGAAAGAAAAAAAAAAATAGCCTTATGTTCTTAATCAAAACAAATTAACTTCTAGGTTCTATTTTTATGTTCATACCAACATCAAAATTGAACCATCGCATCAACAACCATATCATTATCGTTCAGATTACCAGTAATAGAGCAGCAAGCAACAAAAGCCAAGATCGATTTATCCTAAATTCCTAAGAATTAAACACCAAAATTTCAACAAAATATAATCAACAAGAGTTCATCTAATAATAATCAACGATATCAACTTAGCAGCATTACCTCAACAACACAAACGAAGAGCACAAATAGATGCAGGTTACCAAATCCAGAATTTGCCATACTGATTCAACTAAACCAAGGAATCCAAAAATTGAGCAAGGGAACATTCAGCCGAAACTTATGAGGAACAAACAATCAACAAAAATTAGAAAAACAGGGGAGGGGGATTTGAATTCAGAAGCATATGAAACGGAACAAGCATAGCAAACTAGAGCAAGGGGAAGCTCGAATTTGACTGTCCATGGCCCAGAGAGTGAGAAACGTCCTTCACCCTTTGCTAAGAATGGCAGAGACGCCATAGCTGTGTGCGTCGGGATGAAAACAGGGGAGGGGATGACTAAAATTTACCAAAACTAACATCCAAACCTTACAAAAACAAACTAAAATTATGAATTATAACCAGAAAACATGAAATCAAAGCATAATTACATGAATTCGAAACCCAAAACCCAAACTAACATCAAACCCTAACCCTCAAAACTGAAAAACGCATCTGAAATTTAAGCGAAAACTTCGAAAATTAAAACTAATTGAA